>JAVJAQ010003311.1:155815-755815 GCA_032362365.1 Zygogramma bicolorata | reverse complement strand
AAAAGCACCATCGTCTTGGAGGTGCGAGTTGCCAGAGACAGATGGGACTGATCTTCGAATCCAATAAAGGATAACGCGTTGCAGGAGGTCAGTTAGTTGAGAAGCAACCTTCAGAGCGTCACCACCAATTGACTTGTGCAAACAGAGCGTTCCTCAAACAAGTTTTTACCGCATATACATTGGGTGACGGTGACCTCAAGAGCTATGCCGCAAACAAGCAAAAGAAGACGTAATGACTTTGAGTCGTCGTCGGGGTCATCTGAGCCACCGACCGCAATATTCGACGTTTTTCGGAAGCCAAAATTTGACGAAACTATTCGCAAGGCTGAATACCGCTCGTACACACCTTTCATCAAGGCGTACAACTGCAACGATATCGTAGAGTGCAACATCAATTAAGTCGACTCGTATTTCGCCATGAACGAGTCTCAGATGTTGATCAAAGCTGGAAATTACCGGAATGGGCAACGTATCGCTCGCCCCCAATTTTGTTGCCTTTCTCTTCGACTCTTGCACCTACAGCGAGAGCGCTTGAGAAATCGAAACGGTTCGTGATCCAGGGATCGTAAGCGCCATCCGAGCCATGGTTTGCTGTGAGCGCGAAGACTCCTCACACATGGTGATAGCCGGATGGAATTATCGTGAATATTTCCATCGTATGTTGAAAATCCCATATGAAGCGGGACATTTTCGATCAATTACAGCGATGATTTCCCGACAGGACATTTTTGGGCTGGTAAATATCCGGTAGGTATCGAAAAGTACCCGTTCGGTCCGTGCATCTATAGTAACGATTGTTGAAATGTACATTGGTCATTTTGACGGGCATAAATACTGAATTTTAAACGTCGTTGAAATGTCACGTTTCGAGAATGATTCGATAACTATAATTCAATAAAAAATCACCAAGAGCAAACCAGAAAATACAATGTTGAACCATTAATATATATGGAAACAGTTTATGGATTTCATTCAAGGAAGAAATAATAGTTCAAACGGAAATACTTCAATAATACCGTCGCTGGCAAATATTCTCACTGACTGGGCCTACAACATGAAAAAAAAACGGTGAGGATTATGAAGAATATACTGTAGAGACTGTTTGGAATGTAACGTCAAAGCTATTATTGGAAAAATACCAAGACGAATATAATATTAAATTTAATCCTTTCAATGACACAGAATTTAAAATGCTCGCGAGGCAAAAAATGCCAAACGAAAGGAGTTACAGACAGATCACCGAAAAAGAAAACAAAGCGCTGTATCATTCAAATACGAAGAGTTCAAAGCCATGATTTTGATTTATTGACTACTTTAGGTTGCTAACAGAACAAAGTTCCAGAGAACAGCATCCACTGTATAAGAATTATTCTTAGTTATTTCCAAAATTATACATAAACATTACTTATTGGTATAAAATTATATGGCGGTAAAACAATTGAAATATGGTGTGAAATGTTTTTATGTTAATAGTATAGTCATAAATAATAGATCATAATGATACAGAACTGTGATGAAAATACGCCTGATGGCTTGCAAAAAAAGTTATTTTTTGTTTTATCATATGAATTAGCTTGGCGAGGAGGAGAGGGAGTGAAATGTTCAACTTCCAATTTCAAAGAAGACATTAATAACACGGTTGAAAAAACTAACAGACTGGAATATAATCCAATATTTGACAAAACAACGCAAGGAGGGGATAAACCTTGCGCTCCTTCCAAGTGGCTGGTTGAAAACATAGTTAACCCGGATTTGTGTCAGGTAAGGCTGTTCAGAAAGTTTATGGAGGGGAGAAATTAAATAAGTATTCCAAGATTCTTCTTAACTGTTCTTGGAGATCGGGCAAGTGGTATAAGAACGTTCCTGTCGGAAAAAACATGATCTCTCAGTGGACGCCAATGGAACCAAAACAGTCGGGTTTGGCGACTGAAAACGTTAAAATAACCAATCTTTCACCACGTGCAACAGCTGTTTCAAACTTAGCAAAGAAAGGGATTGAAGACAATGAGTTGATTAAAATGACTGGACATTCAAACACGAAGTCCATAAAGCCATATCTCCAACTGGACGAGGAACACCATGCAACTATAGTAGAGAAAATGAGAGACAATAATACTACTAACCTCAATGAAGAAACTAGTGTAGCTAATGTAGCTATAAGTTATATGAGTAACAATTCAATAGCAAACTCGAATCCATCAACAACTAGTGCACCAGGCCCAAAAAATTCCAATTTTTACAACTGTGTATCCCTCTGCAATACAGGTAATTTTTAGGTTGTGTTCGGTTTGTTAATTTTTATATAATTTATAAGTACCTATCTGCTGAATGTAAATTTTAATGAAATTTTAAACTCAGCACATACATTTTAGTAGTAGGACAATGGCGATTCGACAATCAAAGGGGAGGTTTGACACACTCGATGGCCTTAGCTGTCCATGGGGGTGTAGTTCTTCGTCATACAGGTGGGGAGAGGGATGATGGCAAGCAGAAATGAGGCTTGTGAAAAAATGGTGTGGTAGGCCTGAGAGGCGTGTTTTTCTGGCTTGTGGTTGGTGGAAAAAGCAAATAGGGGAGCTGATTGGTTAAGAAAATGGCGTCTCTGCGCTCCACCATTGGTTGGCTGAAAAAAAGCGGCTCTGCTAAACGTCTTACATTGGCTCTAGTTTGATTCACTTGGACGTCGGGGGCTCGGGGGTGGAGCCTTGGACCCCCCATTTCGAGCCTCGCATCGATTCTGAATTTCAACATTTTTTCCATCAACCTCGAGCCGCGTTCAAGTTTGTGCAAAAAAGTAGCCGAAACCCGGAGTCGAACCAAGATATTTCAACCATGTATAAAAATGAAACACATTACATTAAACCAGAAATCAAACACTTTATAAAATATTCATTCGAATGGATGCGAGATAAATTATTGGTTTTCCAAACGTTGATGAATGTTTATTGCGATAATGATATCAATTGGATGCAGGCGCTCTGACAGGAAATGAGGAATTGATAATGGAATTTGTTTTTGCAACAAACAGGAAACAATGTTATCAGCTGGATGCAGGCGAGCTGACAGGAAATGAGGAATTGATAACAAAATTGGTTTTTACATGCAATGCGATAAGAAAATTCAATAATATGAACAATGGGTTTTTCCAGTCGTTAAGATGAATGTTTCAATTCAATCATCTAGAATGTATGTGTAACATACATCATTCATTCTCAATAAACTTGTAGCAAAAATATCATGCTCTGGAGTGAACAGGGCGCGCGGTTGCCGGTTGTAAAATAAGGCAAAGGTAGGTGTTGCCGGTTGTAGAATTAACCAATACAGTTGGGGGGGGAAGGCGTTGGTGGAAAGGAAAAAAATATGTCTGCCACAGGGTATGCAACGTTAACATGTCACAGGGTGATGGTCTAACTTGAGTATATAGGGACGCCTCAAAATTTTGCATTGACGTAGCCCTGTGATGCACCAGGTGATGTGGAAAAATTTTGCCAAAAAGGCACAAGGAACATATCGATTATTTTCATGTTTCATCAAAAATTACTCACTGCAGCTATGCTAAAATTCATCGTGGAGCAAAACCAAATTACATATTCGTGTGTTATGTGACTGATCCCTTGAAGAGGGAAGTTGGAAAAAAATAAGTCTTCAGTGGAGGATAACAAAAAAATGTATAGTGTTCCACTAAAAAAAAGTGGCTCACTTGCTAACTCAGTCGGGCGGTGGGGTGAGAGGTGGTTACAGTTGAAGTAAACAATTGCATTCACTATTCAACAATCCTTTAATGATTTCTCTTTTCTTCCCTTCGGTTTGTATGAGGGGTTAACGTTCTGCTAGTACGTACACACTCCGCTTCAAGAGCAAATTTCCACTAATGAAGATATTATATCAATATTTCGGATAATACTCTACCTTGGTGATCACCTCAGCTTACAAAAGGAATATATGCTCGAAGGGTCAGTGCACTAGTCGATGATATTTGACCAATAAAATTATTTAATGAAAATATACTGTAGAATCAATAGCAATAAGCACAGGAAAAATACCTGAAGGATATATGATAAATATATCTTGAAATAATAGCGATATGCTTATGTTTTATTGCCATAAACTATACTTGGGGTCCATCCAAAGCTGGCTGCGAGTATGCCTTGACTATTTCAGGGTGCTCCTATAGTTGGCCTGCAGATTGGGGCAGGCGCTGAGTTCTATCAAATAATAATATCTCTTCGTTAAAAGGCCTTCGACAGGCGAAAACTCCTACTTCAAAGTTTCATACGAAGGAGAACAGTTACTTCATAATTCTATATTCCATACGAAAAAGGACTCCTGCTACTTCAAAATTCCATGTCCCATACGAAAAAGGATCACCAGCTATTTCAAAATTCCATATCCCATACGAAAAAGCCCTAAAAAGAAGAATCTCACACAGCATACTTCCTTGACCTGGTCAGGGATGCAAAGAGTGTTTACCACGAGGAATTTGCCAACCTTTTGAATGGTATTGGGCTTGTTGAAGAATGGCTGAACACATGAATATTTGATCCCCTCGACGGGTTTTTGGATGAATTCGAAATATTCACCACCTCTAGTACTTTTTGTCTTCAATCCCACCTGTCCTTGTGGATAGAGAAATATAATTCAATCCTCACGACAAAAGATACGATCGGTTGGGTTCACGTGTAAGCGAGAAATCACCCTTGTCAAGACGTTCAAAATGTCTATATCCGCTGTGCCTTTTGCCCTTCATCTGCCAATAATATCCTCGTGCACCGATTTCCGCCCTCATCCCTCAATATATCTGCTGTAGTCGATATTTACTTTTCTATGCAAAGTATAAATAATGTCACGCCATCTTTGGCACTAATTGTCAAACAAACCGGAAGATGTACGCAAACATGACCTTCACCGCGTCTCAGCAGCGAAGCTCCATGTCATTCACATACAATGACAGGCCATTCGTCCACCGAAACTCAGCAGCGAAGCTCCATGTCAAAATATCTTCGAACACAAAACAACATAAAAACACCAAAGAACGCCAGGTCATGGAAGAGAATGTGGTAGCTACGAATCACATTAATAGCAAAAAAATTCAACATTTTCCAAGATGATCAAATTCTTCAATTTAATCGTGGCCTCATGTGCGAACTAAGTGAGAATTTTGGATGTAGGTCCCAATGCACCAACAGTGATGTAACTGTCGTGGGTAACGGATGATGTTATGATCCACCCACTAGCTGGGAACGTGCCAAGTCCGAGTAGCTTTACACAAAAGTGAGGGACAACCAGATTTTGCCCCAAACATACAACAAAAGAAACATTGATGAAATCACTAGTAAGTTCAATCTCGGTTCGAATAGTCAATCAATAATCCACACCAGTGGTATTTTTTCACGAACAAGAAAATTCAATAAAACGAAAGTGGTCTCAATAATCCCCCAAAAAGATATGCTAAAATTTACTCAAACCATAATACTACGATAAAAACGGTACTTGCACCCAATGCATAACTACCACTTCCGATATTACTTCGAACAAAGCTTCAACCCACTGAAGAAACCGCCAATATCCGACAAGACACAACACTACACAAATTCGGTTTCCAATTCCATTTTAAGTGGTCATTACTCATCTGTATCCGTATCTGAAGTCTCAGGTTCCATATCGGGAGGATGAGCCTTGAGGTCCTTAACATGCCAAGTACCCTTAGACCTACCATCAGCGTCAACCAGCTCATACGTTACTGGTGAAAGTTTACGCTTCACAATAAATGGACTGTTGTGTATTTTCATTCGTTTCTTGAATGTTCTGTTGATCCAGATCACAAATGTTTTATTCATTACGTTTGTCAATTTGATGTATTGAATAAATAAGTCATTCTCTGATAATACTTTTCGAATATATGATAGTGGCGACGAGTAAAGTGCGAATCCACAGTTCACAATGAATGCAGAACAATTCGATAAACTTATGGAAGCCTTAACAAAAGCCATGCAACCCACATCTACAAACAATAGTGTTTTTTCCGATGCAATTTCTCTGGATCCCTTTTGTGAAGATAAGGAAACGTGGGAAATATACATCAGGAGGTTGGAAAATTTCTTCAATATGAAGAAGATCACCGGAACGTCGAAAGAAATTGATGAAAAGAAAAAGGAATGGTTGATTCATACGATGGGTACCAAAACCCTCCAGCTGCTTTTCAATTTGACCAGTCCCGATGATCCAAAAAATAAGTCATATGATCAACTAATTACTTTAATAAGAGAACATTTACATCCACCCCCAAGTGTTATTGCTGAACAGAATCGTTTTTCGCAAAGAATTCAAGAAGAAGGCGAAACTATTTCAAATTTCGTTGCTGATCTCAAAAGACTCTGTAAAAACTGTGAGTTCAAGTGTCACTCTTGCAACGCTTCAACTGCAAGTGGTCATCTCAGACAACAATTCATTAGCGGTTTGAGAAATTCTTCTTGGTTAGAAAAATTGATCCAACTCAAAGAACCTCGCAATACCTTTGAAGACTGTGTGAATATGGCATTAACCATGGAATCTGCACAGAAAGATTCAAGAGAAATTCAGCTCACACGTACTGCTTCATCCTTATCTCAGAATCAGTTGAAACCACCATCTCAGTCTCATAACAAATCGATTCCATCAATGTTTTCATCTAAAGACGATAGAAAATGTTATAGATGTGGTGATCCTTCTCATTTAGCGAACGTCTGCAAACATGTACAAGCACGATGCAGTAATTGTAGAAAAGTTGGACATCTAGCTAGAGTGTGCCAAAGTAGTACCGAGCAATTTCCACAAAAATTCAGAGGAAATCAAAGAAGGACAAATCAAAATCAATTACAGTTACTAAACTCTGAATCAGAAGATCCAGGAAACTCGGAGATGGAAAACTACTACATAAATACCTTAGAACATTGCATTCCAGAAGAAATAAGAAAACCTGATGAAATGATGATGGACATTTTCATAGATAACGTTCGTGTCATCCATTTCGTTAGAAACTTTCAAAACATTGTTTCCACAGAAACAAATTCATGAATCTTTTCTACCACTCAAAACATATACAGGGGAAATAATACATCCTATTGGGTTCTCGACAGTACAAGTAAAATACAAGAACCAAATTGCGAATACAAACATTTATGTTTTACCAGGAAGAGTTGATCCTATTTTTGGCAGAGAATGGTTAAGATACTTTGATGTTAGTTTACCAGAAATAAATCAAATGGAACATTTCGAATTGACTGAAACGATGAGGAAAGATTTGTTGCAGACATTTCAACAAATATACCCTGATGTTTTCAAAGAAGAAGTTGGAAAAATCAATAACTTTGAGGCAAAATTATTTTTGAAAGCTGATTCTATACCAGTATATGTGCCTGCTCGTAGAGTTCCATATGCGTTGAAAGGGAAAATTGATGAGGAAATTGACAGATTGGAAAAGGCGGGTTTCATTTCAAAATTGGAATATAGTGAATGGGGAACGCCAATTGTACCCATTGTAAAGAAAGATGGCTCCATTCGTTTATGTGCAGATTACAAAGTTACTATAAATAAGGTTCTACAGAATGATCATTTTCCTATTCCTAATCTACAAGATATTTTTGCAACAACGATGCTTGGTGGGGTAATTTCCACAACCCTTGATATAAGAGAAGCTTATTTACATTTACCTGTCGATGACTACAGTTCCAAAATACAGGCGATTACTACTCCGAAAGGTGATTATAAAGTTAATAGATTGATGTTTGGAACGAAGGTTGCGCCATCTATTTGGCAACGATACATTTCTAGAACCCTTTCTGACATACCTGGGGTATGCGTCTTCCTTGATGACATAAAAATACAAGGAAGTACTCTCGACCAACATTTGGAAAGACTCCATAAGGTGATGAAACGTCTCCAAGATGTGGGATTACGAATAAAGAGAGAAAAGTGCAAATTTTTTCAATCAACCATCACATATCTGGGCCATAGGATTTCCTCACGGGGAATAGAAAAAACAAATGAAAAAATTGAAGCTATCACTGGAGCAAGATCACCTAAGAACGTAACGGAATTGAAAAGTTGGCTTGGAATGGTAAATTATTATGGTAAATTCTTAGAAAATTTGGCATCAAAATTACATCCACTATATTCATTGCTCAAGAAGGATGTCGATTTCATTTGGAATCAGAATTGTGAAAAGGCTTTTCAGATAATCAAGAAGGAAATTGTTTCAGAACGAATTCTTTGTGCATATGATCCCAATCTTCCTCTTTCATTAGCCACAGATGCGTGTGCGTATGGTTTGGGAGCTGTTCTCTCCCACATTTTTTCTGATGGTAGTGAAAAACCAACTGCATTTGCTTCCAGAACTTTGAACAATTCCGAAAAAAACTATAGTCAAATTGATAAAGAGGCTTTAGCCATATATTGGGCACTGAATAATTTTTTTCAATACTGTTACGGCCGTAAATTCAAACTCATTACAGATCATAAACCACTGATTTCAATTTTCGATCCTAAAAAAAAATTACCGAGTATGATTGCTACTAGAATGCTCCACTATGCACAGTTTCTTCAGGGATTCGATTACGAAATCAGCTACCGTTCTACAGAATGCCATTCGAACGCAGATGCTCTGTCTCGAATACCTATCACTGGAAATGTTGGGGATTCCAGAAAAATCATTGATGACGTTAAAACATATCAGTTGTCTCAAATTTCAATTCTACCTGTTACCCATCGAGAAGTTGCTGAGAAAACTAATGAAGACCCCGCTTTGAAAGTCATTCTCGTAAATCTTCGCAAAAGCGAGAAAATTAATATCACAGGTTACTCAGGAAATGACTTTGAATTTTCTATTTGTGATGGAGTTATCTTCAAGGGTTCGAGGATAGTGATTCCTTCTGTTTTGAGGAGCAGAGTTTTGGGGGAGTTACATCAGACACATCCAGGTATTGTTAGAATGAAAAATTTGGCCAGATCTTACGTTTGGTGGCCGAAAATTGATTCAGATATAGAAACGCTCATCATGAACTGCCGCTCATGTCAAAGTGTTCAGAAAGACCCCAAGAAAGTCCCTTTACATCACTGGGAAGAGCCTAGTTCACCTTGGCAAAGAGTACACATAGACTTTGCTGGACCTTTCATGGGTACTTATTTTCTACTTGTGGTGGATGCTTTTTCTAAATGGCCGGAAATTTTTTCAGTAAATTGTATTACAACATCCAAGACCTTATCAATTCTCAGAGAGATATTCGGAAGATTTGGGTTACCCATGATATTGGTAAGCGACAACGGTTCTGTATTTCGATCCAAAGAATTTACTCATTTCATCAAAGCTAATGGAATTCATCATAAATTTTGGGCACCATACCATCCCGCAACTAATGGACAAGTGGAACGTTTAGTACAAACTATGAAGCAATCTCTACGTAAAATGATGGAGGATTCTTCAAGCCTCGATATTAAATTGACAAACTTCTTACTGCAATACAGAAAAACACCGAATGATAAAAGTGGTTTTTCTCCTTCTATGCTGATGTTGAATAGAGACATAAGAACACGCCTCGACCTACTGAGGCCAGAACCGTTGGTGGGCACTGATAATAAACGTACAGCTTACGCCAAGACTAAAGAATTTTCTGTGAACGAGCCAGTAAAAATTCGTATTTACAGTAATAAAGATAAAAGGTGGGAATTCGGAAAAATCGCGGGAAGAGATGGCTTACTACATTACATAATCAATGTGAATGGGCAAGAAGTGAGACGACATGTAGACCAAATAACAAGTACTGGTGTACTCAGTTGTGAGTCTGACTACCCGATTTCTGACCTTTCAGAGGAGCCGGCTTTGAACCTTTCCAAAAGCACTATTACCGAAAGTGGAATAGAAACTTTTGATTCTCAACTAACACAAGAGTCAACAGAAGATTCTGCCTACGTGCCTGAGATGAGTACAGAAGCAACACAAGTACAAAATGAATCTACAGGGAGAGCCCGGAGTTCTTCATTGAGAAGAAGTACAAGAGTGAGCAAACCAGTTCAAAGACTGAACTTATGAATTCTTTCCAAGGGGAGATATTTGTTGTGTATTTTCATTCGTTTCTTGAATGTTCTGTTGATCCAGATCACAAATGTTTTATTCATTACGTTTGTCAATTTGATGTATTGAATAAATAAGTCATTCTCTGATAATACTTTTCGAATATATAATATGGACCAACAAATTTCTGAGCAAACTTCGAGGTGAAATTTTGTACCGCATCCGAGATAACATAGTTCTTGCGATATACGCGTGCGCCAACTGGAAAAGATTCTGGTCGCCTCCGTAAGTTGTATCGATTTGCGGAACGAGAATGAACAATTTCAATCGCTTTGCCACGTCTCGAAAAATGTTACCATATTCCTCAACAATAGCCGCTTTACTAGGGGGTTGAACATCTTCAGAGTCGATATCGGGTTTTCGATACCCGTCACCAGTAGGCACATGTTCTCGTCCGAAATTAACGAAGAAAGGTGTAAGACCAGTCGTCTCGTGTACAGCTGTTTTAATTGCGCATCCTACTTTGGGAAGTAACGTATCCCACTTCTTATGGTTATCGTCGATATAGCAAGACAACATAGTCTTAAGTACCTGGTTTACTCTTTCCACTGGATTAGCTTGAGCATGATACAAGGAAGTAAATCTGACGGTAACATTATATGTCTTACATGAATTCTGCAATCAATTCGAGCGGAACTGAACTCCGTTATCACAAAGTAGGTATTCCGGACAACCAAAAATCGAAAATATTTGCTCCTCAGTGATACGCGTTAGAGCAACCGCTGTTGCAGTCCTCAAAGGGAAAAACAAAGAAAACTTACTGAAGGTTTCAGTAATGACGCAAATGAATTTATAGCCTTGAGAAGATCGCGGAAGTGGCCCAAATAAGTCTACACTAATCATTTGCCACGGAACGTGTACGTCTGGGTGTTTACCCATGAAACCAGGTGGCGCTTACAAAACAGGCTTCCCAGTAAGACAGACTGGACATCGGCGACATCCGAGCGCATCTTAGGCCAATAGTACCTGTACTTGAGTCGTTCGAAAGTTTTAAAAACACCTGAATGACATGCAACAGTGCTATCATGATGTTGGCTGATAATTTCTGTACGTTTCTCTTTCGGGACTACCAATTTCCAAAAATCACCTGTATCTCTCAAGGCTGGATACTTACAGACCACATATTTGTAGAGCTTATTGCCCACTAATCGCCACTGCGGAAATTTCAAAGGATCTCGACGGACATTCAAAGTCATCCGATTATTCCAAGAATCTTTAACATTTTCAAAAACTTCAATTAACGATACCTCGGGAACGGCTCGAGATAATACATCAGGAACGACTAAATTTTTACCTGGACGATGCTGAATTTCGAAATCGAATTGTTGCAACTGCACCGGGCAATAAAAAACAAATAATAAAATCAAGGCACCCGGTCAACTGTCAATAAATGACAGATGGGTATTTGCGGCTAAGCTCTAGTGGAGAAGGGAGGGGTCCATTCATACAGCAAATGATTTTCAAGGGCGCCAGGAAGGTTAACGCCGAATACCCAAAAATAAGTAACAACACTATCAACCCACCAAACAATGTCGTAATGAAAGACCAAGTAGTATCCTGCTGAAATATTTATTATTGATTGAACATGAGAGGTCAAATTTATTCTTGAAATAACTGTAATAAAAAAAAATGCAAGTGAGCTTTCACTAAATAGGCGTAAGCGTGAGCGTTAACAGCGAATACCAGGCGTAAGCAAACTCTACATGTGATCAAGCATACACTACGAATATACCAAGAAATTCTTATTATTATGAGAAACTATATAACCATGCACTAAACATATCAGTATGCAGAAGGGTTAAACGCAAGAAAGCACAGAAATCGAATAAACCATTTTAAATTATAGCTGAATCATCGTTAAAAAAAATACGCATCGCGAGAGCTCAGGCGCAGGCGCAACGGAAGGAATAGCGCAATTGTTGTTATTTCAATTTCCGTTTCACAACACCAAGGTAATACTGATATTATGATTTCTCAAGGTAATACTGATATTATGATTTCTCAAGGTAGCAGTGATAGCAATAGAACAGTTAAAGCTAGCGCAAATAGCGGATAGCAAAAAAAAAAAATCAATAACCAATCATAAAAGGACAGATAATGGAGTTATCTTGAACTTGCGGTTTTTCTCCCTGGGAGTATCTTCATTGGACTGCACAGCGAGGAATAGATGGCTCAAATTACTGCTGCCTGCGAATCCGTGAATTTGCAGCGCCCGTGAATGCGCAGCTGTCGGGTGGCCAGGCAGCTAGCAGTCACTTGTACTCCCCAATCGAATGACAAGCAACAAAACTTCCTCAGTATAAAAAAAACCCTAGGGAAAGAGCTTATGTCACTATCCCTGAATAACAATAAGTCAGCCCCAATAACAATACCCAATATTATTTTTTCATGAAATATAATCGATATCGTTCAAAATAAACTAAGATTCATGACCATCAAAATCAAAGCAAAATAGAGGATGCCTTTTACTTGGAAGCGAAATAGTTACTACGAAATATGTTAAAATAAAAATTCTTACACGGAAATAGACCATTGGCCTAAATCCTCTAAATCTGAATTTTCCAGCAGGTGATCTGTCTAACAGAAGGAAAAAAACTTACGTTATGAAAGCTCAGTATGCTTCCATCTAGCATCTGCCTTATAAATAAATAAATTCGTATTAACATACTACTCTTTCTAATGAAATGTTTATTTACCCGAATTTTACCAGACTAAATAACGATAAGCACGAAATTGTCAGAGGTGAATTATACTCAAATAAATATTAAAAAAAAACTTGAAGCTTACCCAGGCCGAGGGGTTTTTCTTTCTCATAAGGCGGGAAAATAATCCCTCCCAAGATAATATCCAAATATTTCCTTTTCCACCGGTACTGCGGAGAGACAACGGCCTTTATTTGCCCACCTTGAACGAACACAAAAAAACATGGTTTCAGGAACGGTGTAGGCAATATTATGAGCGAAATCACAACAAGAGGAAACTTCTAGTTTCAATCAAATCATTGACATACCTCAATTTCAGTAATCCTGTTAACTTCCAGGTAACTTGTGAAAAATGAATCACATAAAATCCTCCGAGAGAGACTGGAAATGAATCGCTTCAACCAAAATATTCACCATTAATCATCTATCGATTCATAACTCTTCAATTTGTGAGCTTCAGGAATAATCCCATTCAAGGATGATTAAAATAATCAAAAAAGATCCTGCAACCCAACTGTGTTCACTTTCAGTTTTTCGTTACCAAACGCAAAATGGCCGAGAAAAGTTCAACCCACCAATTCCTGTCTAGAGAGGTCTCTCTCCTGCAATGTTCGTTTCGTTGCCTGACACGGAACAGTTCCGTTTGCTCTATTTACACCGCCCTAATTATTACGAAACATCAACGAACCCAAACTGCCTAATTAGCCTTATCGTCATTTCTTAACTATAAAATAACCAAAGGTAACAAATAAAGTTATATAATACTGCATAAAATGCAACATTCGAACACTCGAATACGACCGATTCCATAGTTACACTGGTGCGGAGAAATGGAACAGCCAAGGTCATAGGGAGCAACTGTCAGTACTGTCTTCAAGATTTGTTGTTATCAGGAAAATCGAAATGAATTTGCATTGTAAACAACGAATTCCAATCAATATATATTTGTCACAACTCAGAGATTGGGCTTATTTCAAGGAGACTATGTACTGAACCAAGGTAAGTTAACCTTTCATTAATTGTAGAACCACCAACCTATTGGAATTATTTTGCTTGCTAATGAAATTTTCACAATCTACTAATGCAATTGCCTTTCGTACAATCATTTACTGATCTCAATTATTTTTCAGGTATCTGTCTTGGAGTTATAAGGCACCTGAATCCAAATGCAAGAAACGTTAACGAAAGATTCGACTGTTTATCAGAACAAAATTGACAGAAAAAACTATGAAAAGAATTCATCAACGAGTGCATGTTTGAGGAAGATAGGGTAACAATTCATTACGGTGCTTCGTTTCGGTTTTCAAAGGAAATGTGAGTACTCACGAAGTAACAAGTGAACAACGGGAATATGTACAGAGTTAAGCACTATTTTTATGAATAGCAGAAACAAATACTGGGTTTACCACTAGGAAAACGGGAGTGTTAGTTTTCACAAGGTAACAAGTGAACAACAGGAATATATACATATTATACAACTATTTCAACGAATTACAGAAACACATACTGGGTATACCACTAGGAGTGTAATAGTTCGATTCATACAGGGTAATTTCTGGAACGGAGTTCGAGTCGGACACAAGGACGGTTCATAACGTAACAATCCCCCCCTTGCTTCAAGAAATTTACCCAGTAAATTTCTCATTAGAGCAAGTGAAACAAACTAGTGACTTATCTCCTCTTCCGGACCCGATTTTAAGTCCTTAACGTTCCATACCCCCTTATCATTACCTACGTCCCGTAGTAAGTACGTCCATGGAGACAATTTCTTTTTGACATAAAATGGGCCAATAAATTTCGGAGCTAATTTCTTGGAGAAATATTTGGTAGCGTCGGAGAGAACATAATTCCTCCTCCAAACAGGCTGATTGGGAAAAAATTCAACATTACGCCTACGCAAGTTATATCTATCACAAGCCTTATCATCGGCTTCTTCCAAACGCTTTCGCACATCAGCAAAAAGTTTTTGAAAATTTTCATTTCTGAAGGATTTAGCCCCATTCTCTTCTTCAACCTGATACTTGTCATCATAATCCGATCCCGACAAACACATATTCCGACCGAAATTCATAAAATATGGCGACACCTTCATAACCTCGTGTTTGGAAGTCCTGATGGCACAACCGATCTGATCGAGATTCTCATCCCACGATCGATGGTTCTCCAAACAGTACATTGCAAGCATGGTTTTCACAGTTTTGTTAATGCGTTCGGTGGGATTTGCCCTTGGGTTATAATTAGGGGTAAATTTAATACGACAGTGGTACTTCTGGGTGAGTTTTATAAACTCCTTACTTCGATATTGAGCACCATTGTCACAAATAATGATTTTTGGGACTCCAAACATTAGGAAAACATGTTTTTCAATGTTTCGAACGACAGCATCAGCACTTGCTTTCCTGAGCGGAAACAAAAGACAAAATTTGCTAAGGTAATCAGTGACAACTAATACGAACGAATTGCCATGCTTGGATCTAGGAAGTGGTCCAATTAAATCTGTGGAAATCATCTCCCAAGGATTATTTACTTTCGGATGAGACACCATCTTTTCGGTAGGACTTCCAAGTGGGGACTTGAAAGCAGCACATACTTCACAGCGACGGACGAATTTCTAGACATCAGTGCGCATTTTGGGCCAGAAATAGCGCTCTGCTACTCGAGCGTAAGTTTTGTAGACTCCTGGATGACCTGATGTTGAGGGGTCGTGGGCAGCCACCATAATCTTGTGTCTATCCTGCTTCGGAACAACCAATTTCCAAGAATCTGTAGAAGGAGACAAATCAGGGTAGTCCAACTGCACGTATTTATATAAACGACCATCAGTAACCCTCCATTTCCCAAACTTAAGCGGATTCTTGAGGACCCTATCCACCATTCTAACACACCATTTATCGGACCCAAGGTTATTATCTTCAGAAGATTCCTTCTCGACTATCTGTACCTCATCAACAACTGGTACCGCCCTTGAGAGAGTATCGGGTACTACGTGATCCTTACCCTTACGGTGAATGACGGTAAATGAGTACTGCTGGAGTCTCACAGCCCAGCGGGCTAAACGACCCGTGAGGTCCTTAAGATTGTGTAGCCAAAGTAGGCTGTAATGGTCTGTTATAACGGTGAAGGAAATACCCTCAAGGTATGGTCTGAGTTTCTCGATTGACCAGAGAACTGCTAGACACTCTCTCTCGGTTGTTGTGAAATTCCGTTCCTGTTTGGTGAGAGACCTACTCAGATAGGAAATCACCTTATCGCCCTTGCCGCTAGGATCAGGTTGTGTTAGGACAGCCGCAATTCCAAAGCCAGACGCATCCGTTTGAACAATGAAGGGTTTTGTATAATCAGGGCAACTGAGAATAGGGGCAGATACAAGGCACTCCTTGATCTTCCGGAAGGATTCAGCACATTCGTTGGTCCAAATAAACTTGGAGTTTTTACGAACCAGAGCAGTGATCGGGGAAACGATAGATGAAAAATCTGGGATGAAACGCCTGTACCACGAGAAAGTGCCGAGTACTCTTCGCACTTCGGTGACATTCGTGGGCGCGGGAAGCTCCAACATGGACTTGACTTTATCTGGGTCAACATGGAGGCCATTGCGATCGACCACATATCCAAGATACTTCATTTCTGGCATACAGAATTGACATTTTTCTACGCTAACAGTTATGTTCGCTTCACGTAGCCTACGGAATACTTCTTCCAGCGTCGACAGATGCTGTTCCAAAGTCTGGCTGACGATAACAACGTCATCCAAATATACAAATACGTGAGGTTCCAGATCGTGGCCCAAAACATTGTCTATCAATCGCTGCCAAGTTGCCGGAGCATTGTGCAGCCCAAATGGCATTCTCCGGAATTGGAAGAGACCTCTGTTGGGTACGGTAAAAGCAGTATATTGCTTCAATGACTCAGCCATAGGTACTTGCCAATATGCCGACTTCACATCTAAACTTGATAGAAACTTGGCATCCCGCAGCTTGTCCAAGGTATCGGATACAAGAGGGAGGGGGTAACTATCTCTTACTGTCACAGAATTAAGTTTGCGAAAGTCGACGCAAAACCTAAAAGACCCATTTTTTTTTGACCAGAAGAATGGGCGCAGACCATGGGCTATTAGATGGTTCGACTATCCCCAACTTTAGCATCTCTTCTAACTCCTGGTCTATCTGCTTCTGCATGACAGGATTCACCCGATAATACCTCTGTTTGATAGGTGGGCTGTTGGTTACAATAACATGCTCGGCCTTATTGGTGCATCCTAAATCCTTACCCATCAGCAACACATTCCTATCAATAACCGCTTGCAACCTAGCTTTTTCAAGAGGAGTCAGAAGGCTCTGACAATTAACATGTTCCACTGAATTGACAATGATCGGGTCGTTGGAGAAATGCCACTCATCATGTCGCAAGTCTGGCATAATGCCCATATTCCTCCAGAAATCGATACCAAGAATAAGCAAGTGAGGTACCTCAGGAACAACAACCGCCTCGATCAAACTTACTTTACCTCTGAGCGTGATTGGAAGACTAGCAATACCTAAAGATTGACACTTATTACCGTTAGCAACCGTACAAAAGGAGTTCCTACTTCTATCAATGGGTATCCCCAACTGGTTTAAGACTAATAACCCCTTAGCTCCCACTACAGTCCGTGATGCTCCTGAATCCAACAGTCCTAATAATGGCTTTCCTAAAATCTCAACAGTCAAGAAAGGACGTTCGTCACCACTAACATGTTCCAAGACATAATCCAAAATGACCTTGAGCTTATTGACCGAGACCTCCGCACCAGCATACCTACCTCGATCACCTAAGTACGCTGGCTGACGTTTCCCACCTTCAAACAATCTGGACAGGTCTTTACAGTGAAGCCTTCCTTCTCACAGCGATAACAGAACTTGCCTTTTTTGGAAACACAACCGATCGCCTTGTGCCCTGGCTTGCCACATCTATAGCAAACAATTTCTGCTTTGGGTTCCTCAGCAGTTCGACTAGAAGAAGCCGAAGATTGAAAACTGTCTAAGCTTTCCTCCACCTGCATATAGGCCAGATCAGGTTCAAGGATGCCACTTCTTCTAGACGGGGCAACAAAATTTTCGACTGCTTCCTTCCTAGCTTCAAGACGCCTACCTAATTCGCGGAGCTGTGAAATAGAAGTAACCTCAACAAGAGCGAGTTGATTTTGATAAAATGGTGCAATATTGCGCATCAAAATCTTCAGTTTTGTGTCTTCAGAAATCGGGCAGGTTAATCGATTGAAATATCCCGCCATAACTGCTAAATAGATCCCAATGGACTCATCGGGTCCCTGAGTCCGTTTTCTTATTTCCTCAAACAACTTCTCGTTATATGTGGAAGACAAATATTCTTCTCTAAGAAGAACAACAAATTGATCCCACGTACTTGCCTCATGTCTGTACGCTAAATAGAATTGATAAGCTCTCCCAGCGAATAAGTCGACCCCTGATTCCAACAAGGTCTCCTTCGAAACATGACGTGCCAGTCTAAGTTCCTCTACTTTTTCAAGAAAAGCGCCCAAAGACAAGCCTTTCTTATCACCCGAGAACTTGACACCCCATTTACTAGGTAGAATGGGTTTAATATCAACAGGAGGATTATGAGGTGGCGAGACACTTGAGGATCTTCGCGCATGACCGACACCAGCTGCAAAGTCAGCATGCTCCAAGAAAGTAAGTTGTGCCGGAATCTCCAATCTCCTTTGAGCCTCCTCAGCCTTCTGATGAAGTTTGTCCAAACATGTCAAAGCTTTGGATCGAAGATTGGCACGTTTGGGACATTCTTCGCTGATGTGATCGATGCGATTGAGAACATGTGCTAGTCTCGACGCATATTTTAAGAATTGACGACTGGTAGCAGTATCACAGAAATTTTCAATGAGTGGTTCGATTCCGCGCAACTTATTCTCCACAGCTTCTACATCCTCTTCAACCGAAAAAGGATATGTAGGATAATGCACGCTATCACCACTCTTTTCTAATCGAATTGCCATCGCCAATGCGTGACGCATATCCTCACAAGTTCCTGTCGCCATTCCTCGGATCTTCACTTCATAATTGAGCTCGTCCTGAGTCAATCGATTGGGTTGCATTTTATACGCCATTGCAAAAATGCTATACACCAGAAACAGTAGTAAAAAAAAATAACGAATTGACGCCTCGACCATTCGGCGCGCAAAACTCATCAATAAAACTATAACAATGGATAACAATGGGTAATACAAAAAAAATCAAAAATAGATCAGTTCAGAGAAAAAAAAAATCAGCTCAAGAAAATGTAGAGCCGCAACAACGCCAAGTTTTCAACGCTTCACGCTCAACGCTTAAGACTTCACGCTTGAGGCCCCACGTTGGGCGCCAAAAATGCACCGGGCAATAATAAACAAATAATAAAATCAAGGCACCCGGTCAACTGTCAATAAATGACAGATGGGTATTTGCGGCTAAGCTCTAGTGGAGAAGGGAGGGGTCCATTCATACAGCAAATGATTTTCAAGGGCGCCAGGAAGGTTAACGCCGAATACCCAAAAATAAGTAACAACACTATCAACCCACCAAACAATGTCGTAATGAAAGACCAAGTAGTATCCTGCTGAAATATTTATTATTGATTGAACATGAGAAGTCAAATTTATTCTTGAAATAACTGTAATAAAAAAAAATGCAAGTGAGCTTTCACTAAATAAGCGTAAGCGTGAGCGTTAACAGCGAATACCAGGCGAAAGCAAACTCTACATGTGATCAAGCATACACTACGAATATACCAAGAAATTCTTATTATTATGAGAAACTATATAACCATGCACTAAACATATCAGTATGCAGAAGGGTTAAACGCAAGAAAGCACAGAAATCGAATAAACCATTTTAAATTATAGCTGAATCATCGTTAAAAAAAATACGCATCGCGAGAGCTCAGGCGCAGGCGCAACGGAAGGAATAGCGCAATTGTTGTTATTTCAATTTCCGTTTCACAACACCAAGGTAATACTGATATTATGATTTCTCAAGGTAATACTGATATTATGATTTCTCAAGGTAGCAGTGATA
Source organism: Zygogramma bicolorata (assembly GCA_032362365.1). NCBI lineage: Eukaryota > Metazoa > Arthropoda > Insecta > Coleoptera > Chrysomelidae > Zygogramma > Zygogramma bicolorata. The sequence continues at coordinate 735,941 of JAVJAQ010003311.1, read as the reverse complement.
GCAATAGAACAGTTAAAGCTAGCGCAAATAGCGGATAGCAGAAAAAAAAAAAAATCAATAACCAATCATAAAAGGACAGATAATGGAGTTATCTTGAACTTGCGGTTTTTCTCCCTGGGAGTATCTTCATTGGACTGCACAGCGAGGAATAGATGGCTCAAATTACTGCTGCCTGCGAATCCGTGAATTTGCAGCGCCCGTGAATGCGCAGCTGTCGGGTGGCCAGGCAGCTAGCAGTGACTCGTACTTCCCAATCGAATGACAAGCAACAAAACTTCCTCAGTATAAAAAAAACCCTAGGGAAAGAGCTTGTGTCACTATCCCTGAATAACAATAAGTCAGCCCCAATAACAATACCCAATATTATTTTTTTATGAAATATAATCGATATCGTTCAAAATAAACTAAGATTCATGACCATCAAAATCAAAGCAAAATAGAGGATGCCTTTTACTTGGAAGCGAAATAGTTACTACGAAATATGTTAAAATAAAAATTCTTACACGGAAATAGACCATTGGCCTAAATCCTCTAAATCTGAATTTTCCAGCAGGTGATCTGTCTAACAGAAGGAAAAAAACTTACGTTATGAAAGCTCAGTATGCTTCCATCTAGCATCTGCCTTATAAATAAATAAATTCGTATTAACATACTACTCTTTCTAATGAAATGTTTATTTACCCGAATTTTACCAGACTAAATAACGATAAGCACGAAATTGTCAGAGGTGAATTATACTCAAATAAATATTAAAAAAAAACTTGAAGCTTACCCAGGCCGAGGGGTTTTTCTTTCTCATAAGGCGGGAAAATAATCCCTCCCAAGATAATATCCAAATATTTCCTTTTCCACCGGTACTGCGGAGAGACAACGGCCTTTATTTGCCCACCTTGAACGAACACAAAAAAACATGGTTTCAGGAACGGTGTAGGCAATATTATGAGCGAAATCACAACAAGAGGAAACTTCTAGTTTCAATCAAATCATTGACATACCTCAATTTCAGTAATCCTGTTAACTTCCAGGTAACTTGTGAAAAATGAATCACATGAAATCCTCCGAGAGAGACTGGAAATGAATCGCTTCAACCAAAATATTCACCATTAATCATCTATCGATTCATAACTCTTCAATTTGTGAGCTTCAGGAATAATCCCATTCAAGGATGATTAAAATAATCAAAAAAGATCCTGCAACCCAACTGTGTTCACTTTCAGTTTTTCGTTACCAAACGCAAAATGGCCGAGAAAAGTTCAACCCACCAATTCCTGTCTAGAGAGGTCTCTCTCCTGCAATGTTCGTTTCGTTGCCTGACACGGAACAGTTCCGTTTGCTCTATTTACACCGCCCTAATTATTACGAAACATCAACGAACCCAAACTGCCTAATTAGCCTTATCGTCATTTCTTAACTATAAAATAACCAAAGGTAACAAATAAAGTTATATAATACTGCATAAAATGCAACATTCGAACACTCGAATACGACCGATTCCATAGTTACACTGGTGCGGAGAAATGGAACAGCCAAGGTCATAGGGAGCAACTGTCAGTACTGTCTTCAAGATTTGTTGTTATCAGGAAAATCGAAATGAATTTGCATTGTAAACAACGAATTCCAATCAATATATATTTGTCACAACTCAGAGATTGGGCTTATTTCAAGGAGACTATGTACTGAACCAAGGTAAGTTAACCTTTCATTAATTGTAGAACCACCAACCTATTGGAATTATTTTGCTTGCTAATGAAATTTTCACAATCTACTAATGCAATTGCCTTTCGTGCAATCATTTACTGATCTCAATTATTTTTCAGGTATCTGTCTTGGAGTTATAAGGCACCTGAATCCAAATGCAAGAAACGTTAACGAAAGATTCGACTGTTTATCAGAACAAAATTGACAGAAAAAAACTATGAAAAGAATTCATCAACGAGTGCATGTTTGAGGAAGATAGGGTAACAATTCATTACGGTGCTTCGTTTCGGTTTTCAAAGGAAATGTGAGTACTCACGAAGTAACAAGTGAACAACGGGAATATGTACAGAGTTAAGCACTATTTTAATGAATAGCAGAAACAAATACTGGGTTTACCATTAGGAAAACGGGAGTGTTAGTTTTCACAAGGTAACAAGTGAACAACAGGAATATATACATATTATACAACTATTTCAACGAATTACAGAAACACATACTGGGTATACCACTAGGAGTGTAATAGTTCGATTCATACAGGGTAATTTCTGGAACGGAGTTCGAGTCGGACACAAGGACGGTTCATAACGTAACACAACGTGACAGCCCAACGCGCTAAACGACCGGTAGGTTCCCGCAAGTTGTTCAACCATACCAGACTGTGATGATCCGTATGAATTGTGAATTTATAGCCTTCCAGATAGGCTCGAAGTTTCTTGATGGTATAAAGCGTAGCAAGACATTCACGTTCGGTCGTACTGTAGTTTCGCTCTTGACGAGTGAGAGATCTACTAACATAACAAATTACATGTTCACCGTCATCAAACATCTGTGAGAGGACGCCGACGATCCCGTACGCCGAGGCATCCGTCTGAAGTAAAAAGGGTCGAGTAAAATCTGGACAAGTGAGTATCGGGGCCGAAACTAATGCATCTTTAATGCCGGTGAAAGACTTCTGACATTCCTTCGTCCGAGTCCATTTTCGGTTCTTCGACAACAAGGCTGTCATTGGTGCTACCAAGCTCGAAAATTTGGGAATGAACCGACGATACCAAGAGGCAAGGCCTACGAGACGTCGAATCTCGGTCGTGTTCTTGGGAGGCGGAATGTTTAAGACGGTCGATACTTTATCGGGGTCCACATGAAGGCCCTGACTGTCAACCACATAACCAAGGTAATATGACTCTGGTCTACAAAAAGAGCACTTCTCTTTCGAGACAGATAGACCTGCCTTATGGAATCGCTCGAAAACCTCACGCAAGAGCGACAGATGGGACTCAAAGTCCTCTGTTACCAAAATTACGTCATCGAGATAAACAAATACATTTGGCTCTAAGTCAGCTCCTAATACTCTATCTATGAGCCTCTGAAAGGTAGCTGGACCGAAGGGCATTCTCTTGAAGTGATATAATCCACGTCGAGGTATAGTGAAAGTGGTATATTCGCGAGACTCGGGAGATATCAGAACTTGCCAGTACGCAGACTTGACATCGATCGAGCTGAGATATGTCGCGTTTCTCAGTTTGTCCAAGATAGAGCTTATATAGGGTAACGGATACGCATCCTTCTTGGTCACGTGGTTCAATTGTCGGTAATCAATGCAAAAACGATATTCTCCATTTTTCTTTGAAACTAACAAAACCGGACTTGACCAGGCAGATTCTGAAGCTTCGATCACATCGTTGTCCAACATCTCCTTCACAGCTTTATCGATGTGAAGTTGCATAGCTGGAGAGACGCGATACGCCCTTTGTTTGATCGGTTCGGAAGATGTTACGATTTTATGTTGATCCATTGTTGTACAACCTAAAGAATTGCCCTGCAATGCAAATACTCTAATTTGGGACTAGGGTCTTCAAACTCCCAACAACTTCGTTTCAAATCAGGAATAATGCCCATGGATACCCAAAAATCCACGCCTAAAATAATGGTATGATTCAATTCGGGGATAATCAGTACCTCAATAGTTCGTACCCTACCTTCTGAATAAAATGGTACACTCGCTATTCCGACTACCTTACAATGTTCGTCGTTCGCTACCTTGCAAGACGTGATCTGAGAAGTACTCAGTCTGATTCCCAGGTTTCGTAACACGGTCCAACCAAGTCCCCCTATAATTGTTCTATTACAACCGCTATCCAACAGAGCTTTAAATCTCACCCCTAAAACATCAACTTCCAGGTAAGGTCTATTATCTCCCTCACAAAGTGCCATGATATAGTCAAGAACCGGATGTAGGTTACCAGAACTGGTGGTCGCTGAAGACAAATTTTCAGAGCACACTGGGCGACCAGTTAGTGGCCCCTCCGATCGTTTCCCGAACAAGAAATACAATCTCTCCTTGTCACTCATTGGGCTCCACATCGGAAACAATACAAGCGGTGAGGTTGGGTGCAATTCGACCGCAGATGACCAGGTTGTCCGCAGTTCCAACAACGAGCTGCTTCTGAAAACCGCTCCACTGGCGTCGACCTAACGGCGGTGGATACAACACCTCCAACCTGCTGATCCGATTGATCAGTAGAGACACGTCGAAACTCTCGGCTGACTCGCACGATGGTATTCCAGGCCAGGCTCTACGGTATATCGAGGTGAGACTACAGGAGCTCTATACTCTCGAGCGCTCAAATGAACTTCTTCAATTTCCCGACCGACAGTGATCAAAGAACTCAAAGTAGTGATACCTTTTCCAGCGAAGGATATTTGAATATGGGGTAACATTTTACCGCGAATGAAATCAACACGGGTTTCCTCCCTAGGCTCATTAGACAATTCAGAAAAGAGGTTTTCCATATAGGTGACGCAAATTGTTACAGACTCTGTATCCCCTTGGGTCCTACGTTTGAGTGTGTCCCATATTCGCTCCTCATGATTCCTTGGCAAAAAGCTCACTCGAATCGAGTTCACAAAATCATCGTAGTCGCGAATTTGATTTCTAACGAATCTAAACCATACCGAAGCATCACCTTCTAACAACTCTACCAATGAATCAAGCATTTGTACCTTAGAAACGTTTCTAGAAATTCTCATTTCTTCCAACTTTTCGATAAAGTCCGTAACGTCCTCCAACGACTAACGTCAACAAATTTTGAACCTGACTGATCTCCACAAGGTGTGTGATTTGCGTAAAAAGGCCTCATTCCAAACTGTTGGTCGAAGTTATGGGTCTGACTCATTTGATCAGATCAATATCAGTAGCTACTGGATTAGATATGGTAACAGGAGCCTGCTCAGCAGTACGGTGTGATGAAGATAATTCAGGTATCAGAGGATTAGCCTCATCCAATATCGACTGACTCTGCAAATTGTTCTAAAATTGTTCGTTTTCGTCAACCAGCTGACGAACGTCAACCCTCAGAAGTCGAAACTTGTGCGAGCAATGGATCAACGAGGCCGTACCTTTTAACGTGCGATCACCCAGCACGGTGGCCCGGCGAGGATTCGAACCCCGGCCTTCCGCTTAATAGGCAGATATGCTAACCACTACACTACCGAGACCACAAATGTACCGGTTGATCTAAAATTCCCGACTCATTTGTATTAGCGGAACTAGCCCTCTTATTCTTTGCATATACCTTGCCTAAGAAATTACGTGTCTCCTCTACTATTGCTAACAATCTGAATTTTTCAGTTTCGATATCTGCATTAAGAGGCTCGATTCTCGTTAAGCGACCATGAACATGACCAAGTCGTGTTCCAATACGTTTATATTCATTTTCTAAATTTTGAATATTAATATCTTGGATATCACCCACCAATTCCTTCAATTTAGAAACACAAACCATAATTTCATTATTCGGATCATAACTCACAGCACCTGAGCTAACATATCCCTCGAGCTCACGGCTCGAAGCCTGTCTCAACAAAGCACGCTTCTCTTGAACTGTACCATTTCCCAAACTTGAACCACGAATCAACAATTCGTAAGTCAGTTCATCTCCAAGTAATCGGTTAACGTCCATCTAAACACAATTCAATTCAATTCAATTCTTTTATTTCTCAGAATTCCATGTACAATTGTAATCTTCATAAAATTAGTAAATAAGTTATATTCATATTGAGTACTATTGTTATTTAATAATTATTCTGTTACTGAGTGCCCTACCAAAACATTGTCACGCTAGACTTGAAGCCTGTCTTGTGATCATCTGCTTTGTACGACACTCAATTTTCGTAGTATTTATTTTGATTTGGCAATTTATAATTGTTTATATTCGTGGTAAGGATGGAAGTTTGGACGAAAGATCTGGAGCTGTTTGTTCATGATTTCGACATTAAAATAATATTTGTAATCTGATTACTTATTGGAAAAATTTTTCGGGGTTGCTCAATATATATTTCTTTGTTTCCTTTTTGAATGTTTCAAAATTTATCATTTCTTTGAGATTTTTCGGGAGGGTATTGTAGATTTTTGGCCCGTAGTGAAAAAATGAATTTTGTGTAACAGTTTTTTAAAAAAATTCTACTTTAACATTTCAGTTTGTTACTGATCGTGTTGCTCGTGGGTGTTGTGTGAATTTGTGTTGTTCTCGAAAAATTCTTTTCAAGCATTGATAAGCACAGGTTGAGTGAATGTTCAATATCTTGAACTCTTGGTATTACTGATTTGTAAAGAAAAGTCTAGGTTTTTTAAAAATAATTCTTAATAATAGATTTTGTACAATCTGCAATGAGCTGAGATGAGTTTTGAATGTTAGTCTCCAAGCCGGAATACAATATTGTATTATTGATTCTACAAGTGAGGTATAGAGGATGTTAAGATTTTTTTCGATAATATGTCTCGTAATTCATAAAATTTATGCATTAGAACTCGTAGTCGTTTTGTGACGTAATTGATATGTTCTGTCCATTTTAAGTGTTGGTCTAGGAAGACCCCAAGGTATTTTATACAACTGGATTTTTCTATAATATGGCATTTCCAATTATCTGTACTATTACAAGAATTAATATGCAGTTTGAGTTTGAAGTCGTCTGGTTGCTCTCGAATCGTAGGAGAAAATGCTATGAACTTTGTTTTTGTAACGTTTAGGGACAACATGTTGCTATTTAGCCAGGTGTGAATTTTTTTCAAATCTTTTCCTGCAGATTGCTTTGTTTCTTGCCAAGTTGATCCAGTGATGATTATAGCAGTATCGTCTGCATAACATATTACATGGCCTTGCATACCATTTATTTCAATTATATTATTAATGTACACCAGGAATAGTATCGGAACCAATACTGTTCCCTGTGGTACTCCTGTTTGCGGTTCGTTTTCATCACTTATTTTATCACCAATCTTAACCCGTTGTATTCTTCCTGTTAGGTAGTTTTTCAGTAATTCTAATGCGATACCTCTAACACCATAATTGTATAGTTTACTCAGTAATAGTTCATGATTAACGGTATCGAAAGCCTTAGCCAGGTCTCAGAAAATTGCAAGGCATTTAGATGATTTGTCTTAGGCTTTCACAGTTGTATCAACCAAATCCATTATGGCGTTTTCAGTATTTGAGTTTTCTATAAATCCATATTGGTGATTATTTATAATATTGTGTTTGTTAAAAAAGTCTACAAGTCGATTTTTGACACATTGTTCGAAAAGTTTAGCAAGATTATTTATAACAGATATAGGTCTGTAGTTATTTAAATGTGAGACTTTTCCCGTTTTGAAAATAGGGGTAACATTCGAAATTTTCCATTGTTGTGGGAGTTGACCAGTAGAGAAGCAGAGATTAATAATGTGTATTAATGGATCTATTATATTGTTATGGATATTTTTAAGAGTTTTGGAAGCAATTTCATCTGGTCCAGGTGAGGTGTTATTTTTTAAGTTAGAAATTATTATTATTAATTCATTTTTATTTACAGGTTCCAGAAAAATTGATCGGTCTAACTTAGTTTCGGAGAGGAAGTTTTCAGGTAGGGTCATTCTATCAATATTCTTATACATGAGTTTACCTATATTCACAAAATAATTATTGAATTCATTTGCTTTTTTTTGATTGTCATTGGTATTATCACCGTTTTCTAGAGTTATATTACTATTCTCTACTCTTTTTTTTTACTTTCTCCACATATGTCTCTTATTATATTCCAAATTTTTTTATAGTTTGTGCCGGAATCAATAATTTGTTGTTTATAATAATTATTTTTAACATTCCTTATTAGAGTATTGAGTTTATTCCTGTATTTTTTATAATTCAATTCTAATTCTGGTGAGTAATTTTTTATTAGCTGTTTTTTTAGGCAACAATATAATTCACCCACCCTGTAAAAGAGGTGTACCGAACTCTACGTTCAACTATTGATTCGCCAAACTAAATCTAAATATCGGGAACTGATTATTTATTCAACTCTTCCCGTATAAGATACTGTTCAAAAATAATTTTAAAAAATCAATCAATTCATTTTTAATTTTTTTTAACCTTCAAGCAATATTCCTGAAAAGAACCATTCCCCTTCCCGGAGAGAAAAAATAAAAAATAAACTACCACGTTGAATCACCCTGTATGACTCCAAAAACGAACGTCTAATAGTGAACAAAGAATCCAACTACTATCTACCACTTAAAGAAAACAAAGTCTACAGCAGTTCAGCTCGTATCGCTAGACTTTTATGGAAACCGAAAATATGAATGGGTATGGAATTATGAAAGCACTTACTAACCACCCCTGTATACTATAAAAAATTTACAATAAAAAAAATATTTGAATGTGCAATATTGATCCACTCTGTATAGCACCCAAAGTCGAAACAAAACAACCTATCGATAAATCAAAATTTCATTGATTAAATGAATGAGATGAGAAAATAGGTGACTTGCCCTGTACGAATGAATTATGATTAAACAGATGCAGCTTGGTAGACTACTATAGCTCAAAGTTGATTTTTCATTTGTTTAATAGTAGTCAAAAGAAAATAAAAATTATTAGAAAACTGCATCAAAATCTGCACCTTGTAAAGAGACCACCCTGTAATATTTATCAATGAATTTGTTCTGATCTATTTTCAAAGTCAATATTACGATATCAAACAAACACCATCAAGTATTCGCACTGTGGCTTGCGCAGTTGAAAGAAGGAAAAAAAATCACCCTGTATAATATATGATATTGTCACTGCAGGAAAATAAAGAAATAATATGCAATGAAGTAATTTTTAGGAGATGGTAATGTGATGGAAAGAATAAAAATAAAGAAACCAACAGACTGAAGGAAGAATAAACACCATTCATAAAATGATTCTATCCCTTTTAATCACCCTGTAACCAGCTGAACTAACTAAAGTTGGGCGCCATTTTGTTATGTGACTGATCCCTTGAAGAGGGAAGTTGGAAAAAAAAATAAGTCTTTTGTGAAGGATAACAAAAGAATGTATAGTGTTCCACTAAAAGAAAGTGGCTCACTTGCTAACTCAGTCGGGCGGTGGGGTGAGTAAGAGGTGGTTACAGTAAAAGTAAACAATGGCATTCACTCTTCAACAATCCTTTAATGATTTCTCTTTTCTTTCCTTCGGTTTGTATGAGGGGTTAACGTTCTGCTGGTACGTACACACTCCGCTTCAAGAGCAAATTTCCACTAATGAAGATATTATATCAATATTCCGGATAATACTCTACCTTGGTGATCACCTCAGCTTACAAAAGAAATATATGCTCGAAGGGTCAGTGCACTAGTCAATGATATTTGACCAATAAAATTATTTGATGAAAATATACTGTTGAATAAGCGCAGGAAAAATACCTGAAGGGTATATGATAAATATATTTCGAAATAATAGCGATATGCTTATGTTTTATTGCCATATGCTATACATTCAACGCTGACTGCGAGTATGCCTTGACTATTTAAGGGTGCTCCTATAGTTGGCCTGCAGATTGGGGCAGGTGCTGAGTTCTATCAAATCTTATAATATCTCTTCGTTAAAAGGCCTTCGACAGGCGAAAACTCCTACTTCAAAGTTTCATACGAAGAAGAACAGTTACTTCATAATTCTATATTCCATAAGAAAAAGGACTCCTGCTACTTCAAAATTCCATGTCCCATACGAAAAAGCCCTAAAACAAAAGAATCTCACATAGCATACTTCCTTGACCTGGTCAGGGATGCAAAGAGTGTTTACCACGAGGAATTTGCCTACCTTTTGAATGGTATTGGGCTTGTTGAAGAATGGCTGAACACGTGAATATTTAATCCCCTCGACGGGTTTTTGGATGAATCCGAAATATTCACCACCTCTAGTACTTCTTGTCTTTAATCCCACCTGTCCTTGTGGATAGAGAAATATAATTCAATCCTCACGACAAAAGATACGATCGGTTGGGTTCACGTGTAAGCGAAAAATCACCCTTGTCAAGACGTTCAAAATGTCTATATCCGCTGTGCCTTTTGCCCTTCATCTGCCAATAATATCCTCGTGCACCGATTTTCGCCCTTATCCCTCAATATATCTGCTGTAGTCGATATTTACTTTTCTATGCAAAGTATAAATAATGTCACGCCATCTTTGGCACTAATTGTCAGACAAACCGGAAGATGTACGCAAACATGACCTTCACCGCGTCTGTGACCCAAAATGATCGATAATGGTAGCTTCCCATGACAGCATCCGAATATTTCCGAAAGAAGTCGCTACTGCCACAAACAATAAAACTAATGAAATGAACACATTTTCAAGATGTCTAACAGAAACTGTCCTATATCGATGTTTGAAACTCCTATTCGTCCCTTGAACTACTCAATACCCGAAAGTGAATGAAACATGTCTGACCACTGTAACTATCTTCGATGTCAAAGTTGGCAACACTGATTGCAAACGCAATCCGAGAATGAGAAGATCTGTCACTATTTATAACCCGACAGCTACAGATGGTAAACGAAACAAATCGATAATAATGACATTTCAACAAGTGGTTAATATTATAAGCAATTCTCCCGGCATATCAATGTTTAATCCTTGCAGGTACAATCAAGCTTGGTACGAAATCCACCAAGTCACATAATCTTTTCGTAGTGAAATCTACTTGGTCACTCCTAATACTACCACAAGAATATCAATACACCGTATCAGTTTACCTACATAACCCTTGGTAAGAAGCGGAAACATCTCTAGATTGCGAATGATTTCTGACAAGGAATGCTTCGTGCCGTTAATAACGGTCGAGAAATTATATTTCATTCGATACACAAGCAGTCATATGAAAATATCATAGTCGTCAATGGGAGTTTCAAAGGTTAGTAATATATTGTTCGAATTTCATTGCGTTCGTGATACCTCCTTGGGTGAGACAAAATCATCCCGTAACACGTGTTCCTCAAGTCGAGAAGAGTACAAATACGGCAACTTCCGGTTCCAACTTCTGGTCGTCGGATTTCGATGAAACCGGTATCAGTGAATTCGTCTCAATGTCAAGAGACATAATTGAGCAATTTCCGATGCCTAAAAGCCCTTACAGGCTATCTCCGTTATTTGGGGTCCTACAGACTGCTACATGTACTCATTTTGAACAACTTTTTCTATACTTTGAGAATATCATATTACCAGAAGACATTACTTGTCAAAAATCCAGAAAATAGTGGGGAACATACGCATTCTTCGAAAACAACAAATTTTTTTCGATGTATTATGTCATCCCTATTCTTATACAAATGTGAAACAATTTGACTCTTCGGTTCAGTTGAGCTCAAGACTTGATACAGATCATGTGTGAAAGTGCTCGTACTAGTGATAAACTTGTTGAATATTTTCAAAATGATCTTTCGGAACTCAAAAATTCGGAAGAATCCACAAATGAACTTGTAAAATAATTAACAATAATCTGAGAACAGTTAATAAAACAATTCGAAAAGGAAAAGTCAATCATGGTATTCAAGTGAAACTTCAATGTAATGCAGGTCACCTGAAAACTTTTCGAAATCAATTGAAAAGATCTGACAATTTACATACTGTGGGAGGAGCATTATAGGAGAAGACATCTCACCGAGTCAAATGGGAGGGAGTAACATCAATATTCAATGGACGTATTCGTACAGCTGTGATTATAAATTTTGAACACAAAGATATCATTCCATTCTTCGAGGACGCTTACCCCCTTTTCAAGAACAGAATTAGCAGACTCTCGAGGCAAATGCCTGCAATGAAAGTCAACACAACCTTCTGCGGAGAATCCATCAAGAATAATGTTACTGCTCAAATCAAGGAGTTCAAATATTTCAATACCCGAAACTTTATCATTGATAGGGGGACTGACATGAAGGAATGGTTCTCGATACATGTTGTCGATGCGATTTCCAATAAACTGTCGGAATTTCAAAAGAGAGATAGTGGTTTGGCCTTACACAAGATTGTAAGTTTGGAAGTAAAAATCAATAAATTTGAAATGGTAAATGGTATCGATGTGGAAATGAAACGAAAACAGTAAATTGATGTTTTATTGTATAATCAGTTAATTTTTCTGTGCAAGTGTAAGTGCAGTATTATCATTGTGTAGGATCCTTTCCAGGAGATAAAATAAATATTCAGAAAAATCATGAAATGTATATTGGTAAAAAGTGATAGATTTATGACACAAAAATTCTCAGAAAAGATGCAATGGAAGCCCTACATATTGGACAACTTTCACATGTTATCGAACAATCAACACAACAAGCTAAGTGTTTACATGGCATGAACACTACATTCATTTTATTTTGCAAACAAATTTCACAAGTTTTTTGTGATCTATGTTTGTGGAAGTTTTGAGTTCAAAATCCGGATTTTTAAGTTTTCAAAATTCACATTTATCATGATAAATTTTATGCTGAGTCCAAACTTTATTTCCAGGCATCCACTCTTTCACCTCGAGTCCGCAGTAAAAACACTTGACTCGATCACTTCTGCCGGTATAAAAGAATCCTGCCTCAGCTAGGTCATGTGGTTTTTGTTGAAGAGCGACCGGCCAATCGTCGAATGTCTTCAATCGGGCATCAAAATTGACCTTATCTTTATATACGGGGCGTCTTTTTCGTCTGACATACTCCCCCTCCTCATCGAAAAATGTGCAATCAGGTTGCCATCTGAAATGATCCATCAGAGGGTCATCTCCAACCTCCCATCTGAATCCTTCGATGTGACATTTTGGACACACAACTACATCATCTCTACCAGTATGAATGAATCCAGCATCAGCAAGTTTATCTTTCGGGAATTCAGACTTCCAATCACGAAAAGTTTCAAGTCTATCGACTCAGGGGTTGAAATTCACTTGCATTCTAGCTTCCACCCCCATACTATTTGCAGTACACAAATGAAATGAAACGCAAGATGTCCTCTAATATTCAAATTTTCTTCTATCAAAATCAATTGAAACTTCATCTCTGATAAAATACATACATTCACGCATACAGTGGCTTCCACAACTAGTACATAAATCACATAAGGCATATATAATACTTTCTGAATCTGAAGTACATTGCTCGGAAATTCTGACAGCTGTTTGCAAAAAGTCATGGTATTATTCGGAAAATTTCATTTTTGACAACATGCTGAATTTTTTGGAAATCAGAGAATCTAATTGCAAAATTTCATACACGTCGCTCTCCAACAGATGAAACATTTCAATGTCTTTGGATCTAACATATGATTTTATATCTTCACTGCACTTCAAAGTAATATGGATGGAGTCACCGCAATCTACGGTCATGATCGCAGCAGGAGTATCCGATAATCTGCTCAGCAAACTGATGAATACGCCCCATTTGTATGTATTGAGGGACATTTGGCAATCAGCGTTCAGCGAATACACCATCTTGACAGCTGGTTCGAAACCTCGTGCAGGACTTAGGCCACAATGCAAGTTGAATAAATTTGCACCGAAGTTGAACACTGAATTGAGTATGTAGAGATGTTCACATTTCTTCTTGGTAAATTCGGCAAACACGTTCCAATTCGCCATCATAGTCAAAGTGGTCGAAGGAACTGTAATCGGAAGTTGCTGACTCACTACGCTCTGCAGGCATGATTGCTAAAAACTGATCAGAATTCATCAAATCAAAATAATTTATACCCGGTTGGGTTGGTTCGAAATGCCTCCATGAAGCAGATGAATTGTGCCTGTTTTTCATTCATTTACAAACGATTTGACGCATCAATCCAACTGTTTTGTAATTTGTCCAAACCCAACCATTTCTTATAGACTTTATTTCCCTTCTTCCTAAGGACTTTTTCCACCAAATGAAAATCGGGATTTTTCGATTTTTGTAATTCCTCTTCGTAAAAAGCACCACTGATTGGACGCCCCTCCAGATCTTCCAACAAGTATGTGGTAGGGCTGGTAATTTTGACTTTTGCTACGCGGAACATCTCACACGTCCAATTGGGCATATAACCTTTCTCGAAAATATGCTTGACCTTCGAAATTCGAACCATATCACCGACTTGAAACTTTTTTCGTCCAGTAGCAATTTTGATGAAATTATAGCAGTATTGAGAACGTGCTTTTCATTGTCTTTTGTTACATCACAGGGTTTCATGTTGATGGTGCGATGTTTCCGATTGTTGTAATTTTCCACTAGTTGAGGTAGAATATCCAGCCATTTTCAGGAGCCATTCAAACTGATATGTTTAAAAAATTCCTCTTTCAAAGTTCGAATCACACGTTCGGCAATAGCTGCTTTTTTCACAGAATACGTACTATAATGATTGATGTTGTGTTTCTTCATTGAATTTTGGAACGTTGAATTGTAGAACTCTTTCCCCAAATCTGATTGTAGGTTTCTTGGACATCGCCCCCCACTCCTTTTGGAAATTTTGGTCATTGCATTGGTGACGTCTGCAGCATTTTTACTTTTGATCGGCTCAGTCCATAGGTATTTGGAAAAGGTATCGATGACAACCATAATATACTTGTACTTTCGATAGACTTTGGCATAATTTTGAAGATCAGCAAGGTCCATTTGCCACAAGTCATCTAACCCCTCAATTATAGTTCGGCGTCGTGGAAAGGTCTTGCGAGCTGGCCGATGTATTTCATTTACCAACTGAATTTTCTCATTTGAATGTCCTTCCATTCCGATGGCACATACTATACTGTGAATTTATTTTGGCATCGGCGTGATCAAACGGAAGATTTCTTTTTGTGATTCTGTCAAGGCATCGATGGTAGCTTTTACCTCGAGTATATCTGAATTTATTTTGGTAATATCAGCGTTATGTTGAAGTTTGGTAGCCGTAAGTTTCGAATGTGTATCATCAGCCAATAAAGTTGTATCCTTTTTCATTGAGATCATATCCTTTTCATGTTTAGTCAATACTTCCTCAATCTGAGTATAACCTTCATTGTGTTGTTCTGCAATAGTTTTTACATAAGTACTCAAGGTGGTTTGTTCATCAGTTGATTTGTCGATGTCATTTGTATGTTCTACCTTGGCGGTTCGAATATTTTTCATATTTGCAACCGAATCGTTGTGTAGATTATCCATTTGAGATGTAGTTTTCATCTTGGAATCAGCAAGTTGTTCATCGGTATTTGCGATTCGTTTATCGATAAGTAACATGGCTTCTCGAATATGTTTACTTCTCAAATTTATAACATTTACTATATCTTGTTTTCGCTGTGCACAAAGTGAAGCAAGTT
Organism: Zygogramma bicolorata; assembly: GCA_032362365.1. Taxonomy (NCBI): domain Eukaryota; kingdom Metazoa; phylum Arthropoda; class Insecta; order Coleoptera; family Chrysomelidae; genus Zygogramma; species Zygogramma bicolorata. The sequence goes on along the minus strand of JAVJAQ010003311.1, from coordinate 720,653 downwards.
TCCTGCTTTCCAAAGCTTCTCGTGTGATTTGTTCAAGCAAGTTATTCAAGGTGCCATCCACATATTTCTTATTGGCCACATCTTCACCATCTGTTGGCATCTTGACATTACTTATTTTCGAAAAATCTGCATCAATATTTCCATCGTGAGCATAATTGAGGGTTATACCTGAACAATCACAAGATCCTTGCGGCTCTTCATCAGAGTCTAATGCCGATTTGGCAGAGTAACCGAACTTGTTGAAACTCATAATGAGACTGATGCAGTAGAGTCGAAACATTTGAATATATTGGATGACACCGGCCTCCTTCAATTCCTCAATAAGTGCCACGAACTCATTATGTACAGATGTATTACCTGCCGATTCAGATGCAGTGAGAAGTCTCAACCTGTCGACCAGCTCATTGACATCATCCCAATAACCATATCCAACTGGTTTTTCGTTGAATGTCAAACTACCGATTAGAATGCCACTACCAGTGGTGTGGTGTCGGAAGAGAGTTCTGATGATATGCTTGTATTTATTTTTGATAGTACCCTTCATACGTCCAAGACTATTCAGATGAGGTGTTGTTAACTCCAAAATCCTTTTATAATTTTCCAAATCTTCCTTCTCATATTTTTTGGGGTAATCATAAAATAGCAATTGATACAGACCTGGTGTTTCTTTGAAATTATATCCTTCTGTTATGATTTCTCCTTCGCGAAAATCAATTTCCTTTCCCCCTCGGAACCATTTTGAAGAAACAGAGTCGTATATGGGACCGTAAACCATATCAATTTGCTCACTTTTACCCAAATATTCCATGATATATTCCCGTGACATTATTGGATATTGTTCTAGATAATCATTCAATACATCCTCCGAAATTTTTTCATTTGATTCCAAACTATCGAATACCTCATCTTCCTCTTCTTCTTCTTTTTCAGCATCCGCAGCAGCAACCTCTTCCAGCTGTAGAAATTTGGTAGGTTCTAAATGCTGATGCGTTTCTTCCACTTTTTCAGGTTCTGTTCTATCAATTTTAAAATATTTTGATTTGAATGGTCTCAGTGGGGGTGGTTCCAATTTTCGTTTGGGTGCTGAGTATGCAGCAATTTGTTTCAGAGGTTCAGTTATGGGTTTGAATAATTTTTGAATAGCCTCATCTTCTTCAGACTTGCCCAATTTCAGTGCCAAGTATTTCCTTCGCACTCCTTTTGCTAACTGATTTATTTTTGATTTACGTTCAGCATTAGCAATTTGATCATCTATACTTGTCGATGGCATGATGCCAATTGAGGAATTACTCCAGCATCACACTCCTGTAAATTTGTTCCTATCGAAATCCTTGACAATGACTGAAGTGCCAAATTTCTTGTTCCAACATTTCGAGCAAATTGTCGTGAATTCGTCGTAGGTGAAATTAGGTGACACATGTTCATCAAATACATGTTTCGAATTCATGTCATCCTGCTTGAATAATACAATGACATTACAGTTGTCTCTAATCAATTGTTTAGGTATTTTTGAATAGGTATGGCAAAGGTATGCGGCATCTATTGACTTGTGTCGGCACATTGCATAATATTCTCGAATTTTATTTTGTTCATCGCAAGCCACATCGTCGAAAATGAATATGGGATTTTCTCGTGCTTCAGCCGGATCGACTATTTCATCATTGTATTTGATTTTCTTCATGACCTCTTGCAGCAGTTGATATTTCGGTTGAAACAATGATTCCGAGTAGACGTAGACGTTTTTGAATTTGGCACCATTCAGATTGAATAACAAAGTTAACATGGCGTTGGTTTTACCACACCCACTCGGACTGCAAAATATAGCTCTGAAAGAATCGGGTTACAGAACACCGTGTTTACTCTTTTTCAAAACATTAACAACATCCAAATTTTCTATAGGCAGCGTAGGTTTCTGCTGAGTAACCTTTATGGTGTCTCACATTAAACTGTGGAAACGCTACATTAAAAACGTATAACGCTCCGTTAAATGCGACTAACGCATTGTTAAATGCAACTAACGGTTCGTTGAATGCGTGTAACGCATCGTTAAATGCGACTAATGCTTCGTTAAATGCGTGTTACCCTTCGTTAAATGCGACTAATGCTTTCAGATTCACCTCAACCGTCCTCTGGTACTGAATCCCTTTATACACAGTTACTCTGAGCTCATTTGTCAGTATAATGCTAAGCTTCGAACGGCAAGGTGGAAGTATTGTGAACACTCTGATCAATAAACTTCCTTTCGAATTACACTTGCCTGCATATCAATAATGTGGACCTGGAACACAATTGCAGAAGAGATTAGCTCTTGGTCAAAAGGGCATTGACGGTCTAGACTCAGCCTGCCGCCGACACGATATAGCCTACTCTTAGAACAAGTCTTTGGAAGATCGTCATAAGGCTGATTCGGAGTTGGAGGACAGTGCGTTGGAGCGATTCGAGTCGAAAGACTCTAGTTTGGGGGAGAAAGCAGCCTCTTGGTTCGTAACTACTGCCATGAAGACCAAACGCAAACTCGGTATGGGTGTGAAGGACCCATCATTCAAAAGGAATATTGTGCAAAAAATTTCCTCATCATTGCGAAAACAATTGCAACCTCATCAAATGTCTGATATGAGTGAGAGTAATTTGAGAAAAGCTTCAATTTTGGCTATGCTTACAGCACGAAATCACATCAACAGTATTTCAACGTCACAACAAAGCAATGAAAGAGATCGGAAAAGAGGGGTCAGGATTATTTTTGAGGGAAGGTCGTCGTGGCTATGGAATTTTCCTTCGAAAACGAAAAAACTCCCGTTGAAGCTACCCAATAGAGCCCTTATCGATGTGGAGTTGAGACGATATGCGGAGCAATTGAAAATTTCTCATTTCAAAGGAGTCTTCATGCGTAATCAACTCGCACACTCTACACCAGCAGCCAAAGAATGTACCATCGTTAATTTGGATTTGCAGAAGAACAAAGGAACTCATTGGGTAGCTTACTGCAAACATGGCAATAAGGTGGACTATTTTGACAGTTTCGGTCATCTGAAACCACCTGTGGAATTGGTGAAATATCTAGGCAATGTCAAAATTTCATACAACAATGATCGCTATCAGAATTTCAATGAGACAAATTGTGGGCATTTGTGCTTGGAATTCCTCTATGAAACTAGTGTGTAGCACTGGTTGAGGTTCAGTCATGTCTCTGATTGTCGTGCTAACAAGTCATACTTCCACGGCTAGCAGTGACTTCACCAACCAGATTTCTTTGGACCCTGACGCTGAATACGGTGTGGCTTTGATTGGTTTCCATTCGTACAACAGCATCCCAAACATAGAGGAGGGTAATAGAAAGTTTTACTATTTCAAGAACGCTGATAAGACCAAGAGAGAAATCATCAATATTCCCATTGGTTCCTACGAAATCACTAACATTGCCAAATTCCTAACGGAATTCATAGAAGAACCCCAGGATATCAAGAGGAAGAAAAACGACGAACAGGAAGAAGATATAACTGATAAAGTTTTTTCTCTGAAAGCTAACCCCAATACTCTAGAGTGTGAAATATACAGCAAAGTACACGCAGATTGGGGCAGGTGCTGAGTTCTATCAAATCTTATAATATCTCTTCGTTAAAAGGCCTTCGACAGGCGAAAACTCCTACTTCAAAGTTTCATACGAAGAAAAACAGTTACTTCATAATTCTATATTCCATAAGAAAAAGGACTCCTGCTACTTCAAAATTCCATGTCCCATACGAAAAAGCCCTAAAACAAAAGAATCTCACATAGCATACTTCCTTGACCTGGTCAGGGATGCAAAGAGTGTTTACCACGAGGAATTTGCCTACCTTTTGAATGGTATTGGGCTTGTTGAAGAATGGCTGAACACGTGAATATTTAATCCCCTCGACGGGTTTTTGAATGAATCCGAAATATTCTCCACCTCTAGTACTTCTTGTCTTTAATCCCACCTGTCCTTGTGGATAGAGAAATATAATTCAATCCTCACGACAAAAGATACGATCGGTTGGGTTCACGTGTAAGCGAAAAATCACCCTTGTCAAGACGTTCAAAATGTCTATATCCGCTGTGCCTTTTGCCCTTCATCTGCCAATAATATCCTCGTGCACCGATTTTCGCCCCTATCCCTCAATATATCTGCTGTAGTCGATATTTACTTTTCTATGCAAAGTATAAATAATGTCACGCCATCTTTGGCACTAATTGTCAGACAAACCGGAAGATGTACGCAAACATGACCTTCACCGCGTCTGTGACCCAAAATGATCGATAATGGTAGCTTCCCATGACAGCATCCGAATATTTCCGAAAGAAGTCGCTACTGCCACAAACAATAAAACTAATGAAATGAACACATTTTCAAGATGTCTAACAGAAACTGTCCTATATCGATGTTTGAAACTCCTATTCGTCCCTTGAACTACTCAATACCCGAAAGTGAATGAAACATGTCTGACCACTGTAACTATCTTCGATGTCAAAGTTGGCAACACTGATTGCAAACGCAATCCGAGAATGAGAAGATCTGTCACTATTTATAACCCGACAGCTACAGATGGTAAACGAAACAAATCGATAATAATGACATAAAAAGTGGTTAATATTATAAGCAATTCTCCTGGCATATCAATGTTTAATCCTTGCAGGTACAATCAAGCTTGGTACGAAATCCACCAAGTCACATAATCTTTTCGTAGTGAAATCTACTTGGTCACTCCTAATACTACCACAAGAATATCAATACACCGTATCAGTTTACCTACATAACCCTTGGTAAGAAGCGGAAACATCTCTAGATTGCGAATGATTTCTGACAAGGAATGCTTCGTGCCGTTAATAACGGTCGGGAAATTATATTTCATTCGATACACAAGCAGTCTATGAAAATATCATAGTCGTCAATGGGAGTTTCAAAGGTTAGTAATATATTGTTCGAATTTCATTGCGTTCGTGATACCTCCTTGGGTGAGACAAAATCATCCCGTAACACGTGTTCCTCAAGTAGAGGAGAGTACAAATACGGCAACTTCCGGTTCCAACTTCTGGTCGTCGGATTTCGATGAAACCGGTATCAGTAAATTCGTCTCAATGTCAAGAGACATAATTGAGCAATTTCCGATGCCTAAAAGCCCTTACAGGCTATCTCCGTTATTTGGGGTCCTACAGACGGCTACGTGTACTCATTTCGAACAACTTTTTCTATACTTTGAGAATATCATATTACCAGAAGACATTACTTGTCAAAAATCCAGAAAATAGTGGGGAACATACGCATTCTTCGAAAACAACAAATTTTTTTCGATGTATTATGTCATCCCTATTCTTATACAAATGTGAAACAATTTGACTCTTCGGTTCAGTTGAGCTCAAGACTTGATACAGATCATGTGTGAAAGTGCTCGTACTAGTGATAAACTTGTTGAATATTTTCAAAATGATCTTTCGGAACTCAAAAATTCGGAAGAATCCACAAATGAACTTGTAAAAATAATTAACAATAATCTGAGAAAAGTTAATAAAACAATTCGAAAAGGAAAAGTCAATCATGGTATTCAAGTGAAACTTCAATGTAATGCAGGTCACCTGAAAACTTTTCGAAATCAATTGAAAAGATCTGACAATTTACATACTGTGGGAGGAGCATTATAGGAGAAGACATCTCACCGGGAGGGAGTAACATCAATATTCAATGGACGTATTCGTACAGCTGTGATTATAAATTTTGAACACAAAGATATCATTCCATTCTTCGAGGACGCTTACCCCCTTTTCAAGAACAGAATTAGCAGACTCTCGAGGCAAATGCCTGCAATGAAAGTCAACACAACCTTCTGCGGAGAATCCATCAAGAATAATGTTACTGCTCAAATCAAGGAGTTCAAATATTTCAATACCCGAAACTTTATCATTGATAGGGGGACTGACATTAAGGAATGGTTCTCGATACATGTCGTCGATGCGATTTCCAATAAACTGTCGGAATTTCAAAAGAGAGATAGTGGTTTGGCCTTACACAAGATTGTAAGTTTGGAAGTAAAAATCAATAAATTTGAAATGGTAAATAGTATCGATGTGGAAATGAAACGAAAACAGTAAATTGATGTTTTATTGTATAATCAGTTAATTTTTCTGTGCAAGTGTAAGTGCAGTATTATCATTGTGTAGGGTCCTTTCCAGGAGATAAAATAAATATTCAGAAAAATCATGAAATGTATATTGGTAAAAAGTGATAGATTTATGACACAAAAATTCTCAGAAAAGATGCAATGGAAGCCCTACATATTGGACAACTTTCACATGTTATCGAACAATCTTCATTCTTTTGAGATGGCGAGTACCGAGTAGACGTATTCCGCTCGAGCTCCCCGTTGACATAAAGAATTCAAAGTAATTTCAGTGATTTGAATCTGAAACTATTTCAAGAAGTGAATAAAATCGGTGTCATATCTAGTGCAAGAAGTCATCATGGTTATCACACGTGAAATAAGAGAAGAAATTGAAACTTCGGTAAGCCATGTACTGAATAAATGCCTGAAGAACGAATCGTTCATAAAAACACTCGTCAACAATGTATCGGATGCCGTGATAAAAACTATCGAAAAAAGACTGCTGGACATCGAAAACATAGTTGGAGAACTACGCACTGATTTTATAAATCATAAATCTGAAACTGAAGGGACAATAAAAATTCTGGAGAAGACTATCCGAGACATTAGTTACGAAAAAGATGAAATGGAGGAAACACTCGACAAGCTAGATCAAGCAAACAGAATGAAATGTCTCAGATTTTTTGGCGTTAAGGAGAAACAACAAGAAAATACAAGGGAAGAAATTTTGAAACTTTTGAACGATCAAATGTCACTGGACCTAGCAGATGCAGATATTGAAATATGCTACAGGGTGGGACAAAGAAGTGAAAAAAAATCCAGAGGAATCTATATCAAATTTATGAATGTTACTACAAAACAAAACATCTATGCCAAAAAGAAACTTCTCAGGGGAACTGGTATCGTGATCAAAGAGGACCTCACCACTTTAAGAGTCAACATTGTGAATAAAGCTGCTGAAAAAGCCGGATACAAAAATGTCTGGACCAATTCTGGAAAAATATTTGTAAAGTATAACGATAAAATCACCATTATGAAAAATAATAAAGACCTTAAGGCCTTCATGAATTAAAAATATATTACGAATATATTAGCTTCAATATTACTTCTCATTCTATTATTTTTCTTTCGCTTTCGCCTATCACTTGAAATGTAGTATACATTAAGGGGTAGCTGGGGTAGATATTGTGTGTAGTTATAAGCTTGGATATTTATATAAAGTTGTTGAAATGTTAGAATTTTTTGATGTTTTGGAGGAAGATGAGCAGATTGTTACAAAAATATATAATAATTTTCATGAATATACTGAGGAGAGGAAAGACCGACTTAAGGAAACGGTTGGAATTGCTCATTTCAACATAAGAAGTCTTCAGAAACATTTTGATGAATTGATGGTATATGTAAAGATGGCAGAAGATTTTTTAGACGTAATAATTCTATCAGAAACTAGATTATTAACATCAGTAGATGACTTTCAAATTCCGCATTACACAATGCATTACAATCAATCATACATAAATAAATGCGATGGTGTTGTACTTTACGTAAAAAACAAATTTCAACCTACAGTTGAGACAATAGAAATAAACGAAACTAACTTCATAAGACTCACATTCAAAACTGAGTATCTATCATCAAATAATATAGGCATAACAGCTTATTATAGACCCCCCGAAACTGATTCTCAATGCTTTATAAGTAACCTACAGGAATATTACGAAAGACTAACCAAACAAAATATTGAGGTGTTCTTGGGTGATATAAATATCAACCTCATGAATAACCTATCACATGAAACAAATAATTATCTCAATGTACCCAACTATAATGGATTTGTATCATATATAAACACCCCTACTAGAGTCACACAAAATACAGAATCAATAATTGACCACATTTTCATAAGGAAAGAAAAATGTTTGAATAATTCAATCAAAATTGATTCAGTTTTATTTCATACTGATATGACTGATCATTTCACCCCGTATATTTCTGTAGATTACCTTGGAACAACAAGAAAAAACACTAAAGAGATACCTGATTATAAAAAAATACATAAAATAGACTTTACTAAATTAAACTCACTTTTAAATGTAGAAACCTGGGATGATGTTATCACTCTTACAGACCCACAAAATGCATACGATAAATTTTTGATCAAGTTAGGAAAATATATGAGCGATTCTTCAGAAACTTCGTTTCATAAATATAGGAAAAATGAAAAACTAAAACCATGGATTACTGGTGGTCTCATTACATCAATTAAAAAAAGGGATCTTTTAAAAAAAAACTTATAAAAAATCACACAACCGAACGTGAAAGAGAATATAAAGAATACAGAAATAAAATGAACTCTCTAATAAAGAAAACAAAAAATGATTTCTATCAAAACGAAATAAAGCAATCGGGTGGCAATTTAAAAAAAATATGGAATATAGTCAATAACATATCGGGAACAAAAAGTAAAAACTCAGTGGAAAACATTCAAATTACAGATTCAAATGGCCAAACTATTGAAGATAATCAAGAGAAAGCTGACTCTTTTAATCAATTTCTAGATGACACATACATTGATTCTTCTATCTTCCTTCAACCTGTAACAGAAAACGAAATTATAACTCTGATTTCGGAACTCAAAAATAATTGCTCTCCTGGACCTGATAGTATCCACACAAAATTAATAAAAGATATTCATAGTCACATTATAAAACCTCTTTGTCATATTATAAATGTTTCTTTTTTGAGTGGTGAAGTTCCAAAACAATGGAAAGAATCAACTGTCACACCCATTTATAAAACAGGAAACCATGATGCTCTAAACAATTATAGACCGATCTCGGTTATCAATAACTTTGGAAAAATTTTCGAAATGGCAGTAAAGAATAGATTTCTAGCCTTTTTTGACAAACACAATGTAATAACAGAAAGGCAATTTGGGTTCATAAAAAAATCTAGCACTGAAGAGGCAATCAACGACTTTCTAGAACAAACAGTCAGGGCTTTGGACAGATCATCAAAATGTTTAGCAATTTTTCTTAACCTGGCTAAGGCCTTCGATACTGTTTCGCATCACAAGTTAGTAATTAAATTAGAAAGGTATGGAATTCGAGGAGTAGCTTTAGACCTCATTAAAAACTATCTCACAAATAGAGTTCAAAAAGTTAAAATAGGTCAAGTTTTAAGCAATGAATTCACTGTACAAACTGGAGTTCCACAAGGGACAGTTCTAGGCCCAATACTGTTCCTTGTCTATATAAACAGTTTGTCAAAGATCAGAAACCTCAAGGGGCACCTTATTTGTTATGGTGACGATACCGCATTGATCATTAAAGGTGAAAATTGGAATGAAGTCAAAAGTTTAGCAGAAAGTGATTTGGAGAAGGTGCGACTGTGGTTGAATGAAAATTTACTGAGCTTGAACATACCTAAAACAAAATACTTAACATTTTCTCCAACTATTGTCGATCAACCTACAGAACTCGTTCTAAAATTACATGATCTACAATGTAATAATATTAATTGTAAATGCCCATACATACAAAAAACTGACAACATAAAATATTTAGGTGTTATTATAGACAAACATTTAAGATGGAATGAGCACGTTACATATATCACAAAAAAAAATTAGAAAATTATTTCATAAATTCTATTCCTTAAGAGATATACTTACGAAAAAAACGCTTATAATGTTATATAATGCACTAGCCGAATCAATTATAGCATATTGCATAACGGCTTGGGGTGGAACATTTAAAAGTACACTTCGAAATCTTCAAACTGCTCAAAATATATTACTGAAATTGATCCTCAAAAAGAAATGGACTTATTCAACTAATTTATTATACGAAGAGGTAAATGTTATGAAATGTCGTCAGCTCTACGAATATCAGTGTCTAAAAAAAATGTTTTTCCAGAATGAAACTTTTGAAAATCATAACAGTAGAATAACCAGATCAAAATCTACCCAAAATATATATTCACAACTTTTCAAAAAGACAATTACTCAAAGATCATTCTTTTATTTCGCACCTAAATTATATAATGCCCTCCCAGTTGAACTGAGATCTACAAAAAAATTTATCAAATACAAACAAGACGTAAAAAAATTTATAATGAGTCATCCCGAGAAATTCGATGTTCTGTTGCAATGAACTGTCTTTCGCCTCCTCTCGTCCTCGTCTTCCTCGCTTTTTCTGTCTGTTAACTCTGAACACTCGCTGTAATCAACATTTATGGTACACTTATATGAAGAGGGCAGTTGGGATTGGGTCATAGCACAGGCATTTCATGCCTAGATGACCTTGTCTCAAACTGGTGTTCTTCACTTATACTAATTTGTAATAGTTGATAAAAATGTACACTACACTGAATCAACACAACAAGCTAAGTGTTTACATGGCATGAACACTACATTCATTTTATTTTGCAAACAAATTTCACAAGTTTTTTTGTGATCTATGTTTGTGGAAGTTTTGAGTTCAAAATCCGGATTTTTAAGTTTTCAAAATTCACATTTATCATGATAAATTTTATGCTGAGTCCAAACTTTATTTTCAGGCATCCACTCTTTCACCTCGAGTCCGCAGTAAAAACACTTGACTCAATCACTTCTGCCGGTATAAAAGAATCCTGCCTCAGCTAGGTCATGTGGTTTTTGTTGAAGAGCGACCGGCCAATCGTCGAATGTCTTCAATCGGGCATCAACACACACACACACAACTACATCATCTCTACCAGTATGAATGAATCCAGCATCAGCAAGTTTATCTTTCGGGAATTCAGACTTCCAATCACGAAAAGTTTCAAGTCTATCGACTCAGGGGTTGAAATTCACTTGCATTCTAGCTTCCACCCCCATACTATTTGCAGTACACAAATGAAATGAAACGCAAGATGTCCTCTAATATTCAAATTTTCTTCTATCAAAATCAATTGAAACTTTATCTCTGATAAAATACATACATTCACGCATACAGTGGCTTTCACAACTAGTACATAAATCACATAAGGCATATATAATACACTCGACATAGTCAGTGGGCATACTTGAAGACTGGCGTTAAATCAAATCATCTTTGGAACAATCTGTTCAGGCCAGTCTCAAATTACCTACACAGTAGGTTTCGGCTGGCACCTGTCAGAAAACAACTACTCCCCTGGCTAATACCACGAAGGGCATTGAATTATATCCGACCAGGTGCCAGTGCAGGTTTCTTCACAGAAGTAAATCCTGCATTTGCTTTCGTCGATACAAATGAAGGAATTGATTTTCAATTATAGGGACGGACACACTTGCAGACCGGTTTCGGGCTATTTGGCCACTCGTCAGTGCAAGGCAGTGCCATCATCAACATGAAGTCGATGATTTCCCATAATCAAAAATCAAACTCCTACACGAGTATCAAGCCCCGGCCAAAGCTGATGCGAACAACGAAGTTATTACGCCATCTACCAATGGACGAGGTATTCCAAAAGCAAACCGAATTCGCCCATTCCTCCTGCGAGGAAAATGTAAAAACACTCGACATAGTCAGTGGGTATACTTGAAGACTGGCGTTAAATCAAATCATCTTTGGAACAATCTGTTCAGGCCAGTCTCAAATTACCTACACAGTAGGTTTGAGACGCCCCTCCAGATCTTCCAACAAGTATGTGGTAGGGCTGGTAATTTTGACTTTTGCTACGCGGGACATCTCACACGTCCAATTGGGCATATAACCTTTCTCGAAAATATGCTTGACCTTCGAAATTCGAACCATATCACCGACTTGAAACTTTTTTCGTCCAGTAGCAATTTTGATGAAATTATAGCAGTATTGAGAACGTGCTTTTCATTGTCTTTTGTTACATCACAGGGTTTCATGTTGATGGTGCGATGTTTCCGATTGTTGTAATTTTCCACTAGTTGAGGTAGAATATCCAGCCATTTTCAGGAGCCATTCAAACTGATATGTTTAAAAAATTCCTCTTTCAAAGTTCGAATCACACGTTCGGCAATAGCTGCTTTTTTCACAGAATACGTACTATAATGATTGATGTTGTGTTTCTTCATTGAATTTTGGAACGTTGAATTGTAGAACTCTTTCCCCAAATCTGATTGTAGGTTTCTTGGACATCGCCCCCCACTCCTTTTGGAAATTTTGGTCATTGCATTGTTGACGTCTGCAGCATTTTTACTTTTGATCGGCTCAGTCCATAGGTATTTGGAAAAGGTATCGATGACAACCATAATATACTTGTACTTTCGATAGACTTTGGCATAATTTTGAAGATCAGCAAGGTCCATTTGCCACAAGTCATCTAACCCCTCAATTATAGTTCGGCGTCGTGGAAAGGTCTTGCGAGCTGGCCGATGTATTTCATTTACCAACTGAATTTTCTCATTTGAATGTCCTTCCATTCCGATGGCACATACTATACTGTGAATTTATTTTGGCATCGGCGTGATCAAACGGAAGATTTCTTTTTGTGATTCTGTCAAGGCATCGATGGTAGCTTTCACCTCGAGTATATCTGAATTTATTTTGGTAATATCAGCGTTATGTTGAAGTTTGGTAGCCGTAAGTTTCGAATGTGTATCATCAGCCAATAAAGTTGTATCCTTTTTCATTGAGATCATATCCTTTTCATGTTTAGTCAATACTTCCTCAATCTGAGTATAACCTTCATTGTGTTGTTCTGCAATAGTTTTTACATAAGTACTCAAGGTGGTTTGTTCATCAGTTGATTTGTCAATGTCATTTGTATGTTCTACCTTGGCGGTTCGAATATTTTTCATATTTGCAACCGAATCGTTGTGTAGATTATCCATTTGAGATGTAGTTCTCATCTTGGAATCAGCAAGTTGTTCATCGGTATTTGCGATTCGTTTATCGATAAGTAACATGGCTTCTCGAATATGTTTACTTCTCAAATTTATAACATTTACTATATCTTGTTTTCGCTGTGCACAAAGTGAAGCAAGTTTCCTGCTTTCCAAAGCTTCTCGTGTGTTCAAGCAAGTTATTCAAGGTGCCATCCACATATTTCTTATTGGCCACATCTTCACCATCTGTTGGCATCTTGACATTACTTATTTTCGAAAAATCTGCATCAATATTTCCATCGTGAGCATAATTGAGGGTTATACCTGAACAATCACAAGATCCTTGCGGCTCTTCATCAGAGTCTAATGCCGATTTGGCAGAGTAACCGAACTTGTTGATACTCATAATGAGACTGATGCAGTAGAGTCGAAACATTTGAATATATTGGATGACACCGGCCTCCTTCAATTCCTCAATAAGTGCCACGAACTCATTATGTACAGATGTATTACCTGCCGATTCAGATGCAGTGAGAAGTCTCAACCTGTCGACCAGCTCATTGACATCATCCCAATAACCATATCCAACTGGTTTTTCGTTGAATGTCAAACTACCGATTAGAATGCCACTACCAGTGGTGTGGTGTCGGAAGAGAGTTCTGATGATATGCTTGTATTTATTTTTGATAGTACCCTTCATACGTCCAAGACTATTCAGATGAGGTGTTGTTAACTCCAAAATCCTTTTATAATTTTCCAAATCTTCCTTCTCATATTTTTTGGGGTAATCATAAAATAGCAATTGATACAGACCTGGTGTTTCTTTGAAATTATATCCTTTTGTTATGATTTTTCCTCCGCGAAAATCAATTTCCTTTCCCCCTCGGAACCATTTTGAAGAAACAGAGTCGTATATGGGACCGTAAACCATATCAATTTGCTCACTTTTACCCAAATATTCCATGATATATTCCCGTGACATTATTGGATATTGTTCTAGATAATCATTCAATACATCCTCCGAAATTTTTTCATTTGATTCCAAACTATCGAATACCTCATCTTCCTCTTCTTCTTCTTTTTCAGCATCCGCAGCAGCAACCTCTTCCAGCTGTAGAAATTTGGTAGGTTCTAAATGCTGATGCGTTTCTTCCACTTTTTCAGGTTCTGTTCTATCAATTTTAAAATATTTTGATTTGAATGGTCTCAGTGGGGGTGGTTCCAATTTTCGTTTGGGTGCTGAGTATGCAGCAATTTGTTTCAGAGGTTCAGTTATGGGTTTGAATAATTTTTGAATAGCCTTATCTTCTTCAGATTTGCCCAATTTCAGTGCCAAGTATTTCCTTCGCACTCCTTTTGCTAACTGATTTATTTCTGATTTACGTTCAGCATTAGCAATTCGATCATCTATACTTGTCGATGGCATGATGCCAATTGAGGAATTACTCCAGCATCACACTCCTGTAAATTTGTTCCTTTCGAAATCCTTGACAATGACTGAAGTGCCAAATTTCTCGTTCCAACATTTCGAGCAAATTGTCTTGAATTCGTCGTAGGTGAAATTAGTTGACACATGTTCATCGAATACATGTTTCGAATTCATGTCATCCTGCTTGAATAATACAATGACATTACAGTTGTCTCTAATCAATTGTTTAGGTATTTTTGAATAGGTATGGCAAAGGTATGCGGCATCTATTGACTTGTGTCGGCACATTGCATAATATTCTCGAATTTTATTTTGTTCATCGCAAGCCACATCGTCGAAAATGAATATGGGATTTTCTCGTGCTTCAGCCGGATCGACTATTTCATCATTGTCTTTGATTTTCTTCATGACCTCTTGCAGCAGTTGATATTTCGGTTGAAACAATGATTTCGAGTAGACGTAGACGTTTTTGAATTTGGCACCATTCGGATTGAATAACAAAGTTAACATGGCGTTGGTTTTACCACACCCACTCGGACTGCAAAATATAGCTCTGAAAGAATCGGGTAACAGAACACCGTGTTTACTCTTTTTCAAAACAATAACAAAATCCAAATTTTCTATAGGCAGCGTAGGTTTCTGCTGAGTAACCTTTATGGTGTCTCACATTAAACTGTGGAAACGCTACATTAAAAACGTATAACGCTCCGTTAAATGCGACTAACGCATTGTTAAATGCAACTAACGGTTCGTTGAATGCGTGTAACGCTTCGTTAAATGCGACTAATGCTTCGTTAAATGCGTGTTACCCTTCGTTAAATGCGACTAATGCTTTCAGATTCACCTCAACCGTCCTCTGGTACTGAATCCCTTTATACACAGTTACTCTGAGCTCATTTGTCAGTATAATGCTAAGCTTCGAACGGCAAGGTGGAGGTATTGTGAACACTCTGATCAATAAACTTCCTTTCGAATTACACTTGCCTGCATATCAATAATGTGGACCTGGAACACAATTGCAGAAGAGATTAGCTCTTGGTCAAAAGGGCATTGACGGTCTAGACTCAGCCTGCCGCCGACACGATATAGCCTACTCTCAGAACAAGTCTTTGGAAGATCGTCATAAGGCTGATTCGGAGTTGGAGGACAGTGCGTTGGAGCGATTCGAGTCGAAAGACTCTAGTTTGGGGGAGAAAGCAGCCTCTTGGTTCGTAACTACTGCCATGAAGACCAAACGCAAACTCGGTATGGGTGTGAAGGACCCATCATTCAAAAGGAATATTGTGCAAAAAATTTCCTCATCATTGCGAAAACAATTGCAACCTCATCAAATGTCTGATATGAGTGAGAGTAATTTGAGAAAAGCTTCAATTTTGGCTATGCTTACAGCACGAAATCACATCAACAGTATTTCAACGTCACAACAAAGCAATGAAAGAGATCGGAAAACAGGGGTCAGGATTATTTTTGAGGGAAGGTCGTCGTGGCTATGGAATTTTCCTTCGAAAACGAAAAAACTCCCGTTGAAGCTACCCAATAGAGCCCTTATCGATGTGGAGTTGAGACGATATGCGGAGCAATTGAAAATTTCTCATTTCAAAGGAGTCTTCATGCGTAATCAACTCGCACACTCTACACCAGCAGCCAAAGAATGTACCATCGTTAATTTGGATTTGCAGAAGAACAAAGGAACTCATTGGGTAGCTTACTGCAAACATGGCAATAAGGTGGACTATTTTGACAGTTTCGGTCATCTGAAACCACCTGTGGAATTGGTGAAATATCTAGGCAATGTCAAAATTTCATACAACAATGATCGCTATCAGAATTTCAATGAGACAAATTGTGGGCATTTGTGCTTGGAATTCCTCTATAAAACTAGTGTGTAGCACTGGTTGAGGTTCAGTCATGTCTCTGATTGTCGTGCTAACAAGTCATACTTCCACGGCTAGCAGTGACTTTACCAACCCGATTTCTTTGGACCCTGACGCTGAATACGGTGTGGCTTTGATTGGTTTCCATTCGTACAACAGCATCCCAAACATAGAGGAGGGTAATAGAAAGTTTTACTATTCCAAGAACGCTGATAAGACCAAGAGAGAAATCATCAATATTCCCATTGGTTCCTACGAAATCACTAACATTGCCAAATTCCTAACGGAATTCATAGAAGAACCCCAGGATATCAAGAGGAAGAAAAACGACGAACAGGAAGAAGATATAACTGATGAAGTTTTTTCTCTGAAAGCTAACCCCAATACTCTAGAGTGTGAAATATACAGCAAAGTACACGCTATCGATTTCCGACCTGCGGACTGCATTGGAAAATTACTGGGATTTTCAGAGAGATTGCTGGAACCTGGCCAAGTTCATAAGTCTGATTCACCAGTGAAAATTGTTAAAGTTCGAACAATTCACCTGGATTGTAATATGACTGCAGGTGCATATTTCAACGGACGGCCTTCACATACCATCTACTTATTTACACCAAGAGACGATCCCGGTTTTGCCATCGACGAAGTTCCACTAAATTTGATCTATCTACCTGTGTCGAGCAAAGGTGAAATAAACACATTCTCGATCAAGATTCCGCTTCGGTGGATTTCAGAGGTGAACTTAATGTCATAAGATTGGTTCTGAGGAAACTCTGAGAGATGGGTTTGGTTTTCGATGATATATTCAATCACAACACATCCACACCATCAGTAGTGAAGGATTCCTCCAACAGGTCGGTCACTTCCAAACTTTCTGCTACAAATCAGCGATTTCTGCAATCATTGGGTTCCAATGTTGTCTCGACACGTGTTCGACATCTACCGCCGACCTCAATTCGACGAATCCATCCAACGTTCGGAAACTAGAACTCATTACCCATATGTGAATTCCTTCGAGAATGATGATATTGTTGAAATTTCCATTCAACAAAGTGAAACATGGTTACGCATGTACGATGCTGTGATAAGTATCAGAGGAACAATGAAAAAAACTGCTGGAGATGGAACTGTTGATTTTGTTGATAATGCACCAGCTTTCTTTTCCGACTCTATCTCATACGATCTCAATGGTAAAGAATTGGATAGAGTTCGTAATCCTGGAATAGTGAGTACATTCAGAGGATACTTGTGTTATAGTGCAGACGATACCAGCTACATGTGTACATCTGGATGGAATTATCCCAATGGATCTCTACGAAATGATGATGATGGATTTTTCATCTTTCACATCCCACTGAAACACCTTTTGGGCATTTTCAATGACTATACTTTTGCCACGTGTAGTAAACAATATCTACGTTTCGTTCGTGCACGCAACGATAACAACAGCATATTCATCGAAGATGCTACCAATGCACCTGGAAAGACTACTGCCCAATTGAAAATCGAAGGTATCGAATTGAAAGTGAAGCGCATTTTCCCTAATGATGAAATCGTTTGAACCTATTGCAATCTATCAAAGCTGATACACCTATAATGATACCCTTTCGAAAATGGGTACTTCACGAACAACCAGCATTGATTGAGGGATCAACGAAAGAAATTTGGGCTGTCAAAACTGCTTCTGCCATGGAGAGCCCTCGATATATCATTACAGTATTCCAAACAGGCCGTGTGGACAACTCGCATAAAGATCCCACATACTTTGAAAATATTGATAAAATGGACATCAGATTGACATTGAACAGTGACATCTACCCGCACGAGCGAATGAGATTGGATTTCGACAAAAGCGATTTCGTTGAGGCAAATCGCACCTACACAGACTTTTACTCCAGCTACATGAACACTCCGAGAAAACAACCACTACTCGATTGCATAACATTAAAAAATCGAGCTATTTTTGTGATATATGGTTCCAAAAGGGCGGAATTCATGAAGTCGAGCACCGTGGATGTGAAGCTCGATATTGAAGCTAAAAATGGGTTCCCAGCTAACACGCGTGCCTACTGTATCATCATTCACGATTGTGTTATAGAAAATATACCATTGGGTGGGATAGTTAGACATTTATCTTGAAGAGATCTGAGAAGGACGATCAGTTGTATGAAAGACTCTGAAGATGAAGGTTGTAGCAGTAGACATTCAAGGTTTTGATTTGAGTGGTGTGTTTCACCCCAAAGAAATTTACATAACCGATGGCGCATAGACGAATCAATTTTTGCTGAACCCTCCGAAGCCATATAGTTCACTTTCTGTTGGAGAGAAACGTCAAGTGAGATATGTTGAGCAGAACGTGCACGGCTCGCGAATCCGATGGTTTCGTCGACTACTCTGATTTGAATATTATTTGGCAAACGTTGGAAGATGCTGATGTGATATACGTGAATGGTCATCGAAAATTCGACATTCTCCAAAATCACTTTGCCCAATACACATCACAACCACCACACATTGTCAATTTGGAAAAATTTCATACTGAGAACGCTACAACAACAGCCAATCAGCCTCCAGTTTTTTCCTTTGAGAAACATCTGTGTATGAATCATAGAGGTCAAAAAGTGCGCTTTAGTCTGATACACTGTTTCGCAATATGGAAGTGGATGGTGCAGCAGATGGTATGGTAGCTGATCTTGAAATTTCATCTTCAGTGGAACAATTCAAGAAGCTTAGATGTCCATCACCGTTGGTAGCAGTTTGGAACGATGTATTTTTCAATTTAAATAGATGCAAATTCAATAGAAAACCTACATGCAGAATAACACCTGTAACTATTTCCGAATAAATATTTGAGTCATATAGTTGTATAAAATGTATGAGTGAGTCGATTGGGTCCTCAGTTGTATGTATGCAATGGCCGTGTTTAGATCAAATAATATGATTTTGTCTGCAGTCTTCTCCAATATTCTCTACATTAATTCTCCAGAAAAAGTGAATAAAGTGTTTGTTACTTTTGAAAATACGAGCGGATATAGAAACGGAACTTGTCCTTCAAATTGGATGCCAATGATTCCGACTGCACTGAATGAAGGTCATCTGCATGTTTTGAGTGCCGAAAAACCCGTCCATTCCAATTCTTACAAGCTGAGACTTGTTTTTGAAGACCGCAGTTTTGGAGACTAACCTGATTGGAGAGAAATCGAACCACAACAAACCAAGATCTGTCTCTAGCCTGATATGAAAACAATTTTGGTGCTGATTTACTTCATTACAAGTGTATCACTGATGCAAATTTTCAAATTTTTTTTCAAATATCTATTGAAGTTCAGAGTGCCGCAATATGAAAAGGGTGAGGTTCAGTGAGGATAATCAAGTGCACTACTTGTATGTGTGCAATTTGCATACAGACAATCAAGAAGCAAATTATGGGAGTATTTTCCGATCGACCGAATGCGAATGTGTCGGCACATTGCATAATATTCTCAAATTTTATTTTGTTTTCGCAAGCCACATCGTCGAAAATGAATATGGAATTTTCTCGTGCTTCAGCCGGATCGCCTATTTCATCATTGTCTCTGAAGGGGAAGTAACCCATACCTGTGATTTTCGTCATGACCTCTTGCAGCAGTTGATATTTCGGTGGAAACAATGATTTAGAGTAGACGTTTTTGAATATGGCACCATTCGGATTGAATAACAAACTTAACATGGCGTTAGTTTTACCACACCCACTCGGACTGCAAAATATAGCTCTGAAAGAATCGGGTAACAGAACACCGTGTTTACTCTTTTTCAAAACATTAACAAAATCTTAATTTTTTATAGGCAGCGTAGGTTTCTGCTGAGTAACCTTCATGGTGTCTCAAGCTCCGTTAAATGCGACTAACGCATCGTTGAATGCAACTAACGGTTCGTTAAATGCGTGTAACGCTTCGTTGAATGCGACTAATGCTTCGTTAAATGCGTGTAACCCTTCGTTAAATGCGACTAATGCTTTCAGATTCACCTCAACCGTCCTCTGGTACTGAATCCCTTTATACACAGTTACTCTGAGCTCATTTGTCAGTATAATGCTAAGCTTTGAACGGCAAGGTGGTGGTATTGTGAACACTGATCAATGAACTTCCTTTCGAATTACACTTGCCTGGATATCAATACTGCGGACCTGGAACACAATTGCAGAAGAGATTAGCTCTTGGTCGAAAGGGCATTAACGGTCTAGACTCAGCCTGCCGCCGACACGATATAGCCTTCTCTCAGAACAAGTCTATGGAAGATCGTCATAAGGCTGATTTGGAATTGGAGGACAGTGCGTTGGAGCGATTCAAGTCGAAAGACTCTAGTTTGGGGGAGAAAGCAGCCTCTTGGTTCGTTACTACTGCCATGAAGACCAAACGCAAACTCGGTATGGGTGTGAAGGAGCCATCATTCGAAAAGAATATCGTGCAAAAAATTCCCTCATCATTGCGAAAACAATAGCAACCTCATCAACTGTCTGATATGAGTGAGAGTAATTTGAGAAAAGCTTCAATTTTGGCTATGCTTACAGCACGAAATCACATCAACAGTATTGGTGGTCGTCAGAAGGTTCGAGTACCTCAAATAATACCAATTGAAGGGAAAAGTGGTGGTATTCTACCTTTGATACCAATATTTGCTGCCCTTAGTGCCCTAGGTGGTTTGTGGCTGGTGGTGCTGCAGGAGTTGCCAAGACTGTGATTGATGCCAAGAACGCAAAGAAAGAACTTGAAGAAGATCAACGTCACATCAAAGCAATGAAAGAGATCGGAAAACAGGGGTCAGGATTATTTTTGAGGAAAAGTCGTCGTGGCTATGAAATTTTCCTTCGAAAACAAAAAAACTCCTGTTGAAGCTACCCAATAGAGCCCTTTTCGATGTGGAGTTGAGATGATATGCGGAGCAATTGAAAATTTCTCACTTCAAAGGAGTCTTCATGCGTAATCAACTCGCACACTCTACACCAGCAGCCAAAGAATGTACCATCGTTAATTTGGATTCGCAAAAGAACAAAGGAACTCATTGGGTAGCTTACTGCAAACATGGCAATAAGGTGGACTATTTTGACAGTTTCGGTCATCTGAAACCACCTGTGGAATTGGTGAAATATCTGGGCAATGTCAAAATTTCATACAACAATGATCGCTCTCAGAATTTCAATGAGACAAATTGTGGGCATTTGTGCTTGGAATTCTTCCATGAAACTAGTGTGTAGCACTGGTTGAGGTTCAGTCATGTCTCTGATTGTCATGCTAACAAGTCATACTTCCACGGCTAGCAGTGACTTCACCAACCCGATTTCTTTGGACCCTGACGCTGAATACGGTGTGGCTTTGATTGGTTTCCATTCGTACAACAGCATCCCAAACATAGAGGAGGGCAATAGAAAGTTTTACTATTCCAAGGACGCTGATAAGACCAAGAGAGAAATCATCAATATTCCCATTGGTTCCTACGAAATCACCAACATTGCCAAATTCCTAACGGAATTCATAGAAGAACCCCAGGATATCAAGAAAAAGAAAAACGACGAACAGTTAGAAGATATAACTGATAAAGTTTTTTCTCTGAAAGCTTACCCCAATACTCTAGAGTGTGAAATATACAGCAAAGTACACGCTATCGATTTCCGACCTGCGGACTGCATTGGAAAATTACTGGGATTTTCAGAGAGATTGCTGGAACCTGGCCAAGTTCATAAGTCTGATTCACCAGTGAAAATTGTTAAAGTTCGAACAATTCACCTGGATTGTAATATAACTGCAGGTGCATATTTCAACGGACGGCCTTCACATACCATCTACGAATTTGCACCAAGAGACGATCCCGGTTTTGCCATCGACGAAGTTCCAATAAATTTGATCTATCTACCTGTGTCGAGCAAAGGTGAAATAAACACATTCTCGATCAAGATTCCGCTTCGGTGGATTTCAGAGGTGAACTTAATGTCATAAGATTGGTTCTGAAGAAACTCTGAGAGATGGGTTTGGTTTTCGATGATATATTCAATCACAACACATCCACACCATCAGTAGTGGGATTCCTCCCACAGGTCGGTTACTTCCAAATTTTCTGCTACAAATCAGCGATTTCTGCAATCATTGGGTTACAATGTTGTCTCGACACGTGTTCGACATCTACCGCCGACCTCAATTCGACGAATCCATCCAACGTTTGGAAACTAGAACTCATTACCCATATGTGAAATCCTTCGAGAATGATGATATTGTTGAAATTTCCATTCAACAAAGTGAAACATGGTTACTCATGTACGATGCTGTGATAAGTATCAGAGGAACAATGAAAAAAACTGCTGGAGATGGAACTGTTAATTTTGTTGATAATGCACCAGCTTTCTTTTCCGACTCTATCTCATACGAACTCAATGGTAAAGAATTGGATACAGTTCTTAATCCTGGAATAGTGAGTACATTCAGAGGATACTTGTGTTATAGTGCAGACGATACCAGCCACATGTGTACATCTGGATGGAATTATCCCAATGGATCTCTACGGAATGATGCTGATGGATTTTTCACCTTTCACATTCCACTGAAACACCTTCAGGGCATTTTTAAATATTATACTTTTGCTAAATGCGGTGAACAGTCTCTACGTTTGGTTCGTGCACGCAATGATAACAACAGCATATTCATCAAAGATGCTGCCAATGCACCTGGAAATACTACTGCCAAATTGCAAATCGAAGGTATCGAATTGAAAGCGAAGCGCATTTTCCCTAATGATGAAATTCGTTTGAACCTATTGCAATCTATCAAAGCTGATACACCTATAATGATACCCTTTCGAAAATGGGTACTTCACGAACAATCAGCATTGACTGAGGGATCAACGAGAGAAATTTGAGCTGTCAAAACTGCTTCTGCCATGGAGAGCCCTCGATATAGCATTACAGTATTCCAAACAGGCCGTGTGGACAACTTGCATAAAGATCCCACATACACTGATAATATTGATATAATGGAAATCAGATTGACATTGAACAGTGACATCTTCCCGCACGAGCGAATGAGATTGGATTTTGAAAAAAGCGATTTCGTTGAGGCAAATCGCACCTACACAGACTTCTACTCCAGCTACATGAACACTCCAAGAAAACAACCATTACTCGATTACAATACATTCAAAAATCGAGCTATTTTTGTGATAGATGGTTCCAAAAGGGCGGAATTCATGAAGTCGAGCACCGTGGATGTGAAGCTCGATATTGAAGCTAAAAATGGGTTCCCAGCTAACACGCGTGCCTACTGTATCATCATTCACGATTGTGTTATAGAAAATATACCATTGAGTGAGATAGTTAGACATTTATCTTGAAGAGATCTGAGAGGGACGATCAGTTGTATGAAAGACTCTGAAGATGAAGGTTGTAGCAGTAGACATTCAAGGTTTTGATTCGAGTGGTGTGTTTCACCCCAAAGAAATTTACATAACCGATGGCGCATAGACGAATCAATTTTTGCTGAACCCTCCAAAGCCATATAGTTCACTTTCTGTTGGAGAGAAACGTCAAGCGAGATATGTTGAGCAGAACGTGCACGGCTCGCGAATCCGATGGTTTCGTCGACTACTCTGATTTGAATATTATTTGGCAAACGTTGGAAGATGCTGATGTGATATACGTGAAGGGTCATCAAAAATTCGACATTCTCCTTAATTACTTTGCCCAATACACATCACAACCACCACACATTGTCAATTTGGAAAAAATTCATACTGAGGACGCTACAACAACAGCCAATCAGCCTCCAGTTTTTTCCTTTGAGAAACATCTGTGTATGAATCATAGAGGTCAAAAAGTGAGCTTCAGTCTGATACACTGTTCCAAAATATGGGAGTGGATGGTGCAGCAGTTGTATAATAGCCGATCTTGAAATTTCATCTTCAGTGGAACAATTCAAGAAGCTCAGGGGTCCATCACCGTTGGTAGCAGTTTGGAACGATGTATATTTCAATTTAAATAGATGCAAATTCAATAAAAAACCTACACGCAAAACAACACCTGTAACTATTTCCGAATAAATATTTGAGTCATATAGTTGTATAAAATGTATGAGTGAGTCGATTGGGTCCTCAGTTGTTTGTATGCAATGGCCGTGTTTAGATCAAATTATATAATTTTGTCTGCAGTCTTCTCCAATATTCTCTACATTAATCCTCCAGAAAAAGTGAATAAAGTGTTTGTTACTTTTGAAAATACGAGCGGGTATAGAAACGATTGGTATTGGTAAGTTGGATGGTGACAGATGCGCTGCGACCTGCTTAGATCTATTTTGCCCCATCTTCTTCTGCTATCTTGAGGTGTTCTCGTTTATAGCAGCCCCTCAAGCCCCAATTCCTTCAGGAGTTCAAGGATTTTGAGGGGATCTATTCGTGGTATTTCTCTCACAGTCAGCTGGAATGGTCCCAGTATATTCGATCTTTTATGATGTACAGCAAAACACTCCATCAGGATATGATGAGGTGTTTCTGGATGTTCTCCGCAGAATCTGCAGGTGCTGTCCTCCTCTAAGCCTAGCTTCCTTAGGTGTTCTTTGAGTCTGCAGTGCCCCGTTAGAAATCCCGTGATTGCCTTTAGACTAGTTTTGCTGAGGTTAATCAGTGTCTTCGATCTTGCTCGGTTGAAGTTTCCGAGGAGATCTTTGGCCTGCAGCAGCCCTGGAAGTCTTTCCCAGTGTGTTGCTCTCATTGCTTCTTCCGTTTCATTGAGTTCTTCTTGGAAGTAAGATCTTCCAAGTCCGCAGAATGGTTCTGGCCCGATCAGTGGTGTTGATGCACCTTTTCGTGCCAGGATGTCGGCTTGTTCGTTCCCCTCCACTCTGTGACAAGTAAATTGTTACATGTCCTATGAATCATTTAAAGTCTCAAGTCATGACAGTTCATTCTGAAAATCTACAAATATTTTGGTAACGTATCCGTAAGACGCAAACAAATGCCTAACTTAACGCTCACAAATAAACAACTATTTCAATACTCGTCAATAAACGGCTATCGATCGCGGTTCTGTGACCTCCGTCAATTCTGTCAAAACTTCGGCGTTAAGATGGAAGTAGATGTGTTTTCGACCGGAAATTATTTTTTGTGTAGATGAAATTAATAAAACTGGTGAGCACCTTGTTTCACTCTCTTTTTCGACTGGAGGAATTAGAGGCATATTTGCTGTGTGTTTGTGCACTGAG
Organism: Zygogramma bicolorata; assembly: GCA_032362365.1. Taxonomy (NCBI): domain Eukaryota; kingdom Metazoa; phylum Arthropoda; class Insecta; order Coleoptera; family Chrysomelidae; genus Zygogramma; species Zygogramma bicolorata. The sequence goes on along the minus strand of JAVJAQ010003311.1, from coordinate 695,211 downwards.
ACGCCATTTTTCTGATTGAATATCTGAAGAGACGCTATCTTTTTTGCTGAATAAATATCGGAAGATTTGGTTCTTCGATTCCTAAAGGGACTAATAAAGGTTAGTTCGAATGATTATTCATATTTTTATATTGATTGCCCGTATATAAAATTCTTTCCAGGCACTAAATAAGGTTAGTTTTATTATTGAACACATTTTTCTATTTGAGATAGCATCACAAAACTTTCTCAGATTTTACCTTACCAAATTCCTTGCTTTTTCGATGTGGTTTTATTTCATTGAGATTATTTAAGCTAAATTTCAACGCTTCATGTATATGTGTGGTTATTTTCACATGCTTTCAGTCGATCCCAGAGCTTCTGTTTTTACATTCAATAGATATAATATTCAGATTTGTGTAAGCTTTCTAATGTACATGTTATGATCATATTGTGTTAATCGTTACTATTAAATTTGTGATAATGGGACACAGAGCTCGAGTCGAATGGAGGTGTGTAGAAGTGGTGCATTTCTTAAGGCCTATAAAACTTACAGGTCCCTTTCAAGCCGGGGCATATCTGGAAACCCACACATTTTCAAGCCGGGGCATATCTGGAAACCCACACATTTTCAAGCCGGGGCATATCTGGAAACCCACACATTTTCAAGCCGGGGCATATCTGGAAACCCAAACATTTTTAAGCCAGGGGCATATCTGGAAACACCCTTCTGAGTCTGGCTATCTCTACAAAGACCTTTTTGAGTCGGGCAAGTCACACACATCCAAGCAAGCTGGGACATCCAGGAGCACTTCCTTTCGGAGATAAGTACACAAACTTGTGTACTCCTAGTGTTTTTTTTTAAATTCATATTCATTATTTATGTTTTGATAGGAAATAAATGTCATATTTTATTGTTAATTAACTTGTTAATTTTCTCATAACTGTTCACTACTGGTGGTGGCGCCCTTAAAAAAATATAAACATTGTAAGGTCTCAACAACGGCAGTGCAATGTCCACCAATAGTGAATAGTCTCCAGTCTAACCCACCTGAAGAGAGTCTCTGTCTGCTGCTAGTTTTCTTTTTTTTTGAACTTAACGTTACACTAAATTGACGCCAACGTGTGGGGCTGGTTTTTGAGAAGATTAACAACTTGTAAAAGGAGAAACACTGGGAGATACATTTCTTTTTTTTTCAAAATTTTTCTGAATCACTTTTGAATATCTACCGCTTACTTACCGTTCCTAAAATTCTCAAATAAGACCACTTATATTTATCTTTCATTCTGCTTTTGAGTTATCGAGTCTTAAGAGAAGAGAAAAATTGCCTGTTATCTCAACTATCTTTTGAATATCGAATATTTTCTATTTCTTAATATATCTTAATACTTCTATATTTTTTTTAATATTTGATTTGAATATTTAGCTTGTCTTTGGTATTATCATGTCTCACTTTCGATTGAACGTTGACTATTTGTACACTCATGAATTAGAGCATGAAATCAAAGCTCGTGGGTTAGAGGTTCCTGTATCTGCTAGTGATCGTAGAAAATTATTAAGAGGCCAACTCAAACAAGAGGCTGATAATCGTAGCACTCTTACATTTGTTGAGAATCTAAACTTTGAATCTGAAATAACTGGTATTGAGGAAAGTATTAGAGATTTAGCTATCAAAATTCAATCTTTTCGTGGAACTTCCTCAGATCTTGAATTTATAAGATTTACTCATAGATTAACACATGTTTCTGGCCGCATCTCTAGATTATCTTGCACTTCTGATGATGAAGAACGAACAAAAAAAAAGTATTTACAGGAAGTTTTAACTTTAGAAGGTGAACTTGATATGAAAGTAATTTCACAACCAGGGGCTCATTCTACACCAAATCATACAGTTTTGGGTGCCTCTAGTTTTCCTTTTGTCAAGCCAATTCCTATTCATAAATGGGGTGTTCATTTCACTGGGACCAATGATAAAGAATCTGTAGTGGGATTTTTTGAAAAAGTTGAGTGTTTCCGATTTGCTCGAGGAGTATCAGACTCTGAGATTTTTGCTAGTGCTGCTGAATTGTTTCAGGGTAAAGCTTTTACTTGGTATCTCAATAATAGATCTAGATTCAGTTGTTGGGCAGATTTAGTTTCCAAACTTAAATCAGATTTTCTTCCCTACAATTATCAAGAAGATCTCTTAGAAGAGATAAAAGGTAGAAAGCAAGGTTCAAGTGAAAGAGTGGCCTTGTATATTAATGCGATGAATGGACTTTTTAATCGTCTGGAGAGTAAACCAGAAGAAAAAGCTATAGTTCGCATAATTCAGCGTAATCTTCTTCCTTCGTATACTCAACCTTTGGCCTTATTAGACATAGATTCAGTTGACGATCTCACTGATAAGTGTAAGCGTCTTGAGGAGTCCCTTACCTGGTCTCATAGACCTCAGTCTTTCCCTGTGAGAAAAACTGGCTTTTTAGAACCTGATCTTAGTGCTCCCAGCACATCAGGGTACCGTTCTCTTTCCTCATCCTCTGGAGTCAGGGGAAATATTTCTACAGTGTCCTCCAACATGAAATGTTGGAACTGTAACTTTATGGGACATACTTATAGCTCATGTTCTAGGCCAAGGAAGATGTTTTGTTATGGCTGTGGAAGAGCAGGCGTTACTAAACCAAGATGCCCTAATTGCTCAAAAAACGAAGCAAGCGGTGTTGTGTCCCTGGACAACACAACTGCTTCTCCACAAACATCAGGGAACGAAAGCCAACAAAACAAACCTCAGAAGGGAAAGAAGAAGGATACTCCAAGCACAAGCAAAGATTAAAGTTACCTTTTCTTTCTGTGAAAACAACTAAATTAGAGTGGGAAAAATGGCTTGATAATGTTGGTAAATTTTACAAACATTCTATAAGAACACTTGATTTAGCTTCTCTTTTGTTCAAGAAGGGACATGATAATAGACCATATATTAAGATTAAACTCAACAATCATTCAGTATCTGCTTTAATCGACACAGGTTCTAATCTCTCCGTGTTAGGAAGAAATGGCATAAACCTTCTTAGAGATGTTGTTCCTATAAATGATATTTGTGTTAAGGTGACAACAGCTGATGGAAAACTTCAGAATGTCCAAGGTTTTGTTGAAATTATTACGCGTAATAACTATGGATTTCCATCAAGTAAAGGCCACCTCAGTCCAAAATTTGTTGAAATTGATATTATTATACAGGACGTCTCTAGAAAGGTTAAGTTCTATCTCATTCCCTCTGTCACTCATGATGTGATCCTGGGCATGGATTTTCTTAAAGCTTTCAATGCTAATATTGACTTTACTGATTTTTCCCTTAATGTCAGCTCATTATCTCTGTTTGTGATCAATACTATACAGGATGTCTCTAAATTATCGGTCATTCAAAAGGAAAAACTTGATCAAGTTATTGGGAAGTTTAAGACTCTATCTCCTAAAGGTAAATTGGGTAAAACTCATGTTCTTGAGCATTATATCGACACTGGGAATTCCCCTCCATTCCGACAAACACAGTATCCTCTTCCACAAGCAATGCAGGAGTACATCAATAAAGAAATAGATGAACTTCTTGACTTGGGAGTAATTCAGGAAAGTACAAGCAGTTATTGCAGTCCCTTATGGCTTGTCAAGAAGTCAAATGGGTCATACAGAGTTTGTTTTGATGGGAGGAAGTTGAACAGTGTAACTATTAATAGGGATGCTTATCCCCTTCCTCGAATTGACACTATTTTGAGCAAACTTCGTGATGCGAAGTATATTTCCTCTATTGACCTGAAGCAAGCTTTTTTTCAAATTCCTTTGGAAAAATCATCTCGTCAAAAGACAGCTTTTGCAGTTAGTGGTAGAGGATTATTTGAATTTGTTACTATGCCTTTCGGGCTGATCTCTGCTTCTCAGAGTATGTGTCGGTTAATGGACATTGTGATTGGTCCATCCCTAGAACCTCATTGTTTCTATTACCTAGATGATCTAATAATTTGTACTCCCAATTTCGAGAAACATCTGGAAGTTTTGGAAAAAGTTTATGTTAAGTTGCGGGATGCTAACCTAACCATTAATTTGGATAAATGCCATTTCTGTCGTTCCTCCCTAAAATATCTAGGTTATCTTGTAGATGAAAACGGTCTCAGAACTGATCCTGATATCGAGTAGGTATCGAGTATCTGTAACTTTCCGGTTCCCCAAACTACGACCCAGGTTCGTAGACTGATAGGTATGATAGGATACTATCGTAGATTTCTCAAGAATTTCTCAACTTTAGCTGCTCCTATTACTGATCTGTTGAATAACAGAAAGAAAGGACAGTCCATTATATGGACACCTGAAGCTAACGAGGCATTTGAGAAAATTAAAATATCCCTTACTACAGCTCCTATCTTAAGCAGTCCCGACTTCACTAAGGAATTTTTTCTTATGACTGATGCCTCAGACCACGGATTGGGATGTGTGATTTTCCAGATGGAAGGCAATCTAGAACACCCAATAGCCTATGCCAGCAAAAAGCTTAATAAATGCCAAAAGGTTTACACAACAACCGAAAAGGAACTCCTAGCAGTTTTGTTTGGCATAGAACATTTTCGATATTTCCTTGAAGGCCGTCATTTCTCTGTCATCACAGATCACGCTTCATTGACCTGGTTGCACAACATGAAAAATCCCTCACCCCGACTGGCCAGATGGATTTTGAAACTTTCCCAATATGATTTTTCGATTATTCACAGAAAAGCTTCAGGTACCGTGGTTGCAGATGCACTATCTCGCATTTATGATTTGAATCTGTTAGACTTATCTCTCTTACAGCCTGATGAATGGTACACTAAAATGATCCAAAATGTGAACAGCAATCCTGATAAGTTTCCTACTTTTAAAGTTGAAAATAATATCTTATACAAACATATTTTTGACAAATTTGCCCCTATTAGTAATGGATCAAATTGGAAGATTGTTGTTCCTACTAAAAACAGAGCAGAAATTCTATCTCAATTTCATGATCATCCTACGGCTGCACATTTTGGGTTATATAAAACTCTGGCTAGAATTTCTGAAGTATATTATTGGCCAAATATGAGGAAATCTGTCTATAAATATATCAAAAGGTGTAAGATCTGTGCATCATGCAAGCCCTCAAACTTACCTCAAGCTGGTCTGATGGGTTCCTATCGTAACATTAACTTCCCGTTTCAGCTTATCTCTTGTGATCTGTTAGGTCCATACGTTAGATCTCGTAAAGGCAATCAGTTCTTATTAGTCGTTGTCGACTGGTTTACCAAATTTCCTTTGGTTCATGCTTTACCTAAGGCTACGGCTCCAGCTATTGTTAAATTTCTTGAAAATCAAGTATTTCTTGTTTTTGGAGTGCCTCAAATAATAGCTGCTGATAATGGTAAACAATTCACTAGTAAACTTTTTACAGGTTTAATGGAGAAATATGGCGTTCGAAAGATCTGGTATAATGCTAATTACCACCCACAAATCAATCATACCGAAAGAGTAAATAAGTCCATTGTCACAGCCATTAGGTCCTTTGCCCATGAAGATCACAGAACTTGGGATGAAGAAGTTTACAGAATTGCCCAAGCCATTCGTCTATCAAAGCACGAAGTAACAGAGCAAACTCCCTCTTTTCTTGTTTTTGCTCGTAACGTACCTGTTTCTGGTGATTTCTTTGGTAAAATTGCTGACAACGCTAATAATGAGTTCACTATTTCTGATAAGGTTCATCGATTAGATGACATTCAAGAAATGCCTTCAATTTTTGATAGAGTCAGAAAACGACTACATGAATCTTACCTCAAAACAAAAAAACATTATAATCTTCGTAAGAGAGATGTTAAATTTCATGTAGGAGATTATGTTTGGAAGAAAAATTATCTTAAGTCAGATAAATCAAAATTTATAACAGCTAAACTTTGTCCTAAATATATTCCTTGTGTAATAACAAAAGTAGTATCTCCTCTGGTATATGAACTTAAGGATAGAGACGGAAATTTTCTAGGTAAATGGCATCAAAAGGATCTCAAAGCAGATGTTACTATGAGTGACGAGGATAATTTTTCGTCTGATGACAGTCATGACGATACTGAGTTGCTCAACTGATTTTGCTCAATCAATGTTCATGTATATCTTTTAGGCCACATATTTCAATTACTGTTTTGCTGTATGTTTGAAAATTTTATAATCACAATTTCCTTGGAATTTTTGTTTAGAACTAAATCTCATGAGATTTTCTTGAACGTAAGTTTTCTTTATGAATTAATAACATTCATCTTGCAAAAGATTCATATAGCTGTCGAACCTAACGTTCATTTTATCGAACAGTTGTCATAATCCATGGAGACACCCTGAGTAGTACTTTGATTAACAATAGCTATGTACATTACCTTCAGCTTTTTTTGTATCTTTGTACCTCATTATGTATCCTGTTTCTAATTATATCTTTTGCAATCTCGTACCATACAAGTAATGCAATCATATACGTTCAGTAACTACCGACTATCGCTCATAGAAATATAGTATTTCTATTATCGGGCCAGTAAAGGCAAAATTTCACTTATGCAGATGTACCGTATTTCTATTATTGTGACAATGTAAGCAAATTTCATTTGTACAGAAGTGATACTTCATTAACGTGCCAACAATGCAAATTTTCTTAGAATATTTGGAAAATGGACTATCTGTGAATAGTAATCAGTCCAGAAATTCATAGTATCGTAGTATCTTGTAATTTGTGAAATTTTAAGTAACATATTATTTTGGAATCATCATCTTCAAATCTTTTATTCCTTGATTGTGACTTTTGTACTTACTTAGCTATGAGTACAAGTTCTTTACTTCCTGATTCTTGTTTATCTATCTATTTCTTGTATCTCTTTATCTTTTATCTCTATCGTACTTTGAATCTCCTCTGAGGGCTCTGTGGAGGGGGCCTAAGAATAACTCCACCATGGCATTACCAGATGTCAAGTAAAAGTCTTGAAACTGGCCACTTACAGAAATAATGACATCTTCAGGTAGATAACTCATATCGATGTACCTTGTTGTGTTTACCTCATTGCCTAACGTGTACAGTAACTTATCTTATTCATTTCAAGTTCAATTAACTTATTTTACATATCTTATTTTGTCAAGGTCATAAATTTGAGAGAATCATTAATGTTGAGGTAGAAAGTAACTGTTGATTATAATTATATTTCTTGAATTTATTTATCGTTGATAATTCCTTTATGGAACCTTTGAAATTTCAGAAAATAATTCTTCAACTACTTTCGATACTATTCTGTAATTTTTTCGTTCAAGTTTCTTGATTTCTTTCTTTGGAAAAACTCAGTAAGTAAATCTTTCAACATTTTTGGTTAAGATTCATCTCAATATTTTTATTTTCTCTCATTATCTCTTATCTTGTTATTGGACAGTTATTTATCTTCATTGTGAAGTACTGGACTTCTATACCGTAACGGTCTAATAATGGTTCAGTGGAATACTGGTTCCATTGATATTACCTTTCTCATCAGTGAAATGCTGTTTTCATTGATATTATCTTACCGTGATTTCCTTGATGAAGTCTAGGAAAGGTTGATGACTTTGGACAAAATTTTTGTTTTTATACCTTGATACTTGTTACTGTACTATGTGGTTATCTTATGTCATTCATTTCTTGACGACTGGTCAATTTCAGAAAAACATCCAACAGTTTTCTGTATCTTTTTATTCTGGCTCTGTGGACAGGGGCCTAAGAATTCTGCCACCATAGCATATACCAGATGGTAGGTAAAAGTCCTACAACTGGCCACGATCGATATTGCATAACATCTAGTAATGGCTCTGTGGACAGGGGCCTAAGAATTCTGCCACCATAGCATATACCAGATGGTAGGTAAAAGTCCTACAACTGGCCACTTTTGATATTATATAACATCTAGTGACCGATCTGCCATTGATGATTGTCTTGGGATATTTAGATGATGTTAGTCATGCAGTAGCTATCTCACACTTTATCTTTTTCTTGGATCTGATATTCCATATATTTGTGCTTATGTAGCATGTTTTGACCAGTGGTGGTCTTATCTAGGAATAATCAGTTCTGTTATCTGTGAGATGGTAGTACTAATGCTTTCATTCTGAATGTACTTTGATGAAGTCAATGGTGATCACTTGATTCCATTTTATTGAGAGAAACAATTGACTGACTGTGTTTGGACTCGTTTCATTTTCGTGACTATTACAATCTCTACAGAAATGTACCAATTATCCATCTTATTGTAGAATTTTGTTGCATTTTTCTGAAAGTCAACAGTTTTGGACAGTAGAAGAATGAACAAGCCATTCAGTTGTGCAATATGTGATTGGAGTGATGTTTTTGAAATTTATATCTTTTGATATCTCCTGAAGGAAGCTCTGTCGTTTCAAAATCAAATCTCCACTTTCATTGAATCTGGCATTACTGTAACGGGTTGTCATTTTTTGTCTAATTCATGTTCTTGTTTCTCATATCTTGATGAATTGATTTCTGTAGATAATTCAACTCCAGTCAAGCTTGAGTCATCTCAATATTTTTTTTTTATATCTAAATATCTCATCTTTATCTTTATCTCTTCTTTATCTTTCATCTCTGTCTTAAGGTTCTATCTCTTCTAGGGTATTTTTGGGTTACTTATTGTTGTAGGATATGGGACGGCAGCTCCCTGAATGCTGGACGATCTTATGGTGGGTTCGGTTTGGCGAGTCGGTTCGGCTGTTGGAGTTCCATGCTGATTCATCTGGAATATTGATGTGGTCGTGATGCAACTTTCGTTTTGCAAACGTAGTCACCACATTTGATGTCTTAGGAGTTTTGGTTGGAATTTTTGATGGCGGCATCGGTTCGATGGGTTGAATCCACTCCACAATGATCAGGTGTGAGTGATTTGGATAGCAAACTTGGAGGTGGTTTCTATCTGGGTTTTTAACCTCCCATTCATTTGTATTGAATGTTGTGTCTGCTAGGGTACCAAATTTTAAGGCGGTTTGGTATCATGCATTTCAATGCCTCCCCCATTTTTTTGTCTGTAGGAGACCTGGTGTGATGGGCGCGAGCATAGTTCAGTCCGACAGCTTGTCTTGTCAAGCAGAATCCATGGAAGGGTGAACTTGGGGGGTGTCGTGTGCGCTATCGTGGAGGTCTAGGCCGGTCAACGTGTGAAGCTCGCCTAAGAGCGGTCGTGCGGCACTACTGGGGGATCCTGAGCTCCTTGGATTCGTCGCGACTGAGGACTTGTTCGCGGTATCAGACTCAGGGAGATTTCTGAATTTGTAGGGGTTTTTTGTGGTTTAGCCACTTTCAGCCTGGTAGAGCTATATCTCACCCCAATTGAAGTGGACAATTGGCTATCTCTGTCTTTGTTTATATCTATTTTAACTTCATTTCCTTTTTTTGTTTCCACTTGGGGATTCTTGTGGGGTTTCTGTTACTGTTGTGATGGTTGGGGTGGTGCTTCAACATTGGACTCAGGGACGAGTGGTATCGGATGTTTCGATGGCGCAGCATTTTCATCTGGCAGCAAAAAGATCATCTGATCTGAGTTCGGTGGTGGATAACCACTCTTAGCTTCTGCTTCGGGGGCAGGAAGCCAACAACTATTCACCAACACCAGTTTAACACAGTGTTGTTGACTGTTTTATCGCTATAAAGGGGAAGTTTTTTTCCTCAATTTTTTTTATAAATTATTGCGTGTACTTTGGGATATATTTTGCAAGGGTGACAAACCTGAGGTGATTTGTCATCATGCTTATTGAGCCTCTCATTTTGGTTTTTGGTAAACAGTAGTTTTTTTTTTTTTACTTTCTCTTGTTAAATTGGCGTAATTAGGGTGTCTTGATATTACGGTTAGTGGTAGGCTTGAACCGCATTTCTATTTGGTGCACTTCTTGACGATGTGACTTAGCGAAATTTTGTAAATTTGTGCTGAGCTTGGAGAGCACATCTCATGGAGACCCAAATGAAATGACCTACTGGAACCTTATTTGGTAATTTAGTTGACTACTATGCACCCAGTCCTGAAATATTACGGTTAGTGGTAGGCTTGAAACGCATTTTTATTTGGTGCCCTTCTTAAAGATGTGACTTAGTGAAATTTTATGAGTTGGTGCTAAGCTTGGAGAGCACATCTCTTGGAAGACTCAAATAAAGTGACCTACTGGAACCATATTTGGTTATGTGATTGATTAATTTTTCTCTTCTCAATCTCTCAATAAATTATTGTGTGTAACTTTACTTTCTAATTGTTCAATAATATCTTGACCATTTGGTGCCTGAGGGAAAATTTCTCAACGACGTTTCGAAATTTTTTTACCGACATCGGGGGGTGTGTAACAAGTAAATTGTTACATGTCCTATGAATCATTTAAAGTCTCAAGTCATGACAGTTCATTCTGAAAATCTACAAATATTTTGGTAACGTATCCGTGAGACGCAAACAAATGCCTAACTTAACGCTCACAAATAAACAACTATTTCAATACTCGTCAATGAACGGCTATCGATCGCCGTTCTGTGACCTCCGTCAATTCTGTCAAAACTTCGGCGTTAAGATGAAAGTAGATGTGTTTTCGACCGGAAATTATTTTTTGTGTAGATGAAATTAATAAAACTGGTGAGCACCTTGTTTCACTCTCTTTTTCGACTGGAGGAATTAGAGGCATATTTGCTGTGTGTTTGTGCACTGAGACGCCATTTTTCTGATTGAATATCTGAAGAGACGCTATCTTTTTTGCTGAATAAATATCGGAAGATTTGGTTCTTCGATTCCTAAAGGGACTAATAAAGGTTAGTTCGAATGATTATTCATATTTTTATATTGATTGCCCGTATATAAAATTCTTTCCAGGCACTAAATAAGGTTAGTTTTATTATTGAACACATTTTTCTATTTGAGATAGCATCACACAACTTTCTCAGATTTTACCTTACCAAATTCCTTGCTTTTTCGATGTGGTTTTATTTCATTGAGATTATTTAAGCTAAATTTCAACGCTTCATGTATATGTGTGGTTATTTTCACATGCTTTCAGTCGATCCCAGAGCTTCTGTTTTTACATTCAATAGATATAATATTCAGATTTGTGTAAGCTTTCTAATGTACATGTTATGATCATATTGTGTTAATCGTTACTATTAAATTTGTGATAATGGGACACAGAGCTCGAGTCGAATGGAGGTGTGTAGAAGTGGTGCATTTCTTAAGGCCTATAAAACTTACAGGTCCCTTTCAAGCCGGGGCATATCTGGAAACCCACACATTTTCAAGCCGGGGCATATCTGGAAACCCACACATTTTCAAGCCGGGGCATATCTGGAAACCCACACATTTTCAAGCCGGGGCATATCTGGAAACCCACACATTTTCAAGCCGGGGCATATCTGGAAACCCAAACATTTTTAAGCCAGGGGCATATCTGGAAACACCCTTCTGAGTCTGGCTATCTCTACAAAGACCTTTTTGAGTCGGGCAAGTCACACACATCCAAGCAAGCTGGGACATCCAGGAGCACTTCCTTTCGGAGATAAGTACACAAACTTGTGTACTCCTAGTGTTTTTTTTTTAAATTCATATTCATTATTTATGTTTTGATAGGAAATAAATGTCATATTTTATTGTTAATTAACTTGTTAATTTTCTCATAACTGTTCACTACTGGTGGTGGCGCCCTTAAAAAAATATAAACATTGTAAGGTCTCAACAACGGCAGTGCAATGTCCACCAATAGTGAATAGTCTCCAGTCTAACCCACCTGAAGAGAGTCTCTGTCTGCTGCTAGTTTTCTTTTTTTTTGAACTTAACGTTACAACTCCGACGTGCCCTGGCACCCAGAGGAGGGTCACCTTGTTGTTCCTGCCTGGGTCGTTAAGTTTGTCTAGGCATTCCTAAACTATCTTCGAATTGATGCAAGAGGAACTCAACGCTTTGATGGCTGCTTGGCTATCGGAGAGGATCACAATTTCCTTGTTCCGATATTTCCTGTCGAGGTTGAGCTGAATGCACCTTTCTATGGCGTGAATTTCCGCTTGAAAAATGCTGGGGAATTGGCCCAAGGGCTCTGAGTATCTGGTGCGAGGCCCATAGACTCCTGCTCCAGTTCCCTCGGGAGTTTTGGACCCGTCTGTGTACTATTCTATGCTCCAATCTCTCTTGATACTCAGTTCTGTTCGAAATAATTTCGTAAAACTGAATTCCTTGATGATTTCGTCAGTTGGGAGATTGGCAAGGTGTTCGCTTTCGGGAAAGACTAAGTTCCCCCTCCCCCGTGTGCTATCCCCTTGAGCCCGACTTTGGCCAACCCGAGGTGTGCTCCCCAAGCAGTTCTTCTCACCATGATATGGAGAGGTGTGAGGTCCAAGATGACCTCTAGTGCTGCCGTTGGAGTCGATCTCATTGCTCCTGTTATGCAGAGACATGCAAGTCTTTGCACCTTCTCCAAGGTTTTTCTTGTTGTGGCGACTTCGGTTCTGCCGTGCCACACTACTGCTCCGTAGGTGATCATAGGTCTCACTATCATGGTGTACATCATTCGCAGTACCGATGGGTTACAGCCCCACGTTTTTCCCGCAATGTTCCTGCACACCATCAGTGATGATTTCGCCTTGTTGGCGATCTTTTCTACGTGTCTGTTCCAGAGTAGTTTTGAGTCTAGGGTAAGCCCTAGATACTTCACCTCTTGCTGCCATTCTAAGTCTGCTCCGTCGAGACGAACGGTCTCGACGGTTTTCGCTGAGTTGATTCTCAGCCCCACTGAGAGGCACCACCTTCTGGTAGTCTCTAGCTCCCTTTCTACTAGGTCGCAGAGAGTTCCTTCGAATTTGCCTTTGGCCATGATAACTATGTCGTCAGCATATCCTAGGCAAGTGACTCCGTTCCCGGTCAGTGTTCCGAGTAGTTCGTCTACTACAAGACTCCACATCAGAGGTGATAGTACCCCTCCTAGTGGGCATCCTCTATGTGCTGATCCGAAAGCTGCTCTCGCCCGCTTTCGTTTCCGCAGTTCTTGTAGCCAGAAATTGGCACATCCATCTCGATGTGGTTCTGTCCACTCCCTTGTTCATCAGGGCTCTTTTTATTGCTTCGCGAGAGGTGTTGTCAAATGCCCCCTCTATGTCTGAAAAGGCGCATATTGCCGTTTCTTCAAGCTCAAGTGATCTCTGGATGTTTTCGGTTAGCACGAACAGAGCGGTTTCCGTTGATCTGCCCGCCATGTATGCATGCTGACCGGGGTGCAATGGCACCTTCTCCAGAATCTCGGTTCTTATAAAATTATCTACAATCTTCTCCAGTGTCTTCAGTAAGAAGGAAGAGAGACAAATTGGTCTGAATGACTTCGGGAGGGTGGGGTCCTTCTTTCCTACTTTGGGGATGAAGGTCACCCGTGACCTCCTCCAGTTGCTCGGTATATACCCGAGCGCCAGACTGTATCTGGCTGCTTTAATAATGAACGGCAGTAGTTCCGTAAGCCCTTTTTGCAAAAGGGCCGGAAATATTCCGTCAATTCCAGGGGACTTGAATGGTTAGAAGGAGTCGATTGCCCACTTCAACCTTCGGGAAGTGCATATGATTTTTGCTACTTCCCAGTCTTCTCGTTTGGCTTTACGTGGTTCTTCCAGTGGTCAAATGGTGTACTACCTGGAAAGTGCGTTTCCAGTAAGAGGAGAGCTCGTTGCTCTTCATCCTCTGTGTAGCTGCCATCTGTTCTTCTGAGTGACATTGGTCCTTGCTCCCTGCCCCTCGCCAAAGCTTTGTGCAGTCTGGCTGCTGCAGGGCTTGTGATGATTGTCTCACAAAAGCTCCTGAAGCTGTTTCTTCTGGCTTTCCTCATTTCTTTGTTATATACTGTCAGCCTTTCGGTGTAGCCCTGCCAGTCTCCGTCCCGCTTGGCCTTGAGAAACGATAGAAACGAAACTTGGCCTTCAAATTGGATGCCAATGATTCCGACTGCACTGAATGAAGGTCATCTGCATGTTTTGAGTGCCGAAATACCCGTCCATTCCAATTCTTACAAGCTGAGACTTGTTTTTGAAGACCGCAGTTTTGGAGCCTTACCTGATTGGAAAGAAATCGAACCACAACCAACCAATATCTGTCTCTAGTCTGATATGAAAACAATTTTGGTGCTGATTTACTTCATTACAAGTGTATCACTGATGCAAATTTTCAAATTTCTGCTCAAATATCTATTGAAGTTCAAAGTGCCGCAATATGAAGAGGGTGAGGTTCAGCGAGGATAATCAAGTGCACTACTTGTATGTGTGCAATTTGCATACTGACAATCAAGAAGAAAATTTTGGGAGTATTTTTCGATCGACCGAATGCGTTTTTAGAGATGTATTACACAATCATCCCGATCGATTAAACCAATTTTGGATGAAATGCATCGAAAAACCATATTTGATACAAGATTTGCATGAGATGCACATTTTGGATTCGCTTTCCCAATGTGATTGAACTGTTTTCTGAATGAAATATTTGTTTATATACTTGTTTCATTTACATAGCCGAAATAGCTCAGTGGCGAGAGCGTTAGACTGAAAATCCAAAAACCCTCGGTTCGACTCCAGGTTTCGGTATTCATTTTTGACACTTTAGGGTCCTCAAAATTGATGAGACTTCAATCTCCACCAAAGCCACAGAAATTTCATTCAAATCGTTCGGGGAAATTCCATTCATTGTGACAAAACCACAAAAATCAATTTTGTTATCAGTAATGACGACAGACCATTACGCAGAATTCCTAGCAAAACCTCAGACAGGAAAAACCCATTGTTCATATTATTGAATTTTCTTATCGCAAAATGTGAATGTAAAAACCAATTTTGTTATCAATTCCTCATTTCCTGTCAGCTCGCCTGCATCCAGCTGATAACATTATTTAATTTCCTGTTTGTTGCAAAAACTAATTTCATTATCAATTCCTCATTTCCTGTCAGAGCGCCTGCATCCAATTGATAGCATTATCTCAATAAACATTCATCAACGTTTAGAGAAAAAAACATAATTAATTTATCTCGCAATAGTCCATTCGAATGAATTGTTTTCAAACCTAATCTCCTAATAGATGCCAAGAATTGTAAATTATGAACATTGTCATCAGACGCCTCCAACCAATGGCAGCAGCAGCCATTTTTTCAGAACCAATCACAGAGCCCTCGACCAATAACTGGCCCCCCAGCAGAGACG
Organism: Zygogramma bicolorata; assembly: GCA_032362365.1. Classification (NCBI taxonomy): domain Eukaryota; kingdom Metazoa; phylum Arthropoda; class Insecta; order Coleoptera; family Chrysomelidae; genus Zygogramma; species Zygogramma bicolorata. The sequence continues at coordinate 680,017 of JAVJAQ010003311.1, read as the reverse complement.
CCATACCTATTTTTTCAGAAAACTACCATTCACAGAGCCCTCATTCGTTCGACCAATAACTAACCCCCAGCAGAGACGATCATTCGTCAGAAAAATACCGATCACAGAGCTCCAGCCGCCATACTTTTCAGAACCAATCGCAGAGGGCACCTCGAGGTGCGGCCCACGTAGGTCGCGCCCCCGAACACGCCCCACAATGCCACAATGGCGTCCAACTACCGGTCAACCTCCCACTCTGCAACGTCACAAGATTTTTCTGCCCGAGACTCAGAGGGGTCCGAGGCTCCGCCTGCGAGCCCCCGACGTCCGAGTGAACTAATCAAACGACAGCTAATGGTAGACGTTTAGCAGAGCCGCCTAAACAGTTAACCACAGCATTGACCAATGGCAGCCACTAGCAACGCCCGCTTTTTTTAGCCAACCAATGGTGGAGTGTAGAGACACCATATTTTTTTTTAATGACCAATCAGCTCCACTAGCAACGTCCTGCTTTTTTCAGCTAACCAGAACCACAGCCAATGATGGAGTGTTTGCAGAGACGCCATGTTTTTTCTCTAACAACAGACCACTTACAGCAATGCTCCAACAGCTCCACTAGCAACACCCTATTTGCTTTTTCAGACAATCAGAACCACAGCCAATGGTGGAGTGTTTGCAGAGACGCCATATTTGTTTTTTCTTTAATGACCAATCATACAGCTCCACTAGCAACGCCCTATTTGCTCTTTCAGCCAACCAGAACCACAGCCAATGGTGGGGTGTTTGCAGAGACGCCATATTTGTTTTTTCTTTAATGACCAATCATACAGCTCCACTAGCAACGCCCTATTTGCTCTTTCCACCAACCGCAAGCTACCACGCCTCCCAGGCGTACCACACCATCACAACCCTCATTTCTGCTTGCCATCATCCCTTTCCCCACCTGTTTGACGAAGAACTACACCCCCATGGTCAGCTAAGGCCATCGAGCTCAAACTATCCCTGTGATTGTCGAATCGCCATTGTCCTACTACTCATTTTTGTTTTAACTCCGGAAATATTTCAACGAATTACACTCGTGCATCAAAATAAACCTGATAATTTTTCATTCAAGCATGTTGTCAGTAAAAAACTGCATTCGGTTATCTTCATATTCTGCTGAAAGTGACCTCCTCCTTCGGAGTCGGGCTCTTTCGACAAAATATGAAAATAAACTCATGCAGTTTTTAGACAACATGCTTTCATGGGAAATTATTGGTAATTTTGAAGCACTTGTGTAATTACTCCCGATTCTCCGCCTATTCTCAACGATCAAGACAAGTCGTTCAGCGTACTTGTTCCGCTCAAGCACATATTCAACATTTTCAACGATTACCCGCTCATAACATGCGGTAGACAGACACTTCATACAAGAATTGGGGGCGGCGGCTGCAAGAACAACCACCGTTAAAGTTGTCATCGAGAATATCGAGCTGAAAATCAAACATATCTATCCGAACGATGACATTGGGGGCGGCGGCTGCAAGAACAACCACCGTTAAAGTTGTCATCGAGAATATCGAGCTGAAAATCAAACATATCTATCCGAACGATGACATTCGGGAACAGTTGATGAGGTCCATTCAGGCGGATGAACCTATCGTAATACCGTTCCGAAAATGGGAGTTGAACGGATTTGGGCTGTCAAGACAAGTACGGCTGTGGAAAGACCACGTTTTGTCGTAGTATGTTTCCAGACGGACAAACGCGACGTTCCAGCTGCCGACCTGACGTCCTTCGATCACGTTCACATTCAGAACATTCGTCTGCCTCTGAACGGGGAATATTGGCCTAATGAACGTATGCAGTTGGATTTCCAGCGAAAATACTATACGGATTCCCATTTCAATTACTCCGAGTTCCTGCCGAGCTACACCAATATGGCGGCAAAGAAGTCGGCTCTCCTGAATTACGTCTCTGTCGAGGACCGTGCCCTCTTCGTCATAGACTGCTCTAAACAGGAAGAACGGATAAAATCCTCGACGGTTGACGTCCGTCTCGACATCGAAGCCAGCGGGAGTTTCTCGATAGAACCGAGATATCGCATCATCATACACGATTGTCTGATGGAGTACTTCCCCCTCACCGAAGTCATGAGAAATCTCTCATAGGCGGCGCGCGCCTCCGCTGCAGTGGTGGGAGGAGTGGGGGAATTGACGCTCTCGTCTTAGCGCGCTTCGTCATTCAGTTGCCAGCTGTTACGAGTACAAGACGCACATCATGAGAATCGCTTTCGTAGACATACAAGGTTTCATCGTCAATGGGTGATTCCACCCCAAAGAACTTCCATCCACATCGGACATCAGAGGCAAAATTTCCTGTTCAAGCCGCCAATGCCCTTCGTCGTGCTGACGGACAAAGATAAGAAAACCACCCGGTACTTGGGAAAGTTCATACACAGCATCCCGTATTCTTCGGGGGACAGTGAATACCACGACGTCGATGCCATATTGCAGAAAAACCTTCTGCACTCGGCCGAATTCATATACGTGAGAGGTACCCAGAAAGCCGAGTTCCCCACAAAGAGAGTACAAGTGGTCTTCCCTACTATCCAGGACGTTTCATAATTTAATGGTACGACGCAGAGAATGGAGGAGAATTTCCAGCCAACGCCCACGCCACGTCCGAACCACATCGCCGCCGCCTACAATTCAGAGTGTATGTGTACACAGTAGACTCTATGCTCAGATGGTTTTCCAATAATGTTTCACCTCGTTGAGTAATGTATGTTTCCATCAATGAATCGTATTTTCGAAAGGTTTGTGGTTTATTTTTTCTCTTTCAGATTGTGGGGTGGGACATAATGGGGAGCAGAGGGTGGAAAAAAAAAAATTTGGTTATGAGTGTCGTGGATAGATGGCGTACTCGGAGGGGCGTCATCTGTCACTCACACTTATGAGTTGGCTCACAGTGGCGTGGATAGATGGCGTCCTCGGAGGGGCGTCATCTGTCACCCACACTTATGAGTTGGCTCACAGTGGCGTGGATAGATGGCGTCCTCGGAGGGGCGTCATCTGTTACTTCCTCTGTCAGTCGTAGGTCGTCTCTCAGTCATCTGCCTCCAAATGAAAGACCTCTCTTTCGTTCTCATCTTTATTCAAGCATTCACTCTCAAATTACATGATGAATCAAATAGGTTATTGCGTGTGCTCATTACAAGAAATTTCAATATGGCTACAATCATTACGGTCATGATGACGCATGCAATGACGAACAAGTCGTGCGTTTTTCGTTCAGCAACCGATTCGAGTGACATCGATCCATTCTTCAAGGAGGAATCCAGCATGATGGTTCGTTCTTCTGTCTTAAGCTTCAGCTTGAAGTTGAGGTACGTCAAATTGTCGCCCATGGTCTCAGTCAGTAGTTTATGGGAGAACACCTCTTGTCCTCCATTTACATGAGTTCGCTTCATTTTCTGCTATTGCGCGTCGTCGTCGTCGATACATTTTCCAAAACAAACCTCAGCTTCATGTACATCATTCGGAGCATTGACGTACAATTTACCCGCCATACTGACAAATACGAGCAGGACGTATAAGTTGGCCGCCATCAGAGTTTTTCTGCGAACAATCACAGCGAATGAGACAATCATTTGCCACAAGTTGAAAACTTCCTCAATCAACTGCGGAACACCGTTACAGAAATGACTCCATACACATTAATGACAGGACATTAACCACTGCGACATTGGCTGAAAGAAGAAGACAAACAATTAAAAGACATACTTGAGCAAGTTAAAACGAAAATAGGGAAAAATGAAAAAAATTATTCAAAACGTGCAGAAAAGAAACAAAGACACAAAGTTACATTTGGAAAAGGTCAATTGGTTTTAATACGAGCAAATAGAGTGACTAATTTAAAACAAGGAATCTGTGCAAACTTGTTATCTATATTTGAAGGACCGTACATCATTCACAGACAAAATAATGAAGTTATAGATTGAAGTACATAAATGAAGATAGAGTGAGGGAAATATTCAACATAAATGATATTTATTTATACAGAACTAGAAATCTGTGGGTGTGAAAGAAACGACGGTCCTCTCCACCAGATACCTTGGTCCAGAAGCTCAGAGGAAAGTAATACCCTTGAAGCGAAATCTGCAGGAATATCATGAGTTCGAATATACCGCCATATCGAAGGAGCAAAATTTTCTTGAATTCTAGCAAATCTATTGATTATGAACGTTTTCCATCGATATGTCAAGGATTTGATCCATGCTAACGTGACTGAGGAATCTGACCAGGCACATATTTTCGAATAAGTAATGTCGTTAGATAAACTCCTTAATTCGCTTTTCATCGGATCAGACAATAGTACGGCACCTAGTAATTCTAAGCGTGGTATGCAAATAGTTCGTAGCGGTGCAACTTTGGCTTTAGCTGCTACAAAAAAAAAACGAATTGTGTTATCTGATTGCAGAATCCAAAAATATATAACGCAAGCGTATGCCTTTTGCGATGCGTCACAAAAACCGTGCATCTCACAAATGATAAAAGTTCAGATTTATATTGTTTCCACTTATCAACAATATGTGCTGGAGGGGTATCATCTCGATCAACTCCCATTGACCACAGTGATTGCATAAGAATTTTGGGAAAGAGCGTCAATGGAGTCATCCAGCCTAACGGATCGAAACATCTAGCGATATCCGATAATGATTGACGCATAGTGCAAGGGCTGTCAGTAGAAGAAGTTTGATGAGCGAAGGAATCATAAGAAGGGTCCCATTGCAACCCCAACATTTTCACAGGATTATTTTCAGAATCGAAATTGAAAGATTTCTGAAGTAAGTGTGATTGTGGTAATCCTGAAAGAAAGGCTTCACAATTGCTAGCAAATTTTTTTAGTTCAATTCCTCCCTTGGATACTAATTGAACAAGTTGTTCCCGTATCAAACAGGCTTGCGATAAATTTTGACAACGCACAACAGCATTGTCAACGTACAACTGAATATTCAAAATATCCGTTGCTAAAGGATACTTCACGCCCTCATCTATAATTATTTGATTGATCACCCTATTTGCCGAATGAGGAGAGCTTGAAACCCCGAAAGTGACTCTTTTTAATCTGGAATCCCTCACCCCATCATTTGGTGAAAACCGCCAAAGCATTCGTTGAAAATCTCTATTTTCTTCAGCAATTAATATCTGTGTGAACATGGCTTTAATATCACACGTGAAGACGATTGAATATAAGCGAAACCTGAGGAGTATACAGAAAATATCCCTTTGAAGTTTTGTTCCTGTTAAAAAACTTTCGTTTAGAGAAAGTCCCTTTTCAGGTCTAGCAGAGGCGTCATAAACGATACGGATTTTATTATCCTTCATAATAGGGTGATGAGGTGTATAAAAACTACTTTGTTCATCAAATTTCTTTCTGATATTAATTCTAAATAATCATTCTCTGAATATTTTTGTATTATTTCAGAATACATATGATATAACGAAGGATTTTTCATAAGGCGTTTTTCTAATGAAAGAAATCGTCTTGATGCAAGAGAGCGAGACGATTCTTTATCAAATTCCGGAAGGTTTTCATCAAAAGGCAAATGAACAATACAGCGTCCCGTAGAATCTCTAGAATGAGTTTTCAAAAATAGTTTTTCGAATTTTCGGAATTTCTTCTATCTCCCAGAATTGTTTAAGTGAATTATCCGGAGATGAAAGGTCATTATTATGAAGAGAAGCAAAAAGAGATGTGCATTGGCGAACATTGGAAACTTCAGATTGAACTCTTTCCATCAAAACATAACCAAAAATAGTATTGATGGCTACAGGTATGTTATGAGAACTTGAAATTTGACCATTTTGTATTATATAAGGAAATACTTCTGCACCCAAAATCATATTTATATCTATTGAAGCAGGTTTATACAAATGGGGGTCAGCCATGTTGATATTTGATAAATATGACCAATCGTAATGATTATCGAGTAGAGAACTAGGCATGTCGGGACATGATTTTCCTAATATAATAGCGTCAACTGAGAGACAAGGTGAATTTGAAACCCTGGGTCCAATTTTACAGGTTACGCCTCCATGAGAGTTAATTTATTTCATAGCACCCAATCCTTGTATTGCAAGTGAAAAATTGAAACGCTTCAAACCTAGCTTCTTAAAACAATTCAGAGATATATAACTGGTTTGAGAGCCGCTGTCAAGCAAAACCCTAACCTTTTGGAATAATCCACGGGAATCTAAAATTTCTACTATAGCAGTGGATAATAAAACGTTAGTGCTCGATGAAACTAAACCACAAAAACCGTTGTACAGAATTGGATTGCGTTGGAAATGAATAAATTGGATGCGAAGAAATATTTCTCGGGTTTTCGACCGCGTCAGATTCTGTGTTTTTGTGAGTTTCCGATAAGCTACTACGTACAGCGGCGTGCGTGGAATTGTTATTGGAAGCAAAATCAGAAATTCGAGGAACACTTTGACGCAAGTGAAGCATAGAATGATGTTTCATATTGCAATAACGACAAAGAGATTGAGAATTGCATTTTGTTGAAAGGAGCAATTCATCATGTAATCCTTGAACTTTGAAATAAAAAAAAATTTTGTTATTGATAAGTTGTCAGAATAAAAGTCAGTTCAGTTTATTTGAAAATACAAATACTTGTTTTGATTTAAATAAAACGTTTCAACTGCTGTAGCCAAATTTTATCAGGTTACGGGCCCAGACATCAATTTCTAACAAGTATATTCCGTCTCAACGTTTGGGTTATGACGGACGAAGACATCAAATACAAGATTCCCCTATTCGATGGTAACAACTTTAGTAACTGGAAGTTTCGCATGGAAGTGATGTTGGAAGAATTGGAATTGATCAACTTCGTACAACAGTCATATAAAGACATGGTTACTATACTCGAGAATGATACACAAGCAGTTCGTCTAGAGAAGGAGAAGAAACTGGCGGGATTACAAAAGCGCGATAGGAAGTGCAAATCCCAAATGATCCAGAAGATCTCTGATAGTCACTTGGAATACGTCAAGGATAAAGAGACGGCGTTCGATATATGGAATATCCTGTTAACGACTTTTGAAAGGAAAGGTGTGGCTAGTCAACTTTTGTTCCAGAAATCTTTACTGACTATGAAATACAAAAATTCAGAAGAATCGATGTCAACGCATTTCCTCAATATCGACAAACTGATTCGAGAATTGCGTTCGAGTGGAGCTACTTTGGAAGAATCAGATATTGTGTGCCATTTGTTATTAACACTCCCTCCAGAATACGAGGTGGTCGTCACAGCATTGGAAACCTTGTCAGCAGATAAACTCACGATAAATTTTGTCAAGAAGCGTCTTTTGGATGAAGAATCTAAGCGTGAAGGAGCCAGAAGAGAATCCAAGATTGATCTTCAATTGCCATCTGTTTTTGCGGCTACAACTAGTAACAGCACAAACCTCAGTCGCAGAAAGGATTCGTCGTTGAATACAAATCGAAATAATAAGGAATTTCGATACGTGTGTTACAATTGCGGGTTGAGTGGACACGAACGTAATGAATGCCGTCGTAAAAACTTCAAAGGGAATTATAATCAGCAATATACTGGAGCGAAAACGGCACAAGAAGAAGTGGAAGAACATAGCGAAGAAGATTACTGTTTTCCTGCTACCAGTGATCAGTGTAACATTTTGAGCTGGTATTTAGACTCTGGTGCTTCAGAACACATGATGAACAATGAAAATATTTTGATGAATAATCAGTCGCTGAAGAAACCTCTCCGAATAAAAAGTGCCAAAAATGGAGAAATCCTAGTCGCTGAAATATCTGGAACTATCAAAGTTAAAACGTTCGTTGGAGCAGAGCTACGAGAAATAACAATCAAAGACGTTCTCTTCGTACCAGGTTTGGAATTCAACCTACTTTCAGTTAGAAAGTTGGAAATGAATGGTTTCGAAGTGAATTTCAAGAACGGAAAAGGCCTTATAATGAAAGGAAATATAACGGTTGCTATAGCCCATAGGAAGCATAAGCTTTATAAACTCGATTTTTTATTAGAAACTGAAAGCGCTAGTACTTGTTCTTCAAATGAAACTGTTGAGTTCCGGCAACAACGTTTTGGACATGTCAGCTACAAATCTCTTGGAAAAATTAAGCTTCTGACAGATGGAATGGATCTTGTCGGCGATGTTCATCGTAAACGAATCTGCCAGTACTGCGTTGAAGGGAAACAGACATGTGGCCCCCATAATGAAGAGAGAATAAGAGCCACACGTCCACTGCAACTAGTGCACAGTGATTTGTTCGGACCAATCAACCCGGTATCTCATGACCACAGCAAATATGTGATGACATTTATAGACGACTTCACTCATTTCACAGCTGCTTACACATTGAAATCAAAAGCAGAAGTCTTTCATCACTTCAAGATTTACGAATCCATGGTGACAGCGCACTTCAACTTGGAAATTAGTAGATTCAGGTGTGACAATGGTCGTGAATATATGTCAAACGAAATGAAGCAATATTTTGAGAGCCGCGGTATTCAGTACGAGTTCACCATAAGATATACTCCACAACAAAATGGGGTGGCAGAACGTATGAACAGAACGATTATTGAGAAAGCAAGATGTTTATTGCTGAATTCCAAACTCAGTAAAACATTCTGGAATGAAGCGGTCTTAGCTGCTGTATACCTTATAAATCGGAGTCCTACGAAGGCATTGATGAATCATGTACCTTCTGAATTGTGGTACGGTTTCAAACCCAACGTCAGAAAGTTGAGAATTTTTGGATGTGTAGCGTTTTTGCACATTCCAAAAGAAGTTTCCGGTGGAAAATTCGAAACAAAATCGAAGAAATGCCTTATGGTTGGATATTGCACGAATGGATATAAGTTGTGGTGTCCTGAAGAAAGAAAAATATATCTTGGACGAGATGTACTGTTCGATGAAACCAAATTTTCATTCGAACATGGTGATTTTTACGAAAGAACAAGTCTGAATGAACTTTCTTCTGGTACTGTCGATCAAGGCGGAGTTCAACAATGTGATTGCACGGAAGAAATCAGAAATAGTGTTTCTGAAACTGAAACAGAAACTTTGCGAAGAAGTTCAAGGAACAGGTCTAGACCAAGATATCTCGACGATTACGATTTATTTGCGATGAATGCAGAATCTTTCACGGACAATGTTCCAGAAAATTTTGATGATATTGACGGGCGAAGCGATAAAGTTGAGTGGTATAAAGCAGTTCATGAAGAAATGGAGTCACTTGAGAAAAATTCCACTTGGACCCTTACAAAATTACCGATTAGGCGAAGAGCAATAGATAACAAATGGATATTCAAAATAAAGAGAGATGAACATGGAAACATTGAGCGTTACAAAGCACGTCTAGTGGTGAAAGGTTGTTCTCAAAAAAAAGGTTTTGATTACAATAAAACCCATTCGCCTGTTGCTCGATTAACAACTTTACGGATATATCTCTCGATTATCAACAAAGAAAACTTATTTGCCTATCAAATGGACGTATAAAATGCTTTTCTTCTTGGAAAACTAACAGAAGAAGTGTACATGAAACAACCTCATGGTTTCGAGAAAGATGCGAATTTAGTCTGCGAGCTAGAAAGATCACTATATGGGCTCAAACAAGCTCCCCGAGCCTGGAATTCGCGATTTGATAACGTGATGAAGAAAATTGGCCTACTAAAATCGAAAAGTGATAGTTGTCTTTACTACAGCACCAACCATGATTCCAAGATATTTCTTTTATTATTTGTGGACGATATCATTGTAGCTGGGAATGTCAAAAATGAAATTGAAAATGTCAAAGTAAAATTGAAAACCGAATTTAATATGAAAGATCTTGGAGAACTGAAACATTTTCTTGAAATAAAAATCGATCGTAATGAAAATGGAATGTTCTTGAGTCAATCTGTTTATATGAAGAATCTACTGAAAAGATTTCAAATGGAGGACTGTAAACCAAAAAAAATTCCAATGGGTTCGAGCACAGTTGAAGAAATCAGAACGAAATGTGGAAACGTGTCCGAGTGCATCATTGAGAAGAAACCTTACCGAGAGCTGATAGGATGCTTGATGTTTCTTATGCTGGATACCAGACCAGATTTAAGTTTTCCTGTGAACTTTTTCAGCAGATTTCAGAGTAATGCATCAGAGATTCACTGGACTGGATTGAAACGCATTTTGAGATATTTACAAGGTACCCTTAATTACGGGTTATTGTATCCATCAAATGATAGTATTCCACTCACTGGTTTTGCTGATTCTGATTGGGCTGAAAGTGAAGATAGAAAATCTACGAGCGGATTCTTGTTTCGAGTACGCGCTAGCACATTTCGTTACATTATCCCCCTCTCAAATTTGATCGTCCCGATCAAACAATACGTCATTATCGCCATTGTAACGTTTGAGTCTTTCTAGGTGAACGACCTTCATTTTTGCTCTGGGGCTACGTTGAATCCTGTACACCATGTCATTTATTCTCTTGACTATCGAATATGGTCCTTCCCAGCATGGTGTTAGTGTGGGAGAAATTCCTTTTCTACGACGAGGGTTGTACAGCCACACTCGATCTCCTTCTTTGAATCCACCAGTATTTGCCTTGAGATCGTATCGAGCCTTCATCCTGTCACTAGTGATCTTCAATCTTCTTCTCGCAATTTTGTGAATCCTTATCAGGCTGTCTCGCAGTTCATCTGCATAATCCTGTACCTCTTTTCCCTCAGAACTTGGGGATCCGAACACCAAGTCACAGGGCAAACGAAGATCTCTCCCGAAGATGATACTGGCTGGGGTGAGCTTTGTGGAATCGTGCAGAGCTGCCCGGTAAGCCATCAAGAATAGTTGAAGCTGTCGATCCCAGTCTTTTTGATGCTCTTCTACTACTTTCAAAAGGTGTTCTTTCATAGTCCTGTTTAACCTCTTGACCATGGTATCAGACTGTGGGTGGAGGGCAGTTGTTCTGATAGTATTCCACTCACTGGTTTTGCTGATTCTGATTGGGCTGAAAGTGAAGATAGAAAATCTACGAGCGGATTCTTGTTTCAAGTATATGGTTGCACAGTTTGTTGGTCAACAAAGAAGCAAAATACAGTTGCATTATCATCGACAGAAGCCGAATATGTAGCTTTAGTAAACGCAGCTTCAGAATTGATTTGGATAACGAACTTGGGTGATTTGAAAATCGATCCCAGGAAACCTGTCTTGCATTCATCTCCTTCGAAAGTGGAAACATCGTCGTTTGAAACACATCGATGTTAAATATAATTTTCTGAGAGATCTCTACAGTACCCACGAGATTGATGTAATTTATATTGAATAGAAGAATCAAAAGGCGGATATCCTAACGATACCATTACCCATGGAAAACTTCGTTAGACTGCGTTCAGAATTAGGCGTTCATGATACTGTTGAATTGAGGCGGAGTGTTGGAAGGAGCAATTCATCATGTGATCCTTGAACTTTGAAATAAAAAAAAATGTTGTTATTGATGAGTTGTCAGAATGAAAGTCAGTTCAGTTTATTTGAAAATACAAATACCTGTTTTGATTCAAATAAAACGTTTCAACTGTTGTAGCCAAATTTCATCACATTTTTTGTATGAATGTTGGTTACTCAAACAGTTAGTACACCATTTATTAGATTTGACAATATTCAAGGGTTCAGATGGAGTCTTTTGTTGAAAATCTGCTCAACGATAAATGTCATGGTCTGCCATACAAAGTTGACAATGACTGTAATTTACATTACCGAAAAAGGCGTTCGTTCTTTTATTGTTTGAAGAATATTGTTGGTTTTTTCCCCTACTCAAAGGAACGTGTATTAATACTTCTCTTATTTGTAGAAAATTCAGTATTTTCAAGAGCGTTGACATGTTTGAGCACAAAATCTTTCGAAGACTCGAAGGTAAGAATGGTACTATTACCAGGGGATGTTTCTACTTGATAATTCGTGATAAAATCTTCACCCTAAAATCTTCACCCAAATGTTTTGAGAACATATAAAAAAAATAAAAAATCTCAATTTTCAATATCAAAACCCAAATTTCTGAGAGATGCAAGATTCCCTGTGAAAATACCTTGAAGTAATCTCATTGTTTTAACATTCTTATAAGAAGAAGCAATGAAAGGTGCGTTGTCAATACACTGTAAATGAGCGAAAGCGGTGAGTTTTTGATTATCGTATCTCTCTTCCAAAGCTTTCAACGCAATTTCATAATTATTAGCCGATACAGGGGTACGTCGTATCAACGAAAGAGGCTGACCCTCTAGTAGAGTTATCAAATGATTGAATATTTCAATTTTTGAAAACGAGTTATTTTCGTGTATTGTTGATATAAACATATCGTAAAATGATCGAAAGGTTTTCAAATCACCAGAGAATTTTGGAATTTCTACCTTTGGAAGTTCAACATTGGATTTGGAAGATGAGGAAAAATCAGATATTTGTTCAACTTTTGGTTCGTTTTCAAACAAAAAAGTAAGTTTTGCATAAACATAAGCGCGATCATATTCGAAACTTTTACGAACAGACTCTTCCTCTTCCATCACCGAGTCTTCCAAAGTAAACATGATATATACCAAACTTTGGTGATTTTTTCTGATATCTGACACAACATCATCCATTTCTGAATACAATAATTTGAACTGTAAGGTTGCCTTCTTGTCCGAACCAGCTCCATCAGCAAAATTCCTCAAATCCGCCATTTGATTGGCACAAATTTGCTTCAAAGCCTTAAATTGTTTCTTCAATTTATTTAGTTGAGATGACATTGTTATAAATAGATGCAACGTGAATATTTAAGGTTCACACTGCGAGTGAAAAATTAATAATTGATTCTGAATACCAATTATATCTGATACGCCTGTGCTCTTATCCGATGTCACAGAAACGATTTTATCAGCTAGCGAAGAATGAGAATAAAGTATCGTTTGACCTTGAAAAAACAATTATTTACGATGCTATACAAGCAAACGAAAGAAATATAAATAACGTGTAGAGAAAACTTCGTTGTTCGGCTCGAAGTTGGACCAAAATGTTTTGTGCGAGATTGAAAAGAATGCGAGAATTACTAATTATAATATTGTTACGATATATCCTTGGGTTCGTCAATCGAAACGCCAAACAACACTAAACTTCTTTAATTATAACTCTCTATTGCAATATGATACAACACAATCACTTAAATCGCTCTGATAACTTTCCAATGCTCGGTACTAAACTCTCAGTACTAAAAATTCTGCCGTCGGAGTGCGCGCTCCTGCTTTTATACTCTCGCTCATACAGTGGCGAACCATCTAGACAAATCTTCACAGTCGAATCTTCTGGATGAGCCGCGATCACGCGAGTATTATCGTTCCTGGAATCTCGCGCTAATTCGCATCGATAGGCGGCAGGGCCGGCGCTAGCACATTTCGTTACATTATCCCCCTCTCAATTTTGATCGTCCCGATCAAACAATACGTCATTATCGCCATTGTAACGTTTGAGTCTTTCTAGGTGAACGACCTTCATTTTTGCTCTGGGGCTACGTTGAATCCTGTACACCATGTCATTTATTCTCTTGACTATCGAATATGGTCCTTCCCAGCATGGTGTTAGTTTGGGAGAAATTCCTTTTCTACGACGAGGGTTGTACAGCCACACTCGATCTCCTTCTTTGAATCCACCAGTATTTGCCTTGAGATCGTATCGAGCCTTCATCCTGTCACTAGTAATCTTCAATCTTCTTCTCGCAATTTCGTGAATCCTTATCAGGCTGTCTCGCAGTTCATCTGCATAATCCTGTACCTCATTTCCCTCAGAACTTGGGGATCCGAACACCAAGTCACAGGGCAAACGAAGATCTCTCCCGAAGATGATACTGGCTGGGGTGAGCTTTGTGGAATCGTGCAGAGCTGCCCGGTAAGCCATCAAGAATAGTTGAAGCTGTCGATCCCAGTCTTTTTGATGCTCTTCTACTACTTTCAAAAGGTGTTCTTTCATAGTCCTGTTTAACCTCTTGACCATGCCATCAGACTGTGGGTGGAGAGCAGTTGTTCTGGTCCTGCTGATTCCCATCAATTCACAAACTTTCCTGAATAAATTCGATTCGAAATTTCTTCCTTGATCGGAATGTAGCTCCATTGGCACTCCAAACCGATCGATCCGAGATGTCCTTCCAGGTGGGTCTTTCCGCTCCATTTTTTTTTTATTTCAAAAATTCTGCAACGTTTGGATCATTCTCCTGGTCTTCTCGCATTTTTGCTGTCGTCCAATTATCGTCTACTATCAATCTCACTTGGTTGATTCCTTCGCGACGTTCAATTCGCTCACAGTGTTTACAAGTATCCGAACAAGGTCTTCTAGACAAGGCATCTGCGTTGTTATGCAATCGTCCTGGTCGATGTTTTATTCTGAAGTGATACTGGTTCAACCTCTCAATCCACCTTGCTACTTGTCCTTCAGGAGTCTTCATTTCGAGTAACCACTTCAGAGCTGCATGATCTGTTCTGATTAGGAACTCTCTTCCGTACAGATATTTGTGGAAGTGGTCTACAGCCTTGATTATCGCCAGTAGCTCTTTTCTCGTTACGTAATAATTTCTTTCTGGCTTGGTGAGTACTTTGCTGTAGAACTCGATTACTTTTTCCTGACCATCTTGCTCTTGTGATAGTACGGCTCCAATACCATTATTACTGGCATCTGTGTCCAAAACAAACAGGCCTCGTTGACGTGGGAAACTTAAAATGGGGCTGGAGCATAGAGCAACTTTCAGTTTCCCAAATGCTCGTTCACTTTCGTTGGACCAGACGAATTTGACTCGATCTTCTGTCAACTTATGTAGGGGTGCCGCAATATCAGCAAATCCTTCTACGAAACGACGGTAGTAGGTGCAAAGACCTAGGAAACTCCTCACTTCATGTTTGTCTCTTGGCCTCGGCCAGTCTCTTATCGCCTGTATCTTCTTTTGGTCTGTTCGGATACCGTCTGATGAAACTGTGTGACCTAGAAAATCCACTTCTTTCTGGAACAATGAACATTTCTGAAAATTCAGTTTGAGGTTGGCGTCCCTGAATCGTTGAAAGACTTCTTGCAGATTGTACAGATGTTCTTCGAATGTCTTTCCCATGACCAAAACGTCGTCGAGGTATACAAGACAAGTTTTCCAAGTGAGCCCACGAAGGACCAGCTCCATTAGTCTCTCCAATTTTGCTGGAGCATTGCACAATCCAAACGGCATAACAGTGAACTGGTGAAGTCCACTCCCAGTCGAGAATGCAGTCTTCTCCTTGTCGTCTTCATGTATGCCTACTTGCCAGTATCCGCTCTTCAGATCTAATGTTGAGAACCAACGGGAACCTGACAGAGTTGTTAATGTATCATCTATTCTTGGCAGAGGGTAGCTGTCCTTCTTGGTGACATCATTTGATTTTCTGTAATCGACACAGAATCTCGTAGATCCATCCTTCTTGGAAACCAACACAACAGGTGCAGACCAAGGGGTCGATGACTCTTCAATCACACCGTCCTTCATCATCTTGTCGACAAGCTCTCCCACCCCCTGTTGCTTGGCGAATGGAATTCTTCTTGGTGGTTGCCGAATCGGATGAGCTTGGCCAGTATCGATTCTGTGTTTGACCAAATTAGTTCTTCCTGTTGTTGTCGAATAAAAAATGTCACTTTTACTCCTGATGAACTCCTTGGCAGCTTTCAGTTCCTCTGTTGATAGGTGTTGACATGATTTTTTTTTACTTCTTGACGTTCATTTGAATTACCGTTCTCTACCCAAGTAACAGGTTCACATGTTCCAATGACATCGCCTGCCTTAACAGTTATTTCTCCAGGAAACACGTTGGCAACCCTCACAGGAATATATTGTTTTGTTCGTTTTAACTAAGGCTCGTGCAAACACCAAATTGCTAGGGGATTCATCACATGGCTGGACTACTCCAACGCAGCACCCAGGGTATTCATCTAATGTAGCGCAAATTACTTTTTCTGAAATCCAGGAATTCTCGCAGTTTTCAATAATCGCAGTTTTGCAGGTATCGTCCTTTCCATTGGAGTTGTAAGGACAAATTCTTCTTCTCCGAACCTCATTATCTTCTCCTCATTGTCGAATGAAAATCCATAGTCACTGATCAAGTCCATTCCTAGTATGAATTCATCTTCTATATTTGCGACGTAAACTGTATCTGTGATGGTGAGTCGCCCAAGAACCAATGTTATTTCAGCCTCTCCTCGAATAAGTGCGTTTTCACCAGTGACAGTCCGGAGCACGACGTTGGAAGAAATAGGCTTCACGCTTCCAGGCCGAAGAATGTCGCTGCGTGCCAAGGAAACTGCAGCACCGGTGTCTATGGTGCATATAACGTCAATTTTATTCAATTTTCCCGGAATGGTAAGGTTCTCAGATGTTCTTTTCAGCCTGTTAACACGGATGACCCTGGGGGCTCTGTTATTGCTAGCCAGCATGCGCCCCGATATGCTGGCTAATTCTTGTTTTCCTGCCGCCAATTTGAGGACTCGCTGGATGACCTTGTCCTCACAGGTGATTGCGTACGAGATGGCACCCTTGCAGGTGAGCTGGATCTTGGTGGCATTCTCACCCTACAGTCTTTGATAAGATGTCCTGGTTTTCCACATCGGTAGCACGTTTTCTTCTTCTGGGTGCTCATTCCACTTATCAACGATTTGATCTCCTCCAGAAACTTCTCAAATGAACCACTCGTAGCGCCAGATCTATGTTCGGGATTGTCAATTGTTACCGCTCGCACTTCCGGCCTCGAGGTGTTGAAGGCCGCCTCCACTTCTAGCGAACGTACCAAGACATCGCTACTCTTTTTGAAACTTGTAAGTCGCGAAATTCTTTGGATTTCTGGGTCTCTAAGTCCGTCAATAAATATCTGCACAGCCAACTGCTCCTTGAAATCTCCGGGTGCATCTGGGTACGCCAGCTGGATTAGGCGTCGAACATCTGCCTCAAATTCTTGCAGACTCTCACCTGATTTTTGTATGCGAGTCTTCATTTGGGCCCGGTACAGCTGTTCTCGGTGTTGATCGCCATACCTCAACTCTAGTGCAGAAATCAGGTCCTCATATTGCTTCTGCTGTTCTATGGGTATCGTTTGTAATATACCCGAAGCTGGCCCTCTCAAAGCTACTATGAGTGCCGTAGCTTTTTCTCCTTCGTTCCATCCATTAGTCTCTGCCGCAGCCTCAAACTGTCTACGATACATAGCCCATGACGACTGTCCGTCAAAAGTCGGTGGTTTTACGGAAATTGTTGATGTGGCAACCATGTCTCGGCGATCCTGGTTCTTGAGAAGAGCTATCTGCCTCTTAAGTCCTTTCATCTCCTCT
This sequence comes from Zygogramma bicolorata, assembly GCA_032362365.1. Classification (NCBI taxonomy): domain Eukaryota; kingdom Metazoa; phylum Arthropoda; class Insecta; order Coleoptera; family Chrysomelidae; genus Zygogramma; species Zygogramma bicolorata. The sequence goes on along the minus strand of JAVJAQ010003311.1, from coordinate 662,675 downwards.
CGCACTGTATCCACTTTATCATTGACCACATCGATTTTCTCAACGTTTTCCTTCAGTTCTCCTTCTAGATTTGCTTTTAGTTCTCCCACTCGTACTTCAGTTTTATGTAAAACATGCTCGAATAACTTGTCTTAATTTTCTAGAATTTCCTGGTAGTCTGCTTTTCGTTGTTTTTCAATTTGCTGTAATTCATTCTTCTGTTGTTCTAGAATTTTCCGGATTGCCACTTCTCGTTCTATTTTTTCACGTTCTCGTTCTATTTCTTCAAGTTCTCGTTCTTTCCTCTGTTCTTCGGGAATTTTCCGGAGTGCTTCTTCTCGTTCTTTCTTTTCATTATCGAGAATTTTCTGGAGTGTTTCTTCCCGTTCTTCCTTTTCATTTTCTCGTTCTAATTGTCGTTCTTTCTTTTCTTCCTGTCGTCGCTTTTCCTCTTCTTGTTTTTCCTCCTGCCGTCGTCTTTCATCTTCCTGCCGTCGCTTTTCCTCTAGTTCTTTCTCCTCCAGCCGTCGCTTTTCATCTTCCTGTCGTTGTCTTTCCCAATCCACAAATTGGTTTCGTATAAATTTCAGCATATCCTCCATCGTATCGTAAGATGTACTTCTCGTATTAACCATAAATTGTTTTTATTCACCAGCAAAAATTCCACTTCCGACACCACTGTTACGATATATCCTTGGGTTCGTCAATTAAAACACCAAACAACACTAAACTTCTTTTATTATAACTCTCTATCGCAATATAATACAACACAATCACTTGAATCGCTCTGATAACTTTCCAATGCTCGGTACTGAACTCTCTGTACTAAAAATTCTGCCGTCGGAGTGCGCGCTCTTGCTTTTATACTCCCGCTCATACAGTGGCGAACCATCTAGACAAATCTTCACAGTCGAATCTTCTGGATTAGTCGCGATCACGCGAGTATTATCGTTCCTGGAATCTCGCGCTAATTCGCATCGATAGGCGGCAGGACCGGCGCTAGCACATTTCGTTACAATATATTGAATTGATTCTGAGCGACAGTTGATAAGCACTTACCATGAGTATACGATGCGCACTGCTTTTTCTTTCTTCGTTCAGCCCAATAGAACGAAATGAAGGTTTTTTTTGCAAAAAGTGACTCGTAGTAGGGCACAACTCGGCGCACCAGGGGTGGAGTGAAATCAACTGATATAATATAGACGCGATTAAAAAATAATAAAGTACGCAAAAATTGTCATGCAATTAATACTATTTAAAACTAATCAATAATAAGAATGAGGAAAAATGAAATATACATACAACAGGAGAGAAAGAATCTTGAACATTATCGATAAACTCAGTCGATAATGTAAATATTTCGCAAACAAACATTGAGATTAGGATTCCAGAGAAAAGTAAAACCTCGGGTCTGAATGGAGTACAGCCTTTCATCATATTTCCGGTTTTTGAACTAATACCGAAATCGTTGGAAAATGCAGACACAGAAGTTTTTTTCATTTATATATATTTTTTTCCCATGTACTATTGAATCATATTCATCTAGTTATGTTGTATTGACAAAAAATCAATTTTGAATTGTCAACAAATAAAAGTCATAAAAAACGTAACTTTTTCCGTATTTTATTGAAGTTGTAAAGTAATACAACATTAAAAGGTGAGCGCGACAGCGGAAGGTTACCTATATTGAGAAGAGAACGTGAGTTTTTGCGAAAAACGTTCCACAAGATCGGCAATGAGAGATCCAGCGAATTGGGTGACCAAGTGGTGAAAAAGCAGAATGTTGTGATGCGTATGTCACAACTTGAAGATAAAGCTACCAGAATATTCATATTGGATGACCAGATTCGAAGTCTAATGCTAGAGTCCGAAACAACGCAAGAAGACGAAATCATGGAAGATTACGAGTCGGTAGAGCTGTTTCGAGAGAAATTGATCATGCTTCGTTCCAGTTGTGAGTTTGTTTTTCAAAATGAGAGGAATTCAGATGAGACAAGTTTATGCTCCAATACTACATCGAAGGCACAGGAAAAATTCAAACTTCCAAAACCAGAAATGAAGAGATTTGATGGCGATGTTAAAAACTGGATGGCTTCCTGGGGTCAGTTCAGAAAAATTAACGAAGACAGAGACATGGATATGGAAGATAAGTTTCAATATTCATCGCAATACATGATACCAGGTACAGTAGCACAATCTCTTGTCGATAGTTTCCCATCAGCTCCTGAAAATTATATGAAGGCTTTAGATCAACTGACATCAAGATTCGCGAGAGACGAATTTTTCAATAGAAGTTTATGTACGTGAATTATTGAATTTAGTTCTCAGGCAAGCTACAAAAACTTCTGAAGGTATGTCATTAACATCATTATTCGATAAAATTGAGTCACAGTTGAGAGCATTAAAGTCATTAGGTGTCACCAGTGACAAATATGCAGCTATGTTATATCCTCTTGTTGAGTCTGCCACAAGATATTTTGAAGGTTTGGCAGAGACATCGAAACACTAAAAAAAATTCTGCTTCTTCAAAAAATGCTGATAAATCTATTGATTATTTGAAACGTTTGCTAGATTTCCTGCGTTCCGAAGTGAAAAGTGATGAATGAATAAGTTTGACAAAGAAAGGTTTCACAGTTGACAAGGATGTAAATGCGACTCTTTCCTTCTGAGACAAGGGGTAATGAACTTCGAACATGTATTGCGGAAGAAAATCCCACAGTAGTCCAGACTGTATGAAAGCACGTTCAATTAATTTATCGGAAAGGAAGCAAATAGTTTCGGAAATAATGCTTGTTTCGATTGTTTGAAATCAAACCACAACCTAGGTAAATACAAAACTTTTATCAAATGCATTATATGTTCTGAAAGACATTTGCCTATACTGTGTGACTCATTATCATCAAAGAATATGTCTTCCGAGCCTGAAATTAAAAGGTCCAGTCCTAACATAGATAATTCAGATTCAATGATATCTAATGTGCCTACTTCAACATTATTACCAACTGTGAATGTTACACTCATCGGAATTAACGGAACGAAAATTGTTAGGGCACTTTTGGATTCTGCTTCTCAAAGGTCATATATTTAAATAGAGTGCACAAAAAAATTGAATCTCAAAAGATTGAGGAATGAAATAATCATTCAAGGTGTTTTTGGCGGAAAACAATCGAAACCAGAATCTCACGGATTATTTGATGTGACGATTCTAGATTTGAATGACTTTTTTCAATGCAAACTTCTGGCGTTGGAACAGAATAAAATCTGTAGTTATGTTCCACGTTCAGAAAATATTGGTATTCTACAAAAATTGAAGGATCATAATATTATCATTTCGGATTCTCTCGATTCAAATAAAAATTTTGACTTACTTTTGGGCGCTGTCATATATGGCAAACTTATCACTGGTAGGATTCAGAGAGTTGAGGATTCAGTTGCAATTGAAACGCATTTCGGGTGGACAATAATGGGATCTCCCTATATACAAAACAGTAAAGAAACTCTTTGTTGTTTCAATGAAATGTTAGTATAAAATTTATGGAATTCGGATTTATTGGGAATAGAAGATCCGTGTTCGGTAAAACAACGGGATATTCTTGATGCAGAACTCATAAAAAAATTCAATCACACTATAAAATTGAACGAAGATGGTAGGTACGAAGTCAATCTGCCTTGGATTGAAGATTGTCCTATTCTTTCAAATAATAGAAACTTGTCTGAGAACGGATAACGCGCTACTACGAAAAGATTGATAAAATCAGGAAAATTCAATGGATATGGTGGAATATTCAATGAGTGGGAGAAGCTTGGTAAAATTGAACAAGTGCCTGACAGAGTCAATAATAGTCAATAGTATATTAATATGGAACAATTTATACCACACCATGCTGTCATAAAAGAATCGAGTAACACTACGAAAATTCGTCCAGTATTCGATGCATCAGCCAGGGATGGAAGGGGGATATCGTTGAATGATTGTTTAGAAAAGGGTCCCAATCTTATTGAGCTCATTCCTAATCTCATGATCAAATTCAGACTGGCTAGATTCGATGTGACAACTGACGTGAAAAAGGCTTTCCTACAAAAAAGTGTCGCTCCTGAGGATAGGCATGTTTTTAAATTCCTATGGTGGAAAGATTTCGATAAGAAAACAAGTTCATAGGTACACCAGAGTGATCTTTGGAATATCCTCCAGTCCATTTCTATTAGGAGCTACTATTAAAAATCATTTGAGCAATAATTCTGATCACTTCAAAGATACAGCAAATAAATCAATCGATTTATTTCACATTGACAATTGTGTAACGAGTGTTAATAACTCAGAGGAATTAATGAAATTAATCAAAGAATCTAGAATATTGATGTCATCTGCTAAATTTGATCTGAGAGGTTGGGTTTACAATCATCCAAATGTATTTCCTGGAGAAGATAAAGAACTTCCCATGACTGGTGATGTAGTTTCCGTATTGGGTCTTCAATGGAATTTTATTCATGATTCTTTGAACTGTAATTTGAATGACTTCGATATTGATAAAATTCCATTAACAAAAAGGGGATTACTCTCTGCATCTCAACGGGTTTTCGACCCTATAGGGTTTACGTCTCCAGATACACTAATTCCAAAAATGCTCCTTCAAGAAACTTGGAAATTGAAAGTTGAATGGGATGATGTACTTCCACCAGATAATGGATTGAAATTCAAAAATTGGTTGAATCAAATCCATTTATTGAAATGTTGTAATATTCCACGTAAAATATTTAATGGAAATTCTCATAATGCTTCGTAACACATATTTTGTGATGCAAGTGAAATCACATACGCAGCTTGTAATTTCATAAGAATTGGGAAAAACGAAAAGATATATATCAAATTCATCACAGCTAAATCTAGAATCACTCCTATAGAGACTGTTTCATTGCCTCGATTGCAGCTTTTAGCAGCAGCAATCGGGTGTAGAATGTATCAATCAGAATTGAAAATATGGCCACTTATTTTTGATGTGATTCGAGAGTAGTGCCGACGTGGATGAAAACAAAATCGAGTTGGACAACATTTGTGATGGACAGAGTGAAGAAATTACGTTAATTAACTGATATAAATGATTGGTTTCATGTTCCTGGAAATATGAACGCAGCGGATTTACCTTCTCGTGGCTGTAGTTGCAAACGTCTTGTAGAGATGAAATGGTGGCAGGGTCCTGACTGGCTCGAAGGAAAAAATGAATATTGGCCTTCACACTCGAAACAAATTCATGAAGCACCGGATGAAGCACTTCAAGAACTGAAGAAGAAAGGGACATCATTTTCTATACTCACCTATCAGAAAGATGTTTCAACTGAACAATTCATTCATTTTTCAAAATATAACATGATTCAGAGAATGATTGCATGGATGGTTAGATTTGATGAGAGGATCCACGAAAAGATCATCAACTGAAGGAATTGAAAATGGTTCAGAACGAAACATTCAGAAATGGAACTCGCAATGATTCACAAAAACTGAATGTATTTGAAGATGATAATGGATGACTCAGCGTCAAAACAAAACTAGCATGTGTTGAAGAAAGGTATTCATTCAAGTTGTTACGGTGCGGATTTGCAGCCTCTTAATTTAACTCCAATCATCTCCCAATTTGGATTATTTGATGATATAATTCAGAAACGTGGCTCCCTGGCTAGTATCTTATTTAGCAATCCTTGTTCATATGGAATGGATGGGGAATCTTGATAAGCAGAGCAGTGATTCCGAAGGATGTATATACCACTAGAACATAGATACCCGTCATTCATGATCCTCATTCCTTGAATATATGTACTTACATGCATTTTTCCATACCATTGGCTTTATCAAGATGGATATCGAAAATACCTATTATTGAAAATGAAAATTGAAATCATAACCTAGTATTTTACTTTGTTGAAGTTCACTCTGTTTGGCCCAGCTGTCAGAATAGTTGACAAGTGTCACTGATTGACTTGAATTGATAATGAATTGACTTTTCAGAAGGCAAACTCCTTCTTCTTCTTCTTTAAATATCGTGGAAATGACTGGCTTTCTATGAAAGGCCTTTTATCTCTCTCTTTCATTGACTTTCTTTGATGAAGCATGTGCTTTCGATTTTCGCTGTAATATGCGGATTTTTCTTAGTGAAAATACATTAGCAGTCGAAAATTCAATTTTGTATGTGATTATTTGGATAATCCTCACATAACTCCACTGAGATTCGAGTTTTCGAACTTCATTCGTTTCTTCGTGAAACTCTTTTCGAGGCCACTCAATATCTATGGTAGGTACCCATCATTCTAACCTTCCATCATCCATAACTTCCTGAAAAGGAAATAACTGATTTAATAACCCTTTCAGGCCTCATTAGTACCACTCATAACATACCAGTAGTCAATATACCTGTATCATACGCTACTCCCCCCGCAAACAAACCCACTGGGTAACAGGCATTGCAGCAGAAGTAGTTAGCTTACTCAGCTTGCAGCAGGATACTTACACCTCAGTTATCACATGGTGCAGGCCTAGCAGTAGTCGTAGTTGTCTTACTCAGCTTGTAGTAGTATGTACACCCTGGTTATCGTATGAAACATCGAGTACCGAACGGAACAGGAAGAGCTGCCACCATCCTACCAGAGTAGAAGTAAGATCTTTCCATATTTGAACGATACTGTTGCTTAATATACTCGCTGCTGTTGCTTGGTTGATTTGCATTGGAACTGTGTAACTTGTAGTGAACGCTTCGAAGTAGATAACTAGTGATTGGACATGGTTTTGAATGTTGCTTTATGGTGATACCAGTACATCTAATCTAAAACATACATCAATTCATAACAATTCATTTATTCTCTCCATTCTGGATGTTAATCATAATAATACCTACCCACTACCGATATTTACACCGATAGTATATACTAGAGGGCTCTCTGATTGATAAATTTCAGGAATTTGATTGTGACTTAGAGCTTTGAGCATTAGTAAACAGACTGTGATCCTATTTTCTGGCCAAGTAGGTAGAATACCATAACAAATTATCACATAATCTAAGTTTTTATGCATCCCATGTACCCATTTAGAAATAGAAATCTGCTGTTTGACTTTTGAGCTGAGAAGCTGAATTTAATATTGGGCTGCAGAACCAGAGCGAAACCCAGCTCCGAGGTAAAACTGATAACTGTTTCCCCGAGTATCGGAACTGTCACTAACCAGTGCCGAAATTATACACCTATATTGAAAGTTGATTTTTGATTATTACACCCATATGTCCCTCTCCGCTGTTAGAAGCTAGCCGATCTTTTGCATTAGGACTTTGTTAGGACTTTTCCCCAGTTACTCTTCAAAAATAAAGTAAGTTGGGATTTAACAAAAAAAAGCGGCCCTAACGAAGTATCCAATTTTATTACCATACAAACATATCGTTGTTGAGAAATTTTTGGAAAACATCGATTGGCATATCATACGGGTAGCCAAACGATATTGGGATTGATACGCGAGAAATATTGGTTAATGAAATGTCGGAGAATGGTGAAAACAGTCATTTCCAAGTGTATTGTGTGTATAAGGTTCAGAGCCAAAGCTCTGAACACGCTTTTTGCAACACTTCCTGAAGATAGAGTTGATAGTCTTTCTGTTTTTCAAGTTACAGGTATAGACTTAGCAGAGCCTTCATACTTGAAAAATGGAAATAAATCATGGATTGTTATTTTCACGTGCGCAGTGTATCGCGCTTGTCATTTCGAACTTATCACATCTCTTTCTACAGAATCTTTTATTGATGCTCTGAGAAGATTCATCACAAGAAGAGGGGATTTCAACAATCTATTCCGATGATGGAACGAATTTTGTAGGTATACAAAATCATTTGAAGTCATTGAATTGGAACAAAATTCCAGAATATTCTATCGTTAAAAGAATCAATTGGAAGTTCAATCCACCTACTGCAGCTTGGTGAGGAGGATGGTGGAAGCGGATAGTTCGGATGGTCGAAGAGCTTCTTCGAAGGAACTTGGAAAAAAAGAATTCGGATTATGAGGAGCTGATGACGTTGTTAAGCGATTGCGAAGCTATAATCAATTCACGAACATATAAATCTGAGAATCCCGAGGATATGTCTCCATTGACTCCTTCGATGTTAATTCAGAGTATTCCGAGTTCAGGAATACCCGATTTGGATATTATCAGTCAAGCCAGTGTCACAAGAAGATACAGATATTTACAGAAATAACGAGAGGATATCAGGAGGCGTTTCAGAAGAGAGTATTTGGGAAATTTGATACATCATGGAAAAAATGGATCTGGAAGTCTGAAAGTTGGTGACATCGTTCTGGTGGGAGGTGATAATGTGAAAAAACTAAACTGGCCCCTAGGACGAATTATCGAAATATATCCTGGTCGAGATCGTATACCTCGAATTGCTAAAATTAAGGTTGCTAATTTACGAATTTACCCGCTAGAAATAAGTATAGAGAATCAACAGACCAAAAGTTTGAGGAACAAAGTCACAGTGGATTTGAATGAGCATGATCGAGAAATTACCGAATCAGCAGAGGAAGTTTCGGAGAATTCTACAGCATCAGAGACAGAAGAGGACGATGAACCGAGGAAAAAAGAACCGTCAAAATTCCACAGCGATACGGATTGTGATATTGTTTTGCAAATTACAGTTGCAAAAGGTAGGAGAATGTTGGAAAATGCAGACACAGAAGTTTTCTTCATTCATATATTCGTTTGCTTTTCCCATGTACTATTGAATTATATTTATCTAGTTATGTTGTATTGTAATGTAGGAATATAACACTCAGTATTAGAATATTGTGTTTGATGCTGATACCGCTAGTATAATAACATTACTGTAATCATAACAATTTATATGGACTAAGCATTATTGTGTAAACCAGAAAACCAGGTCGAACCTGGGGTTCAATGATTTGATTTGATGATTATACTTTCTACCTGCAACTTGAAAGGGAGTTTGATTTACCCTTCTAACCAAAATCATTACATGGCGATCCTGCCATCCAAATTTTAAGTCAGTCAAATGAGAAGTACTATAAAATGGACCAGATGGATATTCTGACGATCTAAGATGGGAAGTGCCAAGTCAAAAGAGGAAATAGTTATTAATCAGGCCTCGAATGGAGATGCTAGAAGCGAATCATCAAGCAGTGGGTTTTCACTATCAGAGTGCCTTCTGATAACACTTGTAGCAGCTGTTGCTGGGGTCGCAACATATATTCTCATTAAAAGGTGTCAGAAGGGGTTGAAGCAGACAATCCGCCGAGAAATTAATAAAAGTGAATTGAGACGTTCGAGAGCTGAACTAGATCGAGAGGAGCAAGTTTAAATTCTATTTTAGGTTCTCTTTTAGGATTCTATATGAACATTGAAAGAAAAGTGGAATGGAAAATGAAGTGGGAAGAATAAGAAAGAAGATGAACGGAAATTGTATAAGCGATATGAACAGAAAGTAATAACTAAGTTGGTGCATGTGAGTCTTAAAAATTAAGTACTATATAGTGATCGGTTTATTTAAATATCGACCCAGTTACCAAAGATTTTTTTTTATTGAACTTCATTAACTATATTCAAAATTAATGGGAGATAAATTAAATGAACTTTTAGGCGCTTTAAAACATATCAGAACCAATTTGGTAAAGTTAAGTTATGAAAGAAGGAAGCAACCTATTATTTCATTAAAAGTTGACGAAGCAAAGTCCGTTTACTCGCAACTAAGTAAAGAAATATCGGATGTGAATCAAAAATATGAAAATGGAGAAATAGTTGATTCTGATATAACAATTATTCGAGATATTATAGTGCAAATTAAAACCGTTTACCAGGAAATCCTAGATTTTCAAAAACAAAACACGAATCCCGAATCGAATATGTCTTCCTTTGACCTCAAAATCGCTACAAGCCTCTTGCCTGTAATGGATGATTCAGAAGCCATTACCCTTAAATTAATTGAGTCAGCCGAATTTTATGATTCAATGCTTAATAACGACGGCAAGCCCTTGTTGATGAAATTTATTCTGAAAACTCGAATTTCAGGAAGTGCAAAATTACGGTTAAAGACAAGTTATGATTCTATGGATGCCTTAATAAGGGACATACGAAAACATTTATTAACTAAAAAATCCGATACGGCTCTTCAAGTTAGATTAATTTCAGCCAAACAAGGCGATAAATCTATTTCTGAATTTGGTAAGGAACTGGAAGATATCTTGGTAAATTTGACACTTTCTCAGGCAGATGGCGATTCAAGTACTTTTGACATTCTGAGACCTATTAACGAGAAATTAGCTGTACAAAGGTTTGCAAGCGGTCTTAGAAATCAAAAGCTTAGCACAATCGTCTCAGCCAGGAATTTGACATTTTTAAAAGATGCCATAAGAGCGGCGCAAGATGAAGAGATTGCTTTTCAAAACAATAATCAGCAAATTTTCAACATATCTAGGGGAAGCAGTGGTTTTCCAAGGAATCCTAGGGGTTGCCATAGATCAGGAAGGTATTTTCGAAATAATAATTTCAATAGAAGCTCTGACAACAACAATAATTTCAATGCCAGTAATTTTAATAATCGTAATTCGCATTTTCGTCAATACAATCGTGGTCAAGGTAATGGGAATCCGTCAGGTCAGCGTTATCAGGGAGGTCACAGAGGACGTTCATTAGCCAGAGGGTTTCGTGGAAATTCGCGACACATAAATTTTGCTGAAACTGAAGTTAATGTAGGTCAGGGAGCATCAAATATCTCAGATAATCAGCACACTTTTTTTCGTCCCTAATGATGTAAACAGTGTAGACACGGATAGTAATATTTTTACTTATTCGACAAACTATTCAAATTCCGTTTTCTTTCATGTAAATAATAAAAAATTAAGATTTTTAATAGATACCGGAGCGTCATTGTGCGCACTTAAAGTAAAATACTTAGACCCCACAATACCTGTACAGAAAGAAAATCTTGAAATTAAAGGCATAGGAGGTAGTTTGGTTTCCGTAGGGAAAGTATACTTGAATCTTGCTATCAAAGACATAAAATTTAGGGAAAAATTTTATGTGTTTAATTCTTTAGAATGTGATGCCGATGGGATTATTGGCAGAAATTTTTTAAGAAAGTATAAAGCTAATTTAAACTATGAGGAAAATACTCTAGCTCTGATTAAAGATGAAAAGAGAATCCTATTAGATTTAAATACCAGTGATAGCCAAATTCTAACGTTACTTCCTAGATGTGAAAGTATTCAATATATTGAGACAGGGTTAGTTGAAGAATGTGTGGTTTTGCCGAGTGAATTATGTCAGGGAGTGTTCGTGGCCGGTGTGATTGCGCAACCGAATAACGGAAGAATTCCTGTTAGAATTTTGAATACGAATTAAATAACTCGAACAAGGAAACGCCTTTTTAAAAATATTTATTTCACAAAAAGAACGACTATCTCACAAGAGAGCAGACAAAAGAATGAAAAGAATACATGGATTTGAATTGCAAGTTAACAAGTTGTCGTACAAGTGTAGATAAGGATTCCTGGGATGATGCTGCTGGGTCAGCAGAGTGAGTGACCGGGCTGTGGGAACGGTGACCACGTAACTCCTCCCTCCTTAGGCCGAAAAAATAATGGAATTATTTTGGCGGGTTGGAACCATTTCTGTTTCGTTCGTACTTTCTTCGTTTTGGGTAATTTTCGAACGGATTTTTCGGCATGGTATTATTTTTCTCCAGTTCGTCTTCTTCATTGAAATTATTAGAACCAATAATAGGGCTAAGGTCCCAATAAGCAGGCCAAAAATGTTGATGTTATTTTTGGGGTTCTTCGATTTGTTGATCGGAGTCAGTCGATCCGCTATATTGTTGATTTCATATATTTCGTCAACATTCAGTTTGGTGAAGTTTGGTGTTTCGTACATTCGTAAAGTTTCCTTTTCTTCGATTGGGAATTTGGGCAAGATTAGCGGTTTGCCTTGTAGTACTTTTATGTCGTTGACGAAAATTTTATTTTGGAGATGAATTTCGCAGGTCTCTGGAATCTTGACTAGGGTGGGTACGTTTATTTCGAAATGCCGGTCGGTTTTGCATTTCGAAAATACTTTTTCGTTCTGGACTGGAATTATCAACACTTCTTCTCGAGTGACTTGTTCGATTATTGACTCCGCTACATTGATCTGGATGGGATGGCAATCGTCAGTGGAATTTCCTTCAATCAGGTGGGTCGTGCAGTGGTCTTCTGGAAAAAGATCTTCGGTGCAGAAGTACGTTTCTTTCAATACAGGACATGGGCTCGATTCGAACTGGATTTTCTTGTTGCCTCGTGCCAAATATGGGTATTTAGGAACAAAGGTATATCGGTTGTGAATGATGGGATATAGGTGGAAAAATTTAAGAACTTCGTTTCTAATAATCGGGACATGAATCGCAAAAATCAGTCTGTTATTTGAGAATGTTACTTGTGTACCAAAAAATTGATAATATGTCAACATATTATTGAATTTTGGTATATTCGAATAAGTGTACATGTTCGTCAAGTAATCGATCATTTCTTTCAGTTCTGAACTTGATATTATGGAATTATGTAATGCATTCAATTTCGCGAATGTTATGGCGTCTTCCAGATTATCGATAAAAGTGATAATATTTTGGCAATCAAGATTGATTTGTGAAAGTATTCCTTGAAAGGTAATATATCTCATCAGATCCTCAATAGTTTTCTGAGTTGTTTCTTGGAATATCATCAAGCTGTTTTTCAGATTTTCTTGATTCGAATTGAGGGTATTTATGGTTTTATTGTAGTGAGAAATGAGTTTTTTCGATAGGGAAATTTGCATGTTGAGTTCATTTATCAAATTTTCTTGGTTTCGTTCTAATAGTGATATGAGAGAGAGAGAGAGATATACTTTATTGTCTAAGAAAAATAATTCCTTGTTGACAAAGCTTGTTGAAAAAAATATAGTTGTAAATAGTACTTAAAAATATGATGAGATAAAAATGTAAAAGCACAAATATTCACAAACACAATTTGCATAAAAGGAGTTCACATGTCAAGTAGATAAAATATAACAATATAAAATAAGATTGAAAATATATGTTTGACAGTTTGTTGAAGAACAGTTTTGTATAGTCCTTACGAGAAGAGAAAAAAAAATTGTAAAAAAACAAGGCCACACATCCTGAACATGGTTTCACATGTCATGGAATTAAAATATAATATACCTTCTACAGTTTAAAATGAATTTTAACCTATAGGTGTCAATATAAACATGAAAAAAACAAAACTTATTCATAGCAAAGTTCCATTGTAATATTCCTCAAGGTTGTAGTACGCTTTTGTTATAAGAGCTTCTTTAACAAGAGTTCTGAACCTTCTATAGCTCTTCTCCTTCCTAATTTCAAAGGGTATATGGTTATAGAGCTTTTTACTCTCATAAATTACAGAGTACTTCGTCTGACTTGTTTTTGGAACAGGGAGATGTAGTTTGTTTTCTGTTACTTGCCGAGTTTTGTAATTTGCCTGTTCCTGAGTTACAGCTATATTTTGTTTTTTGTGTATAAGACAAACAGTTTCCAGAATGAAAATACAGGAAAGAGTGAGAATTTTTTCTCTCACAAATAATGAACGGCATGACTCACGCACTCCCACCTTACATAAGAATCTAACCGCTCGCTTTTGCAAAACGAACACTGAGTGAAAAAGTTGCTGACTGCAAAACCCCCAGAAAGCAACACCATATCTCAAGTGGGACTCAATCAGTGAATGATATACCATCCTTGTTGTGGATGAACTCAGTTCATTTGATACTATGCGAAGTGCATAACATCCTGATGCCAATTTCTTTATTAAAGCTGATATATGTTGGTCAAATTTTAATTTGTTGTCCATGACGATTCCTAGGAATTTGGCTTGGTTTTTATTCTCAAGAATATGTCCATTCAAGTGTAATGTGTCGATATTAGAGCTGAAAGTGAGTAAGTTTGTTTTTTTTATGTTAAAACACAAGTAGTTTGCGTCACACCATTTTTTTACAGCTTCCAAATCACTCGAAATTGTTTCTTCTATATGGGAAGAATTTTTTCCATGCCAAAGGAGCGTAGTATCATCGGCAAATATCGTGAAACCTCCTTGAATTGAGAGACTAACTAGGTCATTTAAATATATAAGAAAAAGAATTGGGCCCAGAACTGATCCTTGTGGAACGCCCCATAAGATATCCTTAGTGTGTGATAGTTTCTCGTTCGATCTCACCAACTGTTTTCTATCACTTATGTAAGACCTGAACCAGTCATTACACACTCCTCTAAAGCCATAGCATTCCAGCTTTTGCATAAGAAGTTCATGATTTACACAATCAAATGCTTTGGAAAAGTCACAGAATACTGCAGCTGCTACTTCCCCATTGTTGAGATAGGTGTAGACATGCTCCAGAAAGGAAAATATTGCATCATTTGTGCCCTTTGCCTTCTGAAAGCCAAACTGACAGTTGGTTAATATATTATTATCATAAAGAAAAGCTAATACTCTTTTTTTTACCACCTTTTCTATAATTTTTGAGAGTGTTGAGAGCATGGAAATTGGTCTAAAGTTATTTGGATCTTCTGAGTCACCTCCTTTGAATAGAGGAATAACAAGAGCTGTTTTCAGGCTCGGAGGAAATTTTCCAAGGGCAAAGGATTTGTTTATAGCCATCACTAGTGCATTCAAAGCGGAATCGGGAAGGTTATTCAAAATTTTTACTGAAATTTCGTCCACGCCCGTTGCATTTATGTTTTTTATTTCTCGCAAGATTTCTTTGAGCTCCAATAAATGAGTATCCTCGATATGAAAGTTGTTGGAAATATTTACATTACTTAGATAATCGATTGGATTCGAAGTAGGTGCGAGGGATGAAGTTAGTTTTTGTGCAATTGTGCTTTCGTCGTATCTTTTTCCGTCATCGGCATCAAGTGTTCCAAATAACCAATTTTCAATTTTACCAATACCATTGATCAGGCCTCTTTTAGTTCGAATATGAGGTTGGAGGTTTTCGAATTTGTTTTTTGTTGTTTGAATAAGATACTCACTTCTGGTTAATAAGCTATTTGCCAATCCGTGATAGGAAATTGGGTTATTTATTTCTCCTTTCTCAAAAGTATTTTTTATCAATTTGAAATAGTCGTCTAGATTGTTCAATTGGGTTATTATAGGACTTAGTTCTATATAATGTAAAAATGTATGTTTAGTGTATATTATTTTTGAGTTTCCTAGTTGGATAGGAAGAATGGGGTTGGTTAAAGGGGTGGTTTGGATGTCTTCTTCACTGCTTTGTACTTGGAGTACGTGAAGTAGAAGGTATAGGATCGGTGTATATGTCTGCATGATCGTTGTGTTTCTGTAACAAAGGTGTTTTTGTCATTTTTGGTTTTCTGGCAATTGTTTTGTGATAAGTGCCTTTGTTCGTTTTCAGCTTTATGTCGGTTTCTTTGAGTATTTTTGTCTGTTTGAATTTAGGTCGATCTTTATTACGCGCTTTTGTTCTTACGTATGCAATTTGTTCATCGTGAAAATTTGGAGGTTCATGTCTTTTCGTATTTCTTTCGGATATAATTTTTTCTTTGGTGGTTTGGTTAGAATTTTTTATTACTTCGTATAGTTTTTGGGCGTTCTCTTTGTGTTTTTGAACATAATCAGATACTATGATATGGTCATTAAGGTCAAATGGATTGTTAGTATTTATATGACCTTTGATAATTTCGAAAGGTGTGAATTTAGTGACATTATGTATCGAGTTGTTATATCCTAGAACTGCTCTTTTCATTAACTGTTCTGGGGTGAAATTTTTTCCTTCCTCTTTCAAACATCTATAGTGTTCGATCAAAGTAGAGTGAAATCTCTCGACTGGAGAGTTTGAATTACTATTTTTCGATGTCGTGTAGTGTAGTTCGATGTTATAAATTTTACAAAAATTCTCTAGATCTTTATTTTTGAATTCGGTACCCCTATCCGTGGTAATTTTCAGTGGTAGGCCATGATGAGTGATGAAATTGATAAGGTTTTCCAGTACTAATACTCCTGTTAACGATTTGAGTGGATATGCTTGACCATAGCGAGAGAATGTGTCAATAATTGTTGTGAAAGTTTCTTTCGAAATTTGGAAAGAATCTATGTGAATGTGTTCGAACGGTCTCGAGGTTGTAGGTGTTAAATTAAATTTAATGACAGGTGGGTTTCTGTCATATTTATTTTTTTGGCAAGTCTCGCAATTATTGATGAAGTTTTGTATATCGTCTGACATTTTTGGCCAATAAAATCGTGAACTAAGAGATGATTTCATTTCATTTATACCTCTGTGACAAGTTTTTGTGGTATGGTACATTTCAAGTTTTTCTTTTTGTTCGTTAAGAGTTTCTATATCTGTCAGGAAAGTTGGGCAATGAACAATTTTGAAAGAAGAATTTTTAAATAAATTTTGGATGGTTGTACTGAAAATTTGTGATACTGCAGGATTTTTGAAATGAAATGCAAATGTTTGTTTCGGGTCAATGAATTCTTTGAGAAGTTTGATGATGTTTTGTGTCATGTTTCTGGATGAAATGGTTACATAAGTACGGAAATTGTCAAAAACTTTTTCTACTCTGCATTGGATATTTTCGATATCACCGACTGCAACGATAATTTGATTTTTATATGTATTAACTGATCTTTCCGAAATTGGGATTTTGAAAATAGGTTCCTCGAGAGAGGTATGAACAGTTTCTAAATCTGAGGGGGCATTGTTTTCCGTTGGTTTTGGAGGAACAATTTGGATATCAGATAGTATATTGATTCGTTTTTCTGGCTTGATGGGTTCTAAAATTTCGTTCAAAAGGTCGTTGTCTAAAACAGGAAGATCGCTGGGATTGTTGAGGAAATCACCAATGATTTCATTTGAATCACCAGGGTTGTTTTCGACTGAGAGGGTTTCTAGTGCGTTCAAATCAACATTAATGGGTATTCTGGAAAGGGCATCGGCTGCTTTATTAGAAAGTCCTTTTTTATACTTTATAACATAGTCGAATTCTTCCAATTTCAAACGCCATCGCACAAGCCTAGAATTCGGTTCTTTCAATGAGAAAAGCCATTGAAGGGGCTTGTGATCGGTGAAAATTTCGAATCGTTTTCCGAAAAGGTAGGGTCTGAAATACTTACAACTCCAAACGATAGCAAGAAGCTCTTTCTCAATGGTTGAATAATTTATTTCAGGTGGATCGAGAGTTCGAGAGGCATAACAAATTGGGTGACCATTTTGTGACAAAATGGATCCAATGGCATAATTAGAGGCATCGGTGGTAACTTGAAATGGTTTTTCGAAGTCTGGGTATGCAAGAACAGGTTCGGATGTTAATATCGATTTACAAGTATTGAAGCAATTGATGAATTCTCTAGTATGTTCTACTTTGGCATTCTTTTTTAAGCAGTTCGTCAGGGGTTTTGTAAGTTTGGCAAAGTTGTTTATAAATTTTCGATAATATCCTAATAGACCTAAAAATGATTTTATTTCTCTTTGAGTTCTAGGGATCGGAAAATTCTGAACAGCTTTAATTTTTTTTGGATTTGGCTTTATGCCTTCGGGGGTGATGATATGGCCTAGAAATTCCACTTCTTTTCGTAGAAATTCTGTTTTATCGAGTTGAATTTTGAAGCGTGCTTCGCGTAATTTGGAAAAGACAAGTTTGAGGTTTTGTATGTGTTCCTGAAGTCCCGTGCTGAAAATTATTATATCGTCCATATATACCATACATACTTTATTTTGTAAGTCTTTCAGAACTTCGTCAAGAACTCTCTGAAGACTTGATGGAGCATTTTTCAATCCGTAGGGCATGCGTACAAACTCGTAGTGTCCGTGCTCGGTATTAAAAGCCGTTTTTTCTATAGAATTTTGAGCCATTTCGATTTGATGAAAACTACTCGCCAAATCGAGGGTGGAAAAATATTGTGCTCTACCTAGTTTATCTAATATGTCATTAATATTTGGGAGTGGGTATCGATCGCTGATCGTTTTGTCATTGATTTTCCGGTAATCAACTACCACTCGCCATTTTGGCTTTCCGGAAGAATCCAGTTTTTTGGGGACTATCCAGATGGGCGAACACCATGGACTAGAACTCGGCCTAATTATATTTTTTTCAAGCATATCATTTATTTGGCGTTGGACTTCTTTTTTATGAATATGTGGGTACCGGTACGATTTGCTATGAACAGGAATTTCATCGGTTGTTTTAATTTCGTGTTTAATTTTTGATGTAAATGTGAGTTCGTCTCCGGGTTTGAAAAATATATCTGAAAATTCTTTACATAATTTCCTGATAGCTTGTTTTTCTTCGGTGTTCATATGGTCCGTCCTTATCAAGTCGTTTATGTTAATTTCATTTTTATTTTTTTGTGAGTCTCTCGGTATATTTTCAAAGGTTTCAAAAGAGTATATTTCGAATGTTGATCGTTCAAAATTTTGTACTGGAAGTGGTTCTTTCAATTTAACTGAAATTGTTTGATCGGTGGGGTTCTGAACTTCCATAAGGGCATATCCGTTTTTAGAAACAGTCAAAATTTGTGGAATATAAAGATCATTTAGGGTACCTTCAACAGTGAGAACTTCGCCGTCGGCTATAGAAACGGGCAGATACTTAATTATTCTTTCTTGTGGATTAACAGAAAAAGAAAAACAAGTATCTGTGGATTTTCTGAATTTAAAAGGTATTTCTACGTGGTTCCCTACTAATCTTTTATTCAAAAGATCGATATTGAGATTCATATTCATCAAATCTGACAGTCCTAAAACTCCGTCAAAAAATTCGTGAAAATCGAATAGTATGAAGTTTATTTCATAGTTGGTGTTGAATTCGGAGAATGCTGGTAATAGAGCTTGATATCTTACTTTTTGACTCCCTACTGCTGTTTTGATAATTGTATTTGAGTGGTAAATTTTGTGTGGGTAAAATTTTTCGACAATCGATGGTTTAATAATCGATCTCGAGCTTCCCGTATCAATTAATAGTTTTATTATTCTGTTTTTATACTTTAGTTCGACGTAAGGCAAGGCGTTACTACAGAATAAATGGATTTCGGTTAGGGTGGGCATTCTGGTTGGTCTATTGATTGAAAATTTACAGGTTCGTCGTTGTCGATGTCTTGGTGGTACTCGTTTTGAAAGTTTTGTTGGTTATGAGAATATGCGATATGATCTGTATAATAGTTTTCATCTGTCGAGTATTGATTTTCGAATAACTCTTGGTTAGTCTCGTTATAGTCAGATGAGTCCTCGTATTCGTTTGAAAAGAGTTCCTCGGACACAAAATTTGGTTTTTGGTTTGGTGTAAAGAAATTTTGTGAATTTTGATAATTATTTGGGTGTTTGAAGTTAGTTTGTTGGGGAAAAGGTCTTTGAGATATTCTTGTTGGATTTCTTGACGTGGTTGACATTGGTTGGGGTTTTGGTAATTGGTTTGAAGGAATATTTTTTGGTTTGAAAACATTCTGGGGAGGTCCAAACACTTCGCGATTTGTGGGGTATCTTTGAGGTGGAAGTTGTTTGGGTTGTATATTGATTGGTTGGTTGGGCCAGTTGGGCGTCGTTGAAAAATTAGGATTAAAAACTTTTTGGTCGTTTCTTGGGTAAAAATTTGACATGGGTGTGTTTTCGATCGGGTTTAATGGTCTTTGAGGTTTAGAAATATTGGTATTGAAGTATTGACGATTGGAAACATTGAATTTAGGTTTGTAATCATTAAGTGAACCATACATTTTCTCAAAATTCTCAAATTCGTTCACATATGCTATCGCATCTTCTAATGAAGCAGGTTTCTTAAGATGCATATTATTTCTAAGTGTACCTGAACAGCCTGCAATGAATGTACTGAGGGCAACTTTATGATAATGAGTTATTTGGCACAATTTTTCACCTTGACTGAGATTTGGGTCATTGCTTACTCTTTGTACAACACTACTTCTCAATAATTGTAATCTTGTACCAAAAGAAGTAAGATCTTCCCCTCTATAAGGCCTATTTCTAGTGAGTTCTTGAACTAAACAGTCTAAATCTCTCCTATCGGAAAAACATTGTTGTAACGCGGCTTTCAGAGTATCCCAAGTATTGAGTTCGGCTCTGTTTCCTACCATATACTCGGCTTTACCTATTAATTTTTCTTGAATACACTCGAGAATATGATTATCGAGTTCAACATTGTTATAGGTTCTATATGTATTTACTAAATTGTCACATCTATCGATAAATCTATTCAATGTGTTGCTATCACCATCAAATTGTTTCAAGTTACTGATTCTAGATTTGAATAAATTCCAATCTACTACTCGAGCTTGAGGTTGATCTACTGGTGGAACCATTGTTGAAATATTTGGATTTGATTCGATAGTGTCAAAATTTACTAGGTTATTTTGAAATGATAATGTACTCAATCTTGTTGAAATATCTTCGATATCTGTCATTAAATTATTATTTTATTGATTGAGAGAGAAAAAAAAATCCTAAATTAATTGTCTCGAATAGACAGCGATTCTAACTATCTTCACCGAAGTCCTTAAACAGAGGGTTCGGAAAGGCGAGAAGGAAATATTTGGCACTTACAGTACGAGTATTCGGGTCTGCAGTTTCCAGTTTCCTCTCCGTTGATTCTTTGTAGTTCTCCTGGAGGTGGATCGTCTCGTCGTCCGCTCGTTCGGGTCGGTCCTTGAAGGGTTTGTTGAATTTGTGCTGAAGGGGTTGAAACTCCACTACGCAAATTTTCTTCTTCGCGCTGCACAAATCCTACTGACTGCGCCAATTAAATAACTCGAACAAGGAAACGCCTTTTTAAAAATATTTATTTTACAAAAAGAACGACTATCTCACAAGAGAGCAGACAAAAGAATGAAAAGAATACATGGATTTGAATTGCAAGTTAACAAGTTGTCGTACAAGTGTAGATAAGGATTCCTGGGATGATGCTGCTGGGTCAGCAGAGTGAGTGACCGGGCTGTGGGAACGGTGACCACGTAACTTACGCGGGAAAGTGAAGTACAATTGAGAAATTGTTTGCCAAAAATTGAAAAATTAAGCGATTATAATTGTTGTCAGTTTACTTCTCAAAACATATCAAGCAATCGAGTAAAAGATCTATTTGATATGCTCAAACTCGGATATTCAAACGGAGAGGAGAAAAATTCAATAGAAAAGCTATGTGCAAAGTTCGCAGACGTATTTCACATGCCAGGGGATAGACTATCTGTGACAAATATTTATAAACAGTCAATTCAGGTTAAACCAAATACTCAACCGGTTTATATAAAACCTTATAGACTTCCCCAGTCACAAAAAGAGGAAATAAATAGGCAAATTTCACAAATGTGCGCGGATGATATAATTGAGAGGGCGCAGAGCGAATGGTCATCTCCCGTTTTGTTAGTACCAAAAAAAGGACCATCAGGTGAAAAGCGTAGCAGACTTGTTTTGGATTACAGATTTTTAAACCGCAATTTGGTAGATATTAAATGGCCTATAGCAAATGTAGTGGATATATTAGACTCTCTTGCAGGAGCTCTTTATTTCTCACATTTAGATTTAAGCCAGGGTTATTATCAGGTTGAACTAGATGAGCAAAGCAAAAAACTAACCGCTTTTACAACGGATCGCGGCCAATGGCAGATGAAAAGGCTGCCAATGGGGTTGAAAGTTAGCCCCAGCGCATTTTCTAGACTAATGACAATCGCGATGGCGGGTTTAAATTATGAAAAATGCTTTGTTTATCTTGACGATCTTATAGTCTTTGGGAGAAATCTACAGGAACATAACAAAAATCTTATGGATGTTTTTAGTAGACTTCGTAAAGTAAATTTGAAATTGAATCCTATGAAATGTGAATTTTTGAAAAAAGAAATCCTTTATTTAGGTCATATTGTTAGTGATAAGGGAATAGCTCCTGATCCGGAAAAAATTAAAGCTTCAAACGAATATCCTACCCCAAAAAGTGCGGATGAAGTGAAACGATTCGTTGCTTTTGCCAATTATTATAGGAAATTTATACCGAGATTCGCGGAATTATCTGTGCCTCTAAACAGGTTGTGCAGAAAGTATGCAAGATTTGAATGGACGGATGAGTGTAATAGTGCGTTTCAAATTTTGAAAGATGCAATGGTGCAACATCCGGTGTTAGAGTATCCTGATTTTACGGACAGTAATGAATTTATCCTCCAAACAGATGCTTCAAAGTTTGCGATTGGGGCAGTACTTTCGAATCAAAATAATAAACCAGTGGCGTATGCAAGTAGAAGTTTAAACAAGGCGGAGATAAATTATCCAGTTATTCATAAGGAACTTTTGGCTATTTATTGGGCTGTAAGACATTTTCGTCCATACTTATATGGACGTAGGTTCAAAATTTTGACAGACCACAAGCCCTTAGTGTATCTATTCAGCCTAACAGACCCTTCCAGCAGATTAACAAAATTCCGACTAGGACTTGAGGAATACGATTTTTATGTTGAATATATAAAAGGGAGTGAGAATGTTGCCGCGGATGCCTTGTCTAGAATTAAGTTAACGTCACTTGAATTGAAAAATATAAACAATGACATGATTTCTGTTATAACTAGGGGTCAGTGGAAACGTACTACAGAGGAAGATGATGAGTCAAAAATGGATAGTCATGATGTTTGGCCTGATCAACCAAACATAGTGGAAGTCCTTAAGCAACCAAGAGATTGCACTGAGCTAGTTTTAACAAAATCATCGATAATAAAGTCGTTATCAAAAGATGTAACTGAACAAGTAGGGAATTTTTATCATGTACCATTACATCTTACCTTATATTTAAACCAAAATTCTCGATCAACATTGGCGCGAGACGAAATGTTGAGAGATTTGGCGGAAATAAGGAAGAAAGCTAACTTGAAGGAATTATATATTTTGAAAAATGAATGTAATGCAGAATTCATTAAATGGATAGGTAGAGCAATAAATGATAATGCTAATTATAAGGGGCCCCGAATAAATATTTTGCAAGGAGTTAGCAAGGTAATGGACAACGATGAAAAAAGAGTTATTTTAAATGATTTTCATTTACTTCCAACCAGTGGACATGCGGGTATAAACAGAATGATGAATAATATAAAAAAGTATTACTTCTGGCCAGGTCTATATGATGATGTGAAGAAGTTTGTAAGGAAATGTGACACCTGTCAGAAGCAAAAGTTTTCTAATCATTACATTAAACAGCCAATGATGATTACTTCCACGGCGCATAACGCATTTCAGAAAGTTTATTTGGACATTGTTGGACCACTACCAACAGATTTGAATGAATTTACTTATATCCTTACGCTACAATGCGAATTAACAGAATTTGTAGAAGCATTTCCTCTGAAAAATAAAGATGCTGTGTCAGTGGCAAAGTCATTTGTGGAGAACTTTATCTTGCGATATGGAATTCCACAGGAAATTGCAACTGATAGAGGCTCTGAATTCATTTCTACTACAATGAGGGAGATTTGCAGAATTTTACAAATAAAACAGGTTCAATCAACCGCATACCATCATGAAAGTATTGGATCATTAGAAAATTCACACAAGGTCTTAGGCGCATATTTGAGAATCCAGTCCGAAAACCATGACGCAGCTTGGAGCTCATGGATTCCTTATTGGTGTTTCTCGTATAATACTACGGTACATACTGAAACGAAATATACTCCTTTTGAACTCGTTTTTGGCAAAAAATGTCATATACCTAGTAGTTTAAAAAATATCGTAGAACCTATTTACAATTTTGATAATTACCCAATAGAGTTAAAATATAGGTTACAAAAAGCCCAGGAAGACGCAAGAACTAATATATTACTTTCAAAACAAAAAAGAAAAACAGCTTATGATAAAAACATAAATCCGATTGAATATAAGAAAGGAGATTTGATTCTTGTTAAAAATGAAGGTACAAGTAATAAAATCGCCAGTCCATGTTTTCTGGGTCCATATTTAGTCGTAACGGATGAATCCCCAAATGTTAGAATAGTAAAGGATAATAAGGAAATTTTAGTACACAAAAACCGAACTAAATTATATCATAGTTAGTTATTAAGTGGTATAGATAACATTAGTGTTCTAACTAGGAGTGTAAGGGCCCTACCGATAAGAAGGTAATTTTTAAATTGAGTTTTATTCATTGAGCGCTACTATTTAGATGGGTATTTACTAGTTTGGGTTATTGAAAAATGATGGGTTGGTACTATTTGTTATTGGGTATTGATAGGTCATTTTGCACTACTTTAAAACTGAGTGTTATAAAGGATTTATTGGATGTAATCAGTTCATTTTGATGAATTTCCATTCTAAACGAAGTGTAAATTCCTTTATTTTCCCGGGGAGGTGTAATGTAGGAATATAACACTCAGTATTAGAATATTGTGTTTGATGCTGATACCGCTAGTATAATAACATTACTGTAATCATAACAATTTATATGGACTAAGCATTATTGTGTAAACCAGAAAACCAGGTCGAACCTGGGGTTCAATGATTTGATTTGATGATTATACTTTCTACCTGCAACTTGAAAGGGAGTTTGATTTACCCTTCTAACCAAAATCATTACAGTATTGACAAAAACAATTTTGAATTGTCAACGAATAAAAGTCATAAAAAACTTAACTTTCTCCGTATTTCATTCGAATTGTAAACTAATACAACACAAAGTAGTACAAGACATGCCTCTAAATCAGCTGCATCTTGATAGATAGATAGATTTATTTCCAACAGATGAAAAAACACTCAATTATAGGAAATGTAAACACTACATATCGAGTTGGTTATAACATAATTGTAAAATCTCGTACACCATACATACACATGAAAAGCAAAGAATGATCATTTGTGAAATCACACTTCGAAATGTATAGATAAACAAATAATATACTAGAGATAGACAAGAAAACATTAGATTATGAAAAATATAAAAATGTAAAATGACAGATGTTGACATGAATGAATGAGTTCACCGTTATCATTGTTATTAAATATTGGACGTTGATCTCAAAATGGATCTGTTGATATTTTTGAATGATGAACAAAATATATCATAATCCTGGCAAAAATTATTATAATTTTGGCACATGACTTGAACTGGCTATTTCCGTAAAACATTTGTTCTGTAACTACTACCTTGGAATGTACGATTATATCGCGATTCGAACTGAGGTACTAAAAAATGTATTAAGTGTAATAGATCACCACATTCTATAGAACCATGTAACAGAACGTAAAGAAATTTAATGCTCAAAATTAGTCGACGAGTATTCAGAAAGATAAAGTGGAACTCTTTCAGTAAAATCGAATACACAATACTGTGGTTTTGAAGGAAAGATACTTCAGAAATATTTTTCGTACACGTTCAACATTGGCTATATGAACATCATAAGAAGGATACCAAATTGGTGTACCATATTCAAGCTCACTTCGAACATAACAGCAATATAAAGAAATTATTGTTTCAATTTTGTCAAAATCTCACCAGAAAACCATACATTCTATTAGCTGAGGAGAGTTTTGTTTATGTGTTGAACAAATGTTAGCCTGTGGTCGAATGTGACACCAAGATCTTTCATTTCAATTTGTCTCATTGAAGGGGATGCCCCAATGTTATAATTATATCCATTAATATTATGCTTTCTGGAGTAGGAAACTACAGAACATTCAGAAATATGCAATTTAAGTCTATTTGCCGAGCACCAACTAGAAATTGCAATGATGTATTCTTGTAATTTCAAACAGTCTTCATATTTTCCAATATTGTTGAAAATTCTCAGGTCGTCAGCATGAAATGATTTTGGAGAATTGATTTTTTGTAGTAGTTCATTGAGAAACTGTTCTGTGAGTTGCTAATGTTAGCAAGTTGGCAACGCTGTTCGATCAGGGTTCTCGGGTAAGGGCTGCTCCTGGCTATAGAATTGTACGAATTGCTATGCAATTCAATATTTTTTTGAACATGCAAACCACATTGAGGAAAAGCATACATTTCGACTTCATTTGGTCTTGCATTACGTCTTTTATTCGAACGAGGCCACGGTTACATATTTACAAATTTCAATCACTTCGATCTCTGTCTTCCATCTCATTAATTATGATAGGCGTCTCCTGTGTATCCGTCTGTCATAGAACTCATAGATCTGCTTGTTGTTCTTTCATAAAAAAATTATAACATCAGATTTCCTCCTTTCTCGTTCGACAACTTCCTGTACAACTTCTTCGGATTGGAATTTCGACAAGGTAGATCACTCAGATGGCTTCATAGCCCTGATTTCACTCTGTAGACTGACAATGGCAGCTTCCAGCGAGATAATGTCATTACCAATCTCATCACACTTACTACAATTCTACTTGAAACATTCTCGTTTCGGAGTTCGTTAATCCAACGCAATTGTGATTGAATGACTTTTTGTAAACGCAGCAAGTAACAAGTACATGAGTTTTGGTGCCTTTTGAGGTACGCGTCCATAGGTACGCATCGTACGTATCGTACGGATCGTACGAAACGGATTTTAGAATTATCACTATAGTAAGTTATACATATGCGTCCACTGACCGGCAGCGGACGGATCGCACGTATCGGTCCGTCGGTAATGCCGATGAAATTTATCGAAGGGGCAACTTTTCCGACTGGTGCGGATGACGTCATGCGGATTGCCGATATGTGGACGCATGTCACAATAGGTAGTCACTGGTCGCCTCACAGATCATTTGAATTTTGTTACATTTCGGCACTAAGTACACACACGTGCTTCAATTATATTTGTTATTACGCATATCATGGAGCAAATCAGTGAATAGTGTATGATATTCTCCAAATTGTGATTTTTTTTTGAATATGTCATGTATCCACAATCTATGTCTTCTCTCATTTCCTCTCCTTTCTTCTTCATCTAATAACAAAGCAATAATGACAAGTTCTTCATCACTTTCCGATCGTCCACGCATAACGAAAATGCGAATGTTACTTAAAAGCCGACCGTCGCATCGGCAATCCGATCGCTACGGATACAGTGGACGCACTACCACAAATCGGTCCGTTTTATACGATCCGTACGATACGTACGATGCGTACCTATGGACGCGTACCTTTGAACAGCAAGCACAAACTTAGGGGGACATACCTCATAACGCGAATACGCCTCTGGCAGTGGAGAAGATCGAATTCAGCAAATCCCAAATATCCAAACTTCGCACGTTTTGTGTAATTCACAGTACTAGATTCAGGAAACCAGACACTTCTATGCACAATTTTGCAGCTGCCATTAACGAAAATAATTACCTTTTGTCATTATTACAACAAGTGACGTGCTGAGGGATTGTTATCTGTTTTGATTCGTTTTTGTGGACACGAGGTTCATGTCAAGCGAAGGAAGTTCATACAGAATTACAATAACTCTCGCAGCCGTTACATCTGGTGATCTAGCGTTGGGATTATTCTTGCTAAAGTGTGAACTAAGTGAGAAGTGTTGATAAGCAAGTGATAATGTTGGAATAATACAAAAATATTACCCTTTCAGCAATTACCACACTAGTAACAGAGCGGTGGGATTGTAAATTGTAAAGTTGTCTATTCTGTAAACACAAACTGATACAGATAGGTTGAAATAGAGGTACAGTGTGAGAAAGGAAATATTGAGGGATTATTGTGGGTACCTAGAAAAGCAATAAAAGTAAAACAACAATTCCAAACCCTACCGTTCGTTACACAGTACATATCCTCCTGCAATTACACTTCAGAACTTGTGTACACTGGTCATCAAAATATAAGAAATTTTTATTCTTGATGATTTCGTTATTCCAAATGCATGATAAGTTTGGAAGATGTAACAGTCCAACATAAGATGAAAAGGATTCAATTCTGAGATAACTAGAACATCAAAGATCCAGATCATAATCAAATCATATTCATAAACTTCGCAATTACGTTTGATGGCCCAATCAATATGAACAAATGCTGAATGCGAATTCCAAATTCAGTGTGATCACAATGTTTCGATCGTTGGCATGCGCAATGGTCTTCGGGGATGGCAGCCATAGTATATGAAATAAAATAAACAATTTCCTCAGAGGAGAATTGAACATCACGATATTGGTGCTTTCTGTTATACAAATACACATATAACCCAACTAACCACCATGGATATATGGGACTATTGATAGAAAAATAAATGCTTTTTGCGAGCTAGCAAACATCTGCAAAATGTTACTGAACTACAAAGTCATTATCTCTGTTCATTCATCTGCGTATACTTTCTGAGTGCGAATTCAAGAGTGATATTTCAGAAACATCATACGACACGTTCGTATATATATATATAAAGAGAAAGTTATTTGCTATGAAGCAAGATGAATCAGGAAACTGATAAATAGATTATCAAATTCTCTGGTCTATCACAATTTGCATTCAATTCGAAATGCCCACCACAAGATATCTATCACAGTTTGTCTTCGATACGAGGACCATGCCAACCCACAGCTGATGAAGGCCAAAGCCAGAAATAGCTAGCTATCTTGTGGTGGGCATTTCGAATTGAATGCAAATTGTGATAGACCAGAGAATTTGATAATCTATATATATATATATATATATATATATATATATATATATATATATATATTTATATATAAACGAAGACATAGACAGACACACTACGAAACAGAAATATATTTAATGGCTGAATTCACAAAAAATAGTAGATTGTACATTATATCAATTTTTCTTAGGTGACTTCCCTCCTACTGGAATGGGTTCATCTTTGTACCAAACTTCGCAATTACGTTTGATGGCCCAATCAATATGAACAAATGCTGAATGCGAATTCCAAATTCAGTGTGATCACAATGTTTCGATCGTTGGCATGCGCAATGGTCTTCGGGGATGGCAGCCATAGTATATGAAATAAAATAAACAATTTCCTCAGAGGAGAATTGAACATCACGATATTGGTGCTTTCTGTTATACAAATACACATATAACCCAACTAACCACCATGGATATATGGGACTATTGATAGAAAAATAAATGCTTTTTGCGAGCTAGCAAACATCTGCAAAATGTTACTGAACTACAAAGTCATTATCTCTGTTCACTCATCTGCGTATACTTTCTGAGTGCGAATTCAAGAGTGATATTTCAGAAACATCATACGACACGTTCGTATATATATATATAAAGAGAAAGTTATTTGCTATGAAGCAAGATGAATCAGGAAACTGATAAATAGATTATCAAATTCTCTGGTCTATCACAATTTGCATTCAATTCGAAATGCCCACCACAAGATAGCTAGCTATTTCTGGCTTTGGCCTTCATCAGCTGTGGGTTGGCATGGTCCTCGTATCGAAGACAAACTGTGATAGATATCCAGAGGATTTGAAATGAATCGTGCCTTTACGGCAAGCGACACATAAGTGGAACCACCTAGGGTGTAACACTATAAGGAAATGCTGTCAAAGTTTTCCGTCAGTGGTGAGTGACACTTCGCCACATCAACTAACAACTGCGTTTGCAGAAATAATAACAAGCACTCTCAGAGTGTTATCGAAAATCGAATCCACAAATGTATCTGAAATGATACAAAGAGAAAGTTATTTGCTATGAAGCAAAATGAATCAGGAAACTGATAAATAGATTATCAAATTCTCTGGTCTATCACAATTTGCATTCAATTCGAAATGCCCACCACAAGATAGCTAGCTATTTCTGGCTTTGGCCTTCATCAGCTGTGGGTTGGCATGGTCCTCGTATCGAAGACAAACTGTGATAGATATCCAGAGGATTTGAAATGAATCGTGCCTTTACGGCAAGCGACACATAAGTGGAACCACCTAGGGTGTAACACTATAAGGAAATGCTGTCAAAGTTTTCCGTCAGTGGTGAGTGACACTTCGCCACATCAACTAACAACTGCGTTTGCAGAAATAATGACAAGCACTCTCAGAGTGTTATCGAAAATCGAATCCACAAATGTATCTGAAATGATACAAAGAGAAAGTTATTTGCTATGAAGCAAGATGAATCAGGAAACTGATAAATAGATTATCAAATTCTCTGGTCTATCACAATTTGCATTCAATTCGAAATGCCCACCACAAGATAGCTAGCTATTTCTGGCTTTGGCCTTCATCAGCTGTGGGTTGGCATGGTCCTCGTATCGAAGACAAACTGTGATAGATATCCAGAGGATTTGAAATGAATCGTGCCTTTACGGCAAGCGACACATAAGTGGAACCACCTAGGGTGTAACACTATAAGGAAATGCTGTCAAAGTTTTCCGTCAGTGGTGAGTGACACTTCGCCACATCAACTAACAACTGCGTTTGCAGAAATAATGACAAGCACTCTCAGAGTGTTATCGAAAATCGAATCCACAAATGTATCTGAAATGATACAAAGAGAAAGTTATTTGCTATGAAGCAAGATGAATCAGGAAACTGATAAATAGATTATCGAATTCTCTGGTCTATCACAATTTGCATTCAATTCGAAATGCCCACCACAAGATATCTATCACAGTTTGTCTTCGATACGAGGACCATGCCAACCCACAGCTGATGAAGGCCAAAGCCAGAAATAGCTAGCTATCTTGTGGTGGGCATTTCGAATTGAATGCAAATTGTGATAGACCAGAGAATTTGATAATCTATATATATATATATATATATATATATATATATATATATATATATATATATATATATATATATATATATAAACGAAGACATAGACAGACACACTACGAAACAGAAAGATATTTAATGGCTGAATTCACAAAAAATAGTAGATTGTACATTATATCAATTTTTCTTAGGTGACTTCCCTCCTACTGGAATGGGTTCATCTTTGTACCAATCCTCACTGAAAATAAAGAAAAACGTTCAATGAAAATCATCTCAATAATAATAAATCTGCAATGAAAATGCATCTGACGATACAAAGCGTAAGAACCAATACAAGAAAGAAGCTGAACGGAGGAGGATTCGGTGGGTTCATGGATATCTCAGGGTTTTTATATTCGTGAAGAATAACATATTTTTCCGTTCGAATCGATTGTCCACAGCATTGAGAGAGAATTGAGATCAATGTTTTCGTGTCGGAACTACGCAGCATTGTTCTATTGATCCAAACGCATTTCTCGCGCAATATACCGATACGATATCCGCACCATCACGCGATGAATAAAAAGATTTGTTCCAAGAGTATTCATCGCACGAGTTTGTGTATATTCGGAAATATTTTCATGAAGATTGTGGAGGACACTGTTTCTAAATTATCCTAACCGATTTTTTTATATGAGTAACGGACTGAATGGAATAGGCCCCTATTGTTCTTATTATCAACTTAGCGCGTGGAGTGTAAATAATATCAATGTGGTATTAGGGCAATAAATCACTACAAAAAGTTTCAACTTCAACACCAATGTTTCGATCTTATCTTTCTATCTTTGTTCATGATTCAATTTTCGGTAAATACAATACTAGTTTGTTGATCTATGATTTTCGGTAGTGTAGGAGTGAGCACGTCCGATGCTCGCATAAGTTTTGACTTCTGGGAGTTGACGTTCGTCAGCTGGTTAACGAAAAGAAACATTCCGAACCATATTCAAACCATTGATCCAATAGAGCTCTGGTTTTGCATGTCATCGATTATCACTGATTGACTAGCTCTAAATTCAGATTTACCCCCATCGGAAACATAATCATACAGAGGTCACTGTTTGTAACGAAACAGATGAAATATCTGCTTCCACGTTCATTCCGAGAATAATCAGTCGTGAAAGACAGAGGTTTTTTGCTACGATTCTGAACACTGCAACTTCAACCCTCTAGGGAGGGTGGGACCAACTTTCACTATTGCAAATGGAACAAGGGGTCGAGTGACCTTTTTTTCAATTAGCTTTCAAATGTCATCCCATTCGTGAAATTTGGTCTGATAGTTTCCGAGATAAGTATCTATTGCCTAACGGTTTTTCTACTCCAATCCTTTGACGAAATACTAATGATGAAATGTGAAACAATACGTATACGTAATCATTCAATTACCACCACCTATTATACGCAATGATGAAGGTGTGATTCAAATTTTCTACGAAGTGCCTCTAATATGTCTGGTATTTTCAGCAGGCATTCTTGTACAATTCATCTTCTTAGGTTATTTTGAATATCATAATTCATAACTTCTGTAGTACATTTCATGATTTCATTTTGTTTGTCAAATAATGAGATAACAACAACCTGCACAGAATCAGATACTTATGTTGGAAACTATCTGCCGAATTTTACGAATGAGATGTCATTTGAAGGAGAATTATATATTGTTTTGAAAGAGGTATCACTCAACACCTCATTCCAATTTAAAAAAATCGGGCCAATAGAACTATCCCCCGACCAATGTGATCACGCGTACTACCAATTTTTTTCAAATGAAGATGGAATTAGATTTTGCGTCAGTTACGTTTCAAATGGCGACCCCTGTATTGGCTTCACTTCTTGTGAGATAGCTTCTGTCAGATCAGGGATAGTGCAGAATGAGCGAAAAATATCGGCGAAGTAGAGAAGGGGGCCGAATGAATCACTTATTCGTCTCTGAAAACTGAAAGTGTGGCTACGGCCAAGTTTTGGAGGATGAGTTCCAGCATCCTCTCAGTGACGAGTGATATAACACAAAATTTATGTTTCACGAGAAGTACTGGAAATGATGATCAAACAAGGATATTTTTCAAAATATATTCCTCCATTTCTGAAGATGCCTTTTCATGACCGCACTAGTATAAAGATTTAGAGATGTGCAATAAGTTCTTGGTGATTGGAAGGAATTCGTTTTTGGTGACTTTCACAGTCGTGCTAAAATAACTTAGAAATATTTAATAATTTTTCAGCAACGTGTGCTACGGGCTAGTTTTGAACTAGCAGCCGATTCACTTCGAAATGCGAAACATCCTCAATTTGTATTTATCCTACTCAAAGTCAACTTGCTTTCCATCGTGGTTCAATATAAAGAAAATATATCGGGTACGCCACTGAACGTTGTTAATAATTTAGAACTATATCCTTGCGCGATACACAGTCAATTCTCTGGTTATTCTCTGATTTGATGGATTTGGCCAATAGTAATACCGCAGGTATTCCGTTCGGAACTGCCTTTACTCAAGTGCAACTATTTTGCTGACCACGAAATTAGAGAGTCACCTCTGGTAATTTATTCGACTTGTCATCGCTGTCACAATCTTTTTCGTTTTGAATTCTGAAGTGACAAGTGTCAATTATCTTTCCTCTCGATTGTGGAGTTTGATGAATGAGGTGGTGCGTGATCCGCAATAAATTTTGCATCCGTCCTGGGATATCAAGATTTTCGGATTTCGTGATTTCTGACGTTTTTTTGTAGTTTTCTGAAACTTATATTTAACGTTGGAACGCAGAAATCCTTTCGACAGTTTGCCGGATTTATAAAGCACCAGTAAGAGGTTATGTTTTACCAGAGGGGGCTTACTACATGAATCGTATTTTATTAAGGCCTGATTATTCATTTGTTTGGACCATCTCCACCGCCAACTTCCGTCAGAACCGTTCTGTTGTTGGATTCTCCAACACTGGGACCCGTCAATTACCATCTGTCAGTGGACACACCCTCGACTAAGAGGTTTGTAAACGCTTATATAACCTATATTTTTTCTACCGGTTATATTTTCACATTCTTCAGGGTGTTATTCTCCGGCTAACCATCAACTGTGAATGCCACTAGATCCGCCTACTTGGTTTATTCGTCTGGATCTGCCATCTATTCCTTCCTATACTCCAAGCCAACTATTCCGGTACCTCTACATATAGTCATTCATTCCGAATACTGGTGTGGTAGTCTTTTGAGCGAGAGCAGCTCCCGCCCATAACAGCAGGCTGAACCCTGTCCTGGACTTCTTTGGAGCTGGCTGCACTCATCGTAGCAACCCTAACACACCTGACCGAGGGCGTTCAAACAGCTAAGACATTTATTTTTATGTTGCTTATGTACCATTAATATTATTATTTGGGGACTCTCAAGTGACGTCATCAATCAGCATCCCTGATAGATACATAACCGATAGCATCATTATCATTATAGCTTTGAACGCTCCGTACTATTGTACCGTTATAGTGTATTCGTATAGTAGCTCCGATAATTACTTCTATACCGTTGGGAGTTGAGCTGAAGAAGAGTGGATTTAAGATTTTGTCAGGGCATCCTGTACTTTAGTGTTGTGTTTTTTTTAAGTACCAGTATACCCCTTACTGAAATTTATGTTGAATATTTCTTTCCCCGCTGATATTTCCTCGGTGCTGAAACTAACTCTTCTTCCCTGATATTTTCATTAGTTATATTCGAGATGAATTATAGTTTTACTGAAATATTGCAGAAGTTGGTTCCTTTGTAACCAAGGCAGTTTCTTTTTTTCTTCTGGCCAAAATTAGGTGGCGCAATAAAAGAAAAACTTTTTTTAATTGAACATACGACCACTGACCTAGCTGGGTAACTTGTTAGTGGTGTTTCATTGCATCCCTTACTGCTGGTATTTTCAAAGTATTATTTGGCAAAACATACCCTAGCACGTGTTACTAGCATTACCGTGGAGAGATAGGAAGACACCGAATATGGTTTTCAAGAAATGTTTCCCAGAAGCTATGTAGTATATAGCATAAATAATTCAACACTTTCTAAGACTCGATTCCAATTTCACTTTTTCTGGATAATATCACGAGAGTTTTCTCTACCCATCAGAAAACACCATCCACCGATTTCAGTGCTGCTAAGGTATGGACAGAGAGTAGAACAATGGGAGTTCCAGGATATTCCTGTTGTTCTGTTCGTAACGACATCATGGTTCGTGAACCAATTTCAATTATAAATGAGAATGAAAATAATAAAAATGATAATGATTTTGATCTACTTTTTTTATATGCAGGTTCACACGAAAGGAAAGTCCTGTACTGTTCAAAGAATACCGCGTGAATCAAGGGACAGGAGATACGAATTAACATTCACCTTGAAGTTTGAAAAACCTCTCTCGGCAAAGGGTTCCAGAGTACAGCTGTTCTGTTGAAAAAAGATTCCTGAGCAAGGGAGGTTCGACATGTCTCCGAAGTCACAACACAGGGGTGAGAATTCTGTACCCGTCGAGTCATCCGTGTAGATATTGCCAAAGGTGGAACGATTGATCGAAAACAATTCAGAAGAGCACCGACCATGAAAATATCTATAGAAATAAGAGACAAGTCTCCGACCATTCTTCGATGTTCCAATGAAGTGAGCGAGTCTGTGAGCGAAGAATCACCAACAAGACGGATTGCCTTTTTCTGAATAGAATCGTGAAGCCCCAATGAATGTTTTGGTGCCGAACTCCACACATGAGAACTATATTCCAAGACAGGTCGTATCTCAGCCTCGTAGATCATTAGAAGCTGACGAGATGTGAAGTATTTCTCCGTATGAAACAGAAATCCAGGTTTCTGGGAAGCACCTTTAGCTTTCGATCTCACATGGTTTTCTCAGGAGAGAATATTACTGATCCTTTGGAGTACTGAGATGTACTCGAGAAGAAATGCAGCAACTTGACGTAAAGACTCGTGGAATGATGCATATGCACGAAAGCATCCAAAATCGTCCGTTCCCCGGCTATATCTCCTTCGACAACGAGGGAGCCGTAGGCTCTTGAGTTTCAGAGCTGCAGGTAATGCTGAAATGCTGCCTCTTCTTACAGACAAACCCATGCAAGGAGTCTTCTTCCTTCAAGAACAACGACAGGCAACGAGACATTGATTAATTTTCTGTCATCTTGTGCAGCTTATGCGGTCACGCCACTGCGCAGCTTTAGGAGTGCTATACTATTTTCTTCAGCACACGTATGAAACAGATAAGACACCGGTATCGCTTTATGCTCCAGGGGATATTGAGTCCGTAATGGAGAATGAAAAGTGCCGAATCGTTTGTAACTTTTCATTCACCACCCTCAGACAAATACAATCCAATAAGCTTGGCCACCTCTTCGACCACCATCATAAGACGATATTCGTTATTGAGTTTATTTTTCAACCGAACACGAAAATATATCATCGATATGAGATATCTTTGTAGACACTAGTAGTAAACACCAACATTGTTATAGCCGAAAGAGCTCAAGTGGCTAGAGCGCTAGCCTGAAAATCTAGAGAACCAGGATTCGACTCCAGTTTACGGATTTTTTAAGTTTTTTTTTTGACAATTTTTGACATCGAAATGGAGCCCACCAATATTAATCATCACCCAAGAATAATTGCTATCAAAACCTTAGACTGGAAATCATATTCGCGATAAACTTATAAGAATTTTCAAATTTCCTGTCAAAGTTGTCACAGCGGTTAATTGATATCATTATTGAATTTCGAATTACCTCTTGTTGTGGTTACAGTGGTCCACTGATATCATAATCTGCAACGAACATTTGTGTCTGTGAAAAATTCAACTATGCGCAAAGAACACACCCTCCACACGGCCACCGACCAGAGGACGATTTTCACTTTCGAAATTTGGCCAACTTTCTATACATAATAGTTGTACATACTCAAAAATAGTATAAATGGTAAAGTACTTTCGATAATTATTCTAAATTCAAGCAATTAATAAAGGCTGGATCGTGTTTTCATGTTGATTTTTGTTTTTTTGATATTTGAAATAGTTCAATGGTGGAATAATTTTCACATTCGAAATTTGGGCTTGGACCGAGTCACGGCTCACAAAATCTTGACCACACACCCTTCACACGTCTACCATCCAGAGGACCTCATGACAACCAACATGCCCCCGCCTCGACTCCTCTCAACTAGAGACACATTGCTCATAACAACAAACCCCACCTCGACGCATACTGACCAGAGACACATTTCTCATGACGACCAACCCCACCTCGACGTCTACCAATTAGCGGACAACCGCCCCACACGGCCACCAACTAGGCCGCAGAGCGCAGTGCCGTCTATTTTTTTTACCACAAACCCCACAACGCCTAGATTCGCCAAGAACTAACCCCTACCGAGCGAAACTACCCTCATATCTGAAATCAGTATTGTGACTCTTCTACTGTTAGCAATGCACGTGTGATCAAAATTTCGAAATCACGTCAATTTTTATATTTCTGGTGACTGATTTTGATGTGGAAGTCATACCCGAAACTTGACCCCCTTGAGGCCAGCAGGTACTTCCCATATTTTTTTGAAATACATGAAGGGTCGACCAATACATTAGTTGGTAGGTCCTTCATCCCTCTATTATCTCTGTGAGTATTTCCAAAACTGGTTCATTCGTTTTCGAAACTACTCTTATATCTGAAATCAGTATTGTGACTCTTCTACTGTTGGCAATACACGTGTGATCAAAATTTAGAAATCACGTCAATTTTTATATTTCTGGGGACTGATTTTGATGTGGGAGTCATACCCAAAACTAGACCC
Source organism: Zygogramma bicolorata (assembly GCA_032362365.1). Lineage (NCBI taxonomy): Eukaryota > Metazoa > Arthropoda > Insecta > Coleoptera > Chrysomelidae > Zygogramma > Zygogramma bicolorata. The sequence goes on along the minus strand of JAVJAQ010003311.1, from coordinate 625,219 downwards.
CCTTGAGGCCAGCAGGTACCGCCCATATTTTTTTGAAATACATGAAGGGTCGACTAATACATTAGTTGGTAGGTCCTTCATCCCTCTATTATCTCTGTGAGTATTTCCAAAACTGGTTCATTCGTTTTCGAAAAATCAAATGCTGAACATATGTTATACGAGAAAAAACAAAAAATGTCCTGTGGTTACTTTCATTAAGGAAATCACCAAAAAATATCGATGGGAACAAAATTCAAGGATAAATTGCTAGAAATGACCTTCACCTAGTTCTATATAATGTTACAGTCAACTTTCGAAATCGTTCTTTACATTATTCAAGATGTCCGAAGTCAGCAATCTGCATCACGGTTTAACGATTTCACACTGTAAACACGGAGTTAATTCACATGGGGGCGCCTGAAGTCGAAAGTTGACGCTACTTAGCTAACAAATCTAGAGCTGTACAGCAAAGAATTGTTCATTCGCCTATCAAGCGAAATATCGGCGTTCAATTCCCCTTCGTGTCGGTATTCACACGTTGAAAGGTAAATCCATTGCCAGCACAAGTTTCGAATTCTGAGGGTTGAAGTTCGTCAACTGCTTAACGAAGGAAACCATTTTCAAACCAAAGAATTGCAGGATCAGTCGCATCTTAAAGTTGATATTGATGCATCTTTCCCAACAATTGAATATCGTCAAAAATCTCTCGGATTTTTTTCAAGTCATGACCACAAAATGAGCCCTCTTTTGAAAACAAAGTATTTCGATACAAAAAGAATGTATGACGCAGAAAAATCATAATTTTTTTCATCTGAATATTGTTTTTTCGAGACATCAAGAATTACTTTTTCAATAAACAGTAAACATTCATTATGGTTTTTGCGTTTTATTTATCGGAAATTTTGAGATTATCATTTTTACACTATTTTAACTTCCTCACAGTTCATTTTTTGACACGTCGACATCACCCAGAAATCGGTCTGATACATTTTTCTTCTCTTCTTGAGTCATGCTGGAAACACTCAACAACAATTTCCAGAAATCTCCTTCTAAGGTGACTTCAAACTACTCAAGGAGTACGAAGAGCCGAAAATCCAGACAGGAACAAGCCAAAATCGAGACAGAAATGAAGAAAAGAGAACTTTTGCACAAACATCAGCAGGAAATTTTGGATTCGGAGTTAGCGATGAAAATGGCGATGTTGAATGGAAAGAAAACTTCCGAAGAGGAATCAGAGTCGGTAGATAGTGAGTCAGTGAAAGAAATGTCTAATGAAGAATGGGTGGACGGTAAGTGCCCATGGGACAGGCTTGACCATTGTTCGCTGTCGTCGGCTATGGAATCTCAGAAGGTAGTAGCTAATTTTAATGATAATCTTTTCGTTTCGTCACAACCAGATGAAATTCCAACTGGACAATCCATGCGAAAAGAATTGCCTGCGTTCGGTGGCAACGTAGATCCCAATTTCAGTAATGCCCCTCTCGCTTCGTCACAACTAACTAAAATTCTGAGTAGACAATCCATGCCGAAAGAATTGCCTTCGTTCAGTGGCGATCCTATCGAATGGCCAAATTTCATTTCTCAGTACAAAAACACTACAGCTATTTGTGGCTATTCTAGAAAGGAAAACCATATTCGTTTACAAAAATGTCTGAAAGGAAACGCCAGAAAATTTGTAAAAAGTTTACTTATTTCACCCCAAAACGTTGACGAAGTTATTGCCATTTTAGAAAAACGATTCGGTCGTCCTGAACATATCATTATGATGTTGTTGGATAAAATAAAGAGCTTTCCTAATATGAAAGAAAATAGATTGGATATGCTCATAGAGTTTTCTGATGAAATGAAAAATTTAGTTGGAATTATGGAAGCTCTAAATGGGGAGGAACACTTACGGAATTATATTCTACTTCAGGAATTGTTAAGTGAACTTTCCACAAATCTCAGAATGCATTGGATAGAACATTTCACGAATAATACACGAAACAATCCTAAATTGGTTGAGTTTACTTTATGGTTGGATCAAAAAGCGTCAGTAGCTTGTCAAATTGGACTGCCAAAAGTGATAACTAATTTTAAAAGTGACAACTATAAATTCAAACAAAGATCAAATGTCAGAGAAGACGTTACTATGACAACCACCGATCCTAATATACAGGATGATAAAAAGTGTATGTGTTGTGAGAGTGAACTACATCATCTCAGTAAATGTTCAAAATTCATTTCCATGGCAATAGAAGAGAGATGGAATTTTGTCACTTCCAGAAGCATTTGTTTTTCATGTCTGATACTCACAATTTGAAAAAAGGTAAAAATCAAGGTATGTGGAATCAACAATTGTACTGAACCCCACAATAAATCATTACCTAAGGACACATCTAGTGGAAATAATACAAATCCTGTACTTGCTAGTGAAGCAGAAGTGAATTTTCATATCTCAGCAAATACCAAAGTTCTTTTGAAAATTTTACCTGTGACAATATATCGTGGAGAAATATCATTGAACACCTATGCTCTTTTAGATGATGCCTTAACGGTAACCCTAATTGACCAGGATTTAGCTGATGAGCTGGAACTCGATGGACTTCAGCATGCTCTATACATTCAATGGAAGAACAATTAAGTCAAGCAGCAAGAGTACTCACGTATTATCTCATGCAACATCAAATCTCCGGAAAATGGTAAGACCTTTCAATAACGTCTCGCCAGAACCATCGAAGGAATGTCATTGCCGACGCAATGTGTTGATATAAATAAAATTTCTACCCGATATGCTTATATTGATAATAAAATTCCGTCAATGTTTGATGCAAAGCCCAAATTATTGATTGGTCAAGACAATTGGCCACTTTTGGTCAATAGAAAAATTATAACTGGTCCTTGGGATGGCCCTGCACTTAGCAAAACTCTTCTGGGTTGGGTCATTCATGGAAATATTTGTACAGGGTTAGGCACAACGTTTGACCATAATAATGTATGCTATGTTTGTCATGGGGAAAAAGACGACTTTGACATTCTTCACGATTTGGTGGAGAAAAAATGGCAAATTGATAATACTGGTTTATCAAACATCAATAAGTCCATATCCAAAGAAGACAAACGCGCACAGGATATTTTAGATAGAACAATGAAAAGAAACGGTGATAGGTTCGAAACAGGTCTCTTATGGAATAATGAGAATGTCATTCTTCCTGAGAGTAAATCTAACGCCTTGGAGAGATTATTTTCCACAGAAAAGAAAATGGACAAAAATGTAGCATTTGGAAACTCATATTGTGAAAAAATTTTAGACTTACGAAATGAAGATTACATTAGGAAACTTTCAAAAGAAGAATCTGAAATATATCATCCAAAAACATGGTATCTTCAACATTTTGGTGTATCGAATCCAAATAAACCCAACAAGTTGAGAGTAGTGTTCGATGCTGCATCCGAATCGAAAGTAGTAAGTTTGAATGATTGTCTTCTCACTGGTCCTGATCTTGCCAACTCGCTGTATAATATTCTACTGAACTTCAGAGAAGAAGTACGCATTCGCAGCAGATATATTGGATATGTTCCTTCAGATCAGTGTCAGGGAGGAGGATCGTTCTACTCAACGATTCCTATGAGGGGTATAGATCGCAATTGTCCACCAAGTATTCATGAGATACAAGTGGTTTTCTTTGGTTCTACTAGTGGTCCATGCTTAGCTCAAGAGACCAGAAAGAGGAATGCTTCTGATTTTTTGACTCAATTTCCTGATGCTTCGAGAGCTATTATAGACGATCACTACATGGACGACTATCTCGGAAATGCTGACAGTGAATATGAAGCCAAAAAATGTACATATTCAAAACATAATATATGTTCACAGTCAAGGGGGTTTTACCATCCGTAATTGGATCTCAAATTCCGATTCGGTATCGGAAGAAATTGATAAGGAACTAGTGGCTCAGAAGTTAGGACCCAGAATCGAAGGGATTCTAGGAGCCTGGTGGAATTCTGAGCAAGACATTTTTGTGTTTCAAACTCAATTTCACAAGGTCAACGAACAACTTCTTAAATTGAAGCAACGCCCAACAAAAAGGAAGGTGTTGAAAGTCATCATGTCAATATTTGATCCGAAAGGTTTTTTTGGCAAATTTTATCATCCAAGGTGAAGTTGTACTCCAGGATCTTTGGAAAAATAAAATCGATTGGGACGACAAAATTACGAATGAATTATATGAGAAATGGGTTCTTTGGATTGAGGACTTGAAAACTATCAGTAATTTCAGAATTCCTCGACAATATTTCACTTTTTACAGGGAAAGGAGTGAAATTCAATTGCATATTTTCACAGATTCTTCGGAAAAATGTTATGCAAGTGTGGCGTACCTCAGAATAGAATGGGAAAATCAAGACAGCTTTCGTGAGTGCAAAAATGAGAGTTGCACCTCTGAAACCAATTTCTATCCCGAGATTAGAGTTACAAGCAGCTCTTATGGGGGCACGGTTGGGACATTCTCTGAAAACAAATTTGAGGTTGAATATCACCGAGGTATATTATTGGACAGATTCGAAAACTGTTTTGCACTGGGTTCGTTTTGAAGCTCATAGGTTCAAAGTTTTTGTTGCTCAATATCTAGCCGAAATTCATGACCTCACTGAGATGGTGCAATGAAAATATGTACCATCCAGACAAAATGTTGCGGATGAAGCAACAAAAAGCATAAAACCACTCGATTTCTAGAAGCACGTGGTTATACGGTCCTATTTTTTTGCGAGGAAGTATGGATAATTGGCCCAAAGAGAAATGTGTCGATTCTGTGGAAAAACAAGATCTAGAAATCCGGAATGATCACGTTCTCTTGAGCTTCTCTAATGAGAATTTGATTGTTCCAGATCCAATGCGGTTCTCGAAATGGAATCGTATCAGGAGAGTAACAGCATGGATGCTTAGATTCATCGAAAATTGCACGGGAAACAAATGTAATGGTGAACTCGTGGTCATGTAATTGAATAATGCAGAGAAACTCCTCTTTGAAAGAATTCAAGACGACAGTTTTCATGACAAAATCGTTTCTCTCAAGCACATAAATTCTCTGCAGAGATCCAGTAGGTTCTATACACTCTCGTGTAAATTGAAAAAAGGAGGAATCCTCAGACTGGGGGGAAAGATTGAATAATTCGACGCAACTGGATGAAGACTTGAAGAAACCAATGATTCTCGATCCGAAACATGGACTAAGCAAATTGATAATTCAATTTTATCATGAACAAGTACACCACCATGGACAGAAAACTGTTATTAATAATATGAGGCAGAAATTTTGGATTCTTCGTATCAGACAAGTCGTGAAAAATGTTTGGAAATCATGTCAAATGTGCAAGAATAGAAGAGTATTGCCAACAATACCCATCATGGGGCAACTACCCAAATGTTGCCTGGAACCAACTGTGAGGTGTTTCATCGAAACTGGTATCGACTACTTCGGACCTATCAATGTAGCTGTGAAAAAGAGCAGGGAGAAAAGGTACGGAGTTATTCTCACATGTTTGGTAACTAGGGCCATACATCTGGAAATCGCCCAAGATCTCTGTACAAATAGTTTCATTCACGTACTAAGACAGGTTGGTTGCAGACGAGGATCCCCTGATGAAATCTACAGTTATAATGGCACCAATTTCAAATCTGCTGAAAAAGAACTAGCTGAGGAATTGAAAGGATTGGACCAAACCCAAATTAGGAAATTCTGCACTATGAAAAAGGTAAAATGGTTTTTCAACCCTCCATCAGCTCCACATTGGGGAGTAGCATGGGAGAGACTGATTTAGCCTGTAAAAAAAATAATGAAAGGAATGCGGACATCACGATGTCCCCAAGAATATGTTTTACGAATAGTTTTTGCTGAAGCGGAAAACATTATGAATTCTATGCCATTGACTCACGTTTCTGTTGACTGCGATGACTCTGACGCCAAATCATTTTCTGATTGGGCCTGATTATCCTGCCACATCTTTTTCAAGAGCTGAAGAGTAAGACCTCAATCTACTTTCCAGGTGGAGAGCCCCCAGAGGCTAGCTGATCAATTCTGGAAGCGTTGGGTGCAAGAATATTAACCATTTTCAGTGAACAGAAGTAAGTGGCATGATAATAATAAACCCATCCACGAAAACAACATAATAGTTGTCATTGATCCGGACGGACCAAGGAATATTTGGCCGAAGGGAAGAGTTAACAAGTTCATCCAGGAAGAGACGGCAAAGTAAGAGTTGTCGACGTGAAACTTGCCAATGGAACTATTTTGCGACGACATGTTGCAAAATTGTATGTATTGGACATTGAGAAGAAAGAAGAGTAATTGTTTCCTTGAAATATTCTATGTTGTAAACAATTACTGGGGAGGGGAATGTAATATCTATTTGGAATCTCGCATCATGATTGTTCATTTCTTGTTCCCTAGGTACTGTTATTCGAAAAAAATTTGTGAAAAAATAAACATATCAAATTGACAGACAATTTTTCAAAAAAATTCCCAAAATCTATTCAAAAGCCTTTCGAGCCGATACTTAAAGATATTCTTCCAGCTAAGCAGTAACACTTATTCTGATTCGAATAGCACTCTTTTTCCAGATTCAATGTGGTGAAATTGAGGGGGTGGACAGGCAGATATTGATAATAATTAAAACAAAAATAATTTAACGTCAAGCGGAACTGAGTGATTAGATACATCGATTTCATTTCGATTGTGTTTATGATCATTCATTTCAGCTCCACAATAAATATTCAAAAAGATATATTGTTCAACCAGACATAACCCTACGAACTTCAAGCCCCAGTATTCGAAACTTGTGCGAGCTAGGAATTAACGAAGTCTTCACTTCCAATGTGTTATTCCTAGCGAAGAGAATAATGAAAGTCTGTTCAAGCAAGAAAGTCCATTCACATCGACTCTGTCACATAGCGGAGCAAGAAAAAATGTTGATTTCATCAATCAAGATAATCTGGATGGTGAAGAAGAAACGATTTGAAAACGAGAAAATATTGAAAGAGTCGTGGCTACTCACAACTTGAAATTGATGAAAAATATCAGCAACGATACATCATACATATATATATATACAATGATATGAAAAAACTTCAAAATTAGTGTTATTATTATGGTAATAATAATCGAAAATATTCATAGTTTTCAACGTATTCTATATGTGAAATGTTTGAAATGAATTCAAAATATTTTCTATATTATTGTTATCTCTCTCTCTCTTTCTCCTTCTCTTTCTCTTTCTCTCTCTTTCTCTCTCTTTCTCTCTTTCTCTTTCTCTTTCTCTTTCTCTTTCTCTTTCTCTCTCTCTCTCTCTCTCTCTCTCTCTCTCTCTCTCTCTCTCTCTCTCTCTCTCTCTCTCAGAATAAGAACTAATTCGAATTGAGTACGTACTGAAAGGTCCAAAGCATGATGGGGACTGATTGCTACGAATAAATGAAAACAATGCAATCACGAAGAACCATGAAATCTCTCAATGAGGGAATACAAAAGATTGCATATAATACTGAAAGAGCAGAAAATACTGAATTTGATTTGATCGGAATAAGGTCATGGATATAACTCAAGTCAAGACTTTTCCTAGAGATGATTCACCGTTAAACTGGACTGATATTAACATCTTCCTGAAAAGCAATGTGATACTCCACCAGCTGTCCATCAACACAATAACAACCAAGAGTAGGTAAGTACACAAATCGAACATCAAAAGCAGCTATTCGTTCAGGCCCAGTCATAACTTTACTACCAGTATATTTCTGGACTTACACCCGCCAGAAAACAACTGATATCACGAAGGATGTTTTCGTCAATAGGATGTGATTTCTTATTGTGGGAAACTCATAACTTCAAATCGATACTAGGTACTACCTTGTACTGATGAGAGGCCAAATAGATTGAAACTGGTCCACAAATGTGCCTGTCTTGATTATTCAAAATGTGTTTTGGCAGTTGTATCACCAACAGCAGAAACGGAATAATACAAGGAATTGGGTGAGAGCAAAACATAGAGATTACTAGGACAATTCATCCTGAACTTCCATAACAGGACCGTCGAGGAAAGAGACTGAAGCTGAAACCAAATAGCCTGAATCTGGACTACAGAAGTACCTGTCTCAATAACTCGAAATTGGTTTCGATAGTTGTATCCCAACAGCAAAAACGATGGTACGGAATGATATAAGGAATTGGGTGAAAGCGTAGTATAGAGAGAATACGAGAGAATTCCAGCCAGTAGCGCTCACGAGAAAACTCACTGCTTTAGTGTAACAGAAGTAAAATAAGGGTGTGAAGAGGACTACTGAATGACCACTATCTATTCAAAGGACACCTGTGCTCCTCCCTAGAGGTTACCCAGTTTGTCAACTCTAACTTGCCCGTTGAGAGAATTGTTGAAATCGAAGACATTTGGATTAGGCGGATTATTGAACAGGGGTTCTCACTGAAATTGAAGATTCAATCAGTTATTCACCAGTACTTGCAAATTGTGACGAATTGAAGAAAATAACCATTCAGACAGATTAATCAAAGAATGGAATGGGCTGTTGTCTCTGGCAAAATAATAAACTCATTGCATTTTCTTCTAGATCTCAAACTTATACTAGGAGGAGAACTATGCACAAATAGAAAAGACATATTATGGCGATTTTGTTCGCATGCGAAGAATTCCATCACTAGAGAAATTGAAGTACTTTCAGACCATAAACCGCTACTAGATATCCAATTTTCATTCAGCGATATTATTTGAGAACAAAAATCGAGTTATCGAAATATACCATTGATATTGAACCAACTTTCATGCCTGGAAAATATCCCCATATTGCGAATCATCTTTCACATGACTTTCTGCCTGACGCAGGTATTGTGGATGACGATCTAACAGAATATGTGCATGCTTTAGAACAAAATGTGAATGTTACCGATTCTCAGTGAGATCTGATAATCTTCTGGAGGAATCGTGAATCATCAATTGGAGCAAGAAGTTCTCGTGAAAAAGGAAAGAAGTGAAAAATAATAATTTGTTCAAAGTACCAGAAGGAAGAAAAAATAATTTGAATTCGTTCAATATAAGGTTTTATGTGGAAATGATGAAAAGAAGGCAGCTAAAATAATCAAAGCGACTGAATTTGACTTTGAGTTAATATTTTTGTCGTGATTTTATTAACGGATTTTTGAAAATGAAGACATACTAATTGCGCAACAGTAGTGACAGAGTTCCATCTGCTATGCTGCGTCCTTGTCCACAATATCCGGAGAGGAAGAAATTGATCGAAATCATAACCATCTCTAGTTTTATGAGCGACCATTCGGTATAGAGCGGAAACTTCAATTTGATGTATAATTCACTTGAACCACACGTAAGTGTGAATAATTAACAAGTTACCTGTTTACATTTTGTACGATTTTCCACATGATTTTCTTCAAAATTATTTTAAGTTCGCTTGAGAGTTTCTGCAATCAATCAACAGGAACTTGTACCATGAATTTATACGAAGGTAGTTGCGGCTCAATTTTGTAAGGCAACCATTCTGTCACATAAGTCATATGTATAGACAGATGATTATACACCATTCCACGAAGGAAAAGGAGAATTATTCATTCAGTAAAACACGTCTTTCTTAGGTATTCTACTAGATTATGAATTGTGCATTATCCACTGAATTGTGCTCAATCATGCACAAAGTTCGCCTCAAATACTTGCTGTTGAACATTCGGGTTTTCGGTCGGTTTCGAAGAGTTGATCAATATTGCGGAACTGATAAAAACTGATGGATATTTGTTCATCATACATCAAAACGAGGAGTACGAAAAACGAATAGGAGAATTTCAGCCAGAGTGCTGGAACTCAGAAATGACATGAAATATCTGACCGAGTTCGCCGGCTTTCCCAAGAAAATGCTGATTCTGCTGCCGCAGCGTATCGTCTTTCAAACAAGATGTTAACATAATTCTTTCTGTTCGAGTTCAGTTGTGATTCAGGTCTCGAACAATTCACATTGTTTTATGTACTTTTCAAGTCTTGTAATGAAAATAATTTTTTAAAAAAGCATTTGAGCTCTCCGAGAACCTATTTGGCGCAGTCGACTGTAGGATATCCGGAACACCGCGTATCGAACGTGAAGTTTTCGTTTTAACGATTGACTGGATATTTTGAACCTTGGTGATTCGTTGATTGGAGGTGTTTTATTGGCGGCTCTTCGAAAATCAAGAAACCGGATCTATCGCAGATACCAGTATCCACCCACCATTGACGAGACATCGGAATTTGGGACAGCATAGCTCAAATTCACGGAGAAGACACACACAGTGAAGACAAAATAGCAGATCTGTTGGTCATCTTCATAGTTAGGCAGGAGATGCTCCTAGTCGCTTTGATTTTTATGTGAGTACAATTTTATGGAAGAATTATCGATTTATTTTCAAAATTTGAATATTGATAACACTTTAACTGATTCCTTACCCAATCCTGAACCTAATATGGCTCAACAACAACAAGAACAATTCAAAGCTGAATACCTGAACTGCATTCCTGAATTTGACGGAAACCCTAATGAATTAAATAGATATATATCTACAAGTGAATCTCTAATCACAACTTTTTTCAATAGAGAAAATATTGAACACTTTCAGAATAAATACATATTGAATTGTATCATTTCCAAATTGAGAGGTAACGCTAAATTGATAGTAAATATTCAAAATATCTCTTCATGGGACGATCTGAAAAGTGCATTGATTAGAAATTTTGCTGATCAGGGAGACGAAGCCTGCCTCAATAGAGACTTAGTAATGTTGAGGCAAGCTCCTGGTGAAAAACCTCAACAATTTTTTGACAAATGCTTGAATATCCTGAATTTATTATGTAGCTATACCGATATGCATGAACTAACAGCAGAAGCCAAAAGAGTAAAACGGGATCTCTATCAAGATCTAGCTTTAAAAACCTTTTTAGAAGGGTTGAGAGAACCCTTAGGCACGACAGTACGTTGCATGAAACCAACAACTCTAAGTGAAGCCCTACAATTTGTTATTAGAGAGGACAATATTTCATATTTTCAGAATTTCTCTAATAAAAATAACATCAGAACTCCACAAATTCAAAGGCAACCTATGCCACAGCAAAGATTCAATAACATGCAGAGTATTCCTTTCAATTTTCACACAAATAACAGTCAATTCAGACAAAGTACATTCCCATCCCAGCCAATAAATACCCAACCAAGAACAAATATTCAACCGCAGCGATATTTCTCGAACGCCCAAGTATTTAAACAACCTGAAAATAGGAACGTTTTCAAACCAAATCAAAATCAAAGTTTTCCTAAACCAACACCAATGAGCGTATCAACGAGAAATACAGCTAATGTTCCAAGTCAAATCCCATCAACCTCATATCAACATCAGAATCAATCATATAGGCCAGTTCCTATGAGTGTTTCAACAAGAAATACCAATAATCAGTTCAAACCTCAAAGAACATTCGTTTCAGAAGAACTTTTCAATACTGAAATCGATCAGGATATTGCCAATAATTATCAATGTGATCAGTTCCCCAATCAATCGGAAATAGATCAATATTGTTACGAAAATAACCAATATTTTGAGGAAATTCAAGAATCACAAGATGTTGATCTGAATGTTGAAAACTATGATGAAAATTTTATAGAAATGCCTCAGAACCACCAAAAGACATAGAACCACAAATAATTTCATTTAATAATACTCAACCAAGCGAACTATCCTACATTGTATTTCCCGAAATCAATGCCAAAATTCTAATCGATTCTGGATCAACAAAATCATTTATTGACCCAGAAATAGCTTTCAAATATTTTCCAAATCTGATTAAAAACGAACCTTTTATAGTATCGACAGTATTCCAAAAATCCACGCATAAATTTAGTGCTTCAATACCTGCATCAAGAATTTTCAAACTGCCCAAAACAGAAAACTTGAAATTCTTTTTGTTTAAATTCCATAATGTTTTTGATGGTCTCATTGGACTTGATAACCTAAAGTTTTTACGAGCTACCATCAATTTCAATGAAGGCTATTTGGTGACTCCTCATACCAGAATTCGACTTTCATTTCAACCAACAAAACAAGAACTAAACCTCATCTCCGTAAACCCTAGAACACAACAAATCATCAAAATAAAAAGTTCAATAGCAGATGGTGAAATCATAATTCCCCATCAAAAAATCCATAATTGTGAAATACCAGAAAGTCTCACTATTGCCAAAAATGGTGAAGCTTTCACCACAATTTTGAATAATACTACCGAACGGGTAACTTCAGATTTTTCCAAACCAATACTAGTCGAAAATTTGATAGACAAGAAATCCAAAATATCGATTTGAATTTCATTGATGATAGTCCAGAACAAGACATTGACCTCCAAAAAATTCGAACGGATCATTTAAACGACGAGGAAAAAAATGCGATTTTAAATCTTTGTAAGGAATATTCAGATATATTTTAGCACGAAAATATGCCATTAACCTTTACCAATCGAATAAAACACCAAATTAAAACAACCGATGATACCCCAGTTTATTCTAGACCGTATCGGTACCCCTTCATATATAAAGAAGAGGTAGAAAAACAGATACAAAAAATGTTAGATTCAAAAATTATCCGGCCTAGTAATTCGCCCTGGTCCTCGCCCATTTGGGTAGTAACTAAGAAGCTTGATGCTTCTGGTAAACAAAAATGGCGAGTGGTCATCGACTACAGACAACTGAATAATAAAACAGTAGACGATGAATACCCATTACCTAACATAACTGATTTGTTAGACAAACTTGGTAGGTGTCAATACTTTTCTACGCTCGACTTAGCGAGCGGTTTCCATCAAATTGAAATGGCTAAGGAAGATATCGAAAAGACAGCATTTAATACCGAAAATGGGCACTACGAGTTTCTTCGTATGCCATTCGGGCTGAAAAATGCTCCCGCTACCTCCCAAAGAGTGATGGATAACATCCTCAGAGGGATCCAAAACGAACAATGTCTTGTCTACCTCGATGACATTATTATATTCTCCACATCGCTCCAAGAACACATTGACCGTCTGAAAAACGTATTTCAGAGGCTCAGGGACTCAAATTTCAAAATCCAGCTGGACAAATCCGAGTTCTTGAGAAGAGAGGTCGCCTACCTTGGCCATGTTGTGACACCTCAGGGAGTAAAGCCCAACCCAGATAAAATTAGAGCGATCAAACAATTTCCAATCCCCAGAACACCGAAACAATTGAAAGGTTTTCTAGGACTACTAGGTTATTATCGGAAATTTATCAATAATTTCGCAAAAATGACCAAACCTCTGACCAAATGCCTGAAAAAAGGGGCAAAAATCGTTCATAACCAGGAATTTGTAACGTGTTTCGAAACTTGCAAAAACTTACTCATAAACGAACCAATACTTCATTATCCGGACTTCTCGAAACCATTTAATCTCACTACAGATGCAAGTAATGTAGCCTTGGGAGCAGTTCTCTCACAAGGACCAATCGGGCGTGATTTGCCCATTGCCTACGCATCTCGTACTCTTAATGATTCTGAACAAAATTATTCAGTTATAGAGAAAGAGCTGTTAGCTATCGTTTGGGCCACCAAGTATTTTCGGCCCTATATTTTTGGCAGACAGTTCAATATAGTGACAGATCACAAGCCGTTGCAATGGCTCTTTTCATTAAAAGACCCCAACTCCAAATTGACTCGTTGGCGCATCAAATTAGACGAATATAACTATAACATCATTTATAAAAAGGGCACTCTGAATACTAACGCAGACGCACTATCGAGAATTGAAATACACACTAAAGAGACAGACCCCTTTTGGAATCAAATTGACTAAATTTTGAAAGAAACCGACAACTATAACGAAAAGCAATCAAATCTTTTCACAAATCCTGTCAACTCCAGTTCTGAAAACCCTCCGATTGACTTATATACCGAAACCATCACCCTAACTTCAGAAAACACCGAAAACACCCGAAATGACCTAGACAATATTTCGACCCAAGTTCAACCAGACCCTGAACTCCAAAATACTGAACCCCCCGATGACGTAGAACAACCCCCAAACAACAGAAATATTGAACTCGACGACCAAGAAAGCCAAAATGAAAATATCAATAACACTGATGATCAAACCGTTCATTCTAACGCCGAGCAGAACCCGACTTTTGAAATACCTATTATAGAAACAGCGGTAAATTATGGAATGAATCAAATAATAATCAGCTCAGTATTACATTCTCCTAACAAACCTAAAATTAAAATTCTTTTCGGAAAGAAGAAGCGAATCCACCTTCAACTTTCAAAAAACAACTTCGAGAGAGAGGTGATCGACTTTGTTAAAACCTATATCAATCCTGAATTTCAATATTACCTATATTTTGACGATCCTGACCTTTACGAACCATTCACGAGAGTCCTTCAACTATTTTTCAAATTCTCTTCTTTAAAACTCAAGAAATGCACTAAAAAACTCATTGATATTACCGACAAAGATAACTTGCGTGAAATCATACAAAACTACCATGAAGGAAAAACAAACCACCGAGGAATAGATGAAACTCTTCAACGTATCAAAGAGAGGTATTATTGGCCATTCATGAAAAATTCGATACAAACATTCATAAACGAATGCGAAATATGCCAGCAAAGCAAATACGAACGACACCCTGTAAAAATTAAAATGAATGTCACCCCTACTTCCACCAAACCATTCGAAATCATACACATGGATACTTCTACATTAGAACAGAACAAATTCCTAACGATTATAGACAGCTTTTCAAAATACGCCCAGGCATATCATCTAAATTCCCTCTCAAGTACAGAAATAGTAGATCATCTAATTAAATTTATCTCACACCACGGTGTCCCCGAACAAATTGTTGTTGACAACGGAACAGAATTCAAAAACTCCGTAATATCAGAACTACTTGGTCTTCACAAAATCAAAATACATTTTTGTTCCCCAAATCACCCCCAATCCAACGGAACTATTGAAAGATTTCATTCAACTCTCATAGAGCATGTCCGATTACTCAATACCAGAGGTTCTCTGAAAACACCCGTCAAAATGAAAATGATGTACGCGATACTTGCCTATAACCATTCTTTGCATTCAGTCACAAATTTCAAACCAATCGACGTGATCAATGGTCACATCACCAGTAATGACCCCTTCAACCAAGAAATCGATAAAATTCTCATAAATGATTACATTAACGACCACAAAGAACGATCGAAATTGATTTATTCGGAAATCAATAAGAAACTCATTAAAGAAAAACAAAAAAGAATTGAAAATATCAATAAAACACGGGACGATCCAGAAATGTTCCAACAAGGTCAATCAGCCTTCAAAAAGATTCACACAAGACAAAAAACAGCTAATAAATTCAAAAAATCCAGCGAATTAACTTCAGTAAATCCTCAACAGAAAACTGTATCCATGAACAACCAAGAGAAAGTCCATATGGATAATCTGAAACGTCCACTAAAAAAGACTTTCCAATTCAAAAACTGACAAATTATTCATATTTTTCAGCTCACCAGGCATCTTCGGATTCCCGGAAGTCAAAATCAGAAATTTAGGCGCGAATTCCGGTATAGTTCCACTCAAACTGGGAACAGCAAAAATTCGAGAAAGTTCTTTAAAACTTATTCATTACTACGATCTTAAGAACATAATTTCGGAAGTGAACTTATTGAATAATGAATCCAGTGAATTAATCCTTCTGGTGAATAAAAATTCGTTGTATTTGAATGATTCCTCAAATTTTGTAAAAACTTTAAACTTTATAAAAAACAAAGTAGAAAATAAACTAACAGAAATTCTACCACAACCGAATAGAATCAAACGCGGTCTAATCAATGGCTTGGGATCAATTTTCAAGGCTATTTCTGGCAATTTAGATGCAAGTGATGGCGAACGATACGAAAAAATGATCGAACAATTGGAAAATGATCAAAAAGAATTGGCTTCGAGTATAAAACTGCAAAATTCCTTGTCAATTGAAGTAATCAATAAATTCAACAATACTGTTCAAAAGGTAATCCACAATGAAAAAATCATTGAGTCCAAAATAAACCAAATCGCAAAAATTGTGCAAGGTCAAGTTTATCGAGAGAATTCAATGTATATTAAGAATACTTTTATTGAAGTCATCAGCCTGTATGAAATGATTTTCTCTATAATGCAAGATATTGAGAACTCAATTATGTTTTCAAGATTAGGTATGATGCACCCCAGTATTGTAAAAACAGAAGACTTTTTCAATCAACTCAAATCAAATAAATTCAATCAGAACCAATTTCCTTTAGAAATTACTCCAGAAAATGTACTTTTATTGGAGAAATTCGTGAAAATCGAAAGTTATACATTTAATAATAGAATAATATATATTTTGAATATCCCAATAACATATCCACTCGAATTTGACCTATTCCACATGTATTCCATTCCCGTTCCTGAAAAGGATCAGTTCAAGGTTATCATATCAAAAAATAAATTTTTGGCAATAAATAAATTGTACTACGCATATTCGAGCGATATTTGTACGAAAATCACACCTCATTCTTACCTGTGTGATGGAATGGAACCCCGCGAACTTCAAGAAGAAAACCCATGCGAAGTCCAACTGCTGAGCCTAAAAAACACCTCCACTTGTCAACAAACCCACATATCTCTGAATCACCCTATATTCCGGAGACTCGGAGAATCCAATCAATGGGTAATCATCCTGCCAGAAGACGAGAAAATTAAAATAACCTGCTACAACCAAGAAGAAATCGTGACAGTGAAAGGCACAAACCTATTTGGAATACCAGTAGGCTGCCAGATCACTTCCAGACTCCAGAATATCAGTAACGAAGAACACTTCATTAAACCTGGACAACCAGTATTATGAACAGGAAGGCACTATTTGAGATTGTTTTATTTTTTATTTTATTTCATTTTTTATTCATTTCTTTTTAATTTGTTATATATTTAATTTTTTTATATTCTACACAGTTATTTATATTGCACGAAATAAATTTATATATTATCACCTAAAGAAGACCTCACGATCAATTTGGAAGAAATCGAACTTGACGACTTCCACAATATCAAAAAGATGATAATCGACAATCAACCAGACTTGTTCTTCAGCAACATAACGCAAATCCCTAGCATATGGACAATCATTCTCTATGGATCTGCAATCGTATTGATCGGGTTTGTTGTATACAAGAAAACCCAGTCGACATATTGTTCATCGAAGAAGATGGAAAACGACCAGCCACCCTTGGACCTCTCAGAAGTTCAAATCCCTCACTAACCCTCCAGATTTGAATCTTCAGGGGAAGGAAATATCTCACCGAGTTCGCCGGCTTTCCCAAGAAAATGCTGATTCTGCTGCCGCAGCGTATCGTCTTTCAAACAAGATGTTAACATAATTCTTTCTGTTCGAGTTCAGTTGTAATTCAGGTCTCGAACAATTCACATTGTTTTATGTACTTTTAAAGTCTTGTAATAAAAATAATTTTTTAAAAAGCACTTGAGCTCTCCGAGAACTTATTTCATGAGAATGAAACAAATATCTTCTGCTCTCCCAATGCCACCACCAGACTAGTCACAAAATATATTTGGAGGCAGTTAGGCGAATACCACAGAACACGCCAAATAAGGGAAGCCATCGAGAGAAAAAAGTATTGAGAAATCTTCGAAAGAGATGACTTCCGAAACAAACCAATTGTCTAAGAAAGCCCTTTTCAACGGAAAGCATTATTGAATGGTCCGATAACCTCGTTGATGTATATTGAAAGTAAAGAATAAATAATAGTTCAAAAAACTGAAAAAACACGCTTTTATAGCTAACCGAACTAAAAAATAAAAAATAATTTTTAATTACAAAGAGTTTATATTACGGTAGTAGAAGGCTAAACAATCATTCATAGTCAATCAGCTCAAAATAAATTTATAATAAAATTTAAGTAATTAACAGAATAAAGTAATTCAGAGTAGAATCGTGGGGTGCTTGATATATTATATATTACAATCATTCTATCGGTAATTATCTTTGAGAGGAGAGTTATGAAATGTAGTAAAATGCACCCCACGCTTTTAACTCTGAATTACTTTATTCTATTAATTACTTTAATTTTATTATAAATTTATTTTGAGCTGATTGACTATGAATGATTGTTTAGCCTTCTACTACCGTTATATAAACTCTTTGTAATTAAAAATTATTTTCTATTTTTAGTTCGGTCAGCTATAAAAGCGTGTTTATTTAGTTTTTTAAACTATTATTTATTTTTCATTTTTTAGTTCAATTTATCAATTAGTTTCTAGTGGAAATGTGATATTCCTTACGAATCATTCCGCAATCTCATCATTTCATTTGAAGCTTCACTATTGCATGGGGTACTTCCTGTTAACTTAGAGCAATCAAGTTCTTCAATCCGAATACCGTCTAAAGATCTTACACGACTAAGTGCTACATAGGCTTACGTTTCTGTCTCCGTTGTTCTGTGCCGAGTGCCGGAACGAGAGAACGAAAGAATAAGTCCGAAACTGCAGGCATGCGCAGAACGCGCGCTAGCTCTATCTTTTTTACTCCACTACAGAGGATCTATAAAAGAATTTATTAATCCTGGTGGTCCTTATAAGGATAATGGAAAACTATGATTAAATTATTGCATTGTCATCGGTCCTTGATACGTATGCAAAGTTTCAAATTAATCAGACTTCTGGAAATTGGTGAAAATTATGCTCAAAGATTCCGTTACATACATAGTTACAACCCAAGCTAATAAAAGCGTGTTTAAAAAAATTGGGGGTCTTTGCTAAATGGTAACAATATGGGGAAGATTGTTATTGGGTGAAGCAGCAAGCAGAAATGTCTACTATTTCAACACTCTAATCCAATATTTCGACAGTTGTTACCGTCATCGTCAGGGAAGCTACAAATAATATCATATCACATGAAACAGGGAAATGAATTATTACCTACAGTGTCGACGAGAATGTATGCTTTTATATTTCAATTTGAGCAACATCATTTTGTGACAAGAGATCGAAGGAAAAATGTTTATATCAAAATTGTTTAGTTAAAGTCATTTTTGTTTTGTTCTGAAGAAAAATTTGTTTTTCACGTTAGGAATAAATAGACAGAAAGATGAAATTTGATAATATATGATACAGCGGCTATTATACAACCGAAGTGACAATTCATGATGATTAGAGAGGCTAATTTCAATTATTCCAAGTAATCGAACTATGGAATAATAGTTGCGGATTTTCATCCAGTGATATCAAATATGAATGAATTTCACTCATATGATTGGGATCAGGCATTTCATTCAAGCAATTGTCTGATTGTGTGATACAAGCCATCTCCGTAAATAGTTTATTGGGGTCATTACATTCCTTCGTCAAAATTTTTGTGTTGTTGAAATCTATGAGATGTCCTGTCACTTTAACATGTTCACTAAGGGTGCATCTCTCAGGTTGAAGCATGCAATCACTTTTGTGTGATGTTATGCGATCTTTTGAAGTTGAGTTTTTTTCGCAATTCGAACAGGGGATGCAATATAATATTTCTGATCGATACATCTATATGTATATATATATATATATATATATATATATATATATATATATATATATATATATATATATATATATATATATATATATATATATATATATATATATATATATATATATATATATATATGTTAGCATGAAGATTCTCACGGACAAAGTATGATGAATTGTGTTTTCGGGTTTCATTCCGTGTTCTGTGGTTTTGATCCACTGAAGGATAATTATCACAACGTTTCGGCATAGTCCCATTTGCCATCTTCTATGTGATGATATCATCATCATATATTTATATATGTATATATATATGTATATCTATATATATATATATATATATATAAATTCCATTTTTACCAGAGTTAAAGACAAAACCCTTTCAACTTCTCAATCAGAAATAGAGACAAGACATCTCATGGATTTCAAAAACACAAAAAATTTGATAAAGGAATGTAATAACACCAAGAGACTATTTATGGAGATGGCTTATATCACACAGTCGGACGATTGCTTCAATAAAAGAACTAATCTCAATCATATGAGTGAAATTTATTCATATTTATTATCACTCGATAAAAATTTCGCAACTATTATTCCATAGTTCAATAACTTCAAATCATTGAAATTGGCTTCTTTAATCATTATGAATCGGCACTCCAGTTATACAATAGCCGCTATATTATATATTGTCAAATTTCATTTTTCTCTCTATTCATTCCTAACCTCAAAAACAATTTTTTCTTCAAAATGTTTCAAACAAAAAATTTTGATAGGAACTTTTTTTTTCCTTTGATCTCCTATCACAAAATGATGTTGCTCAATTATAAAAGCTTACATTCTCGCCGACACTGTAAGTAATAATTCATTTTCCTTTGTGTGGTCTCGGTAGTGTAGTGGTTAGCATATGTGCCTATCAAGCGGAAGGCCGGGGTTCGAATCCTCGCCGGGCCTCCGTGCTGGCGTCGCATGTTAAAAGGTAAGGCCTCATTGATCCATTGCTCGCACAAGTTTCGACTTCTGAGGGTTGACGTTCGTCAGCTGGTTAACGAAAACGAACAATTCTAGAACAACAATTTTGTTTTTCTTCATATGATATGATATGATATTACTTGTAGCTTCCCCAACGATGACAGTAACAACTGTCGAAATATTGGATCAAAGTGTCGAAAGAGTATACATATATATTTATATATATATATATATATATATAATTTGGGAGTATTATATATATATATATATATATATATATATATATATATATATATATATATATATATATATATATATATATATATATATATATATATATATACTTCAGGAGGTCTTGGATGATTTGTATTTTTTCACACTATACTTCTATACATATATCGAAAATGTATACTCACCACCCTGGAACATTTTCAGGAGCGTCACATCTTTGACTATCTTCATTGTAGACTTCACCAACTTGACATCCCAAATCTCTGGGTTCAACACCATTAAGACAAACATAGAATCTCTGGCAATCGGTAGGATGTGGAAATTTGGGGTGAATTACGAGATTTCCATTGGCATCTTTCTGTCCTTCTGAAGGGCATTTAAAACCATCTTTCAAGGTGTCTGAAAGAAATATAAATAATTTAGAACTCAGGGTTGGTGGAACCATATTATTTATAGTTTTCCACAGGAAAAAAATAACCAGAACTCATTAAACTTCGAATATACTTCGGAGGTTGACTTTGACTCTTTTATTTCCCATAATGATCAGGTGATGTATATTAATTCCATGTGCAGACTCCATCGAATTGTATCTACTTACAGGCTCATGTGTTGTTTGAAACCAAATCGTTCACTTATACGCATACCATGAATATCACGAAAATAATACATTGAACTTCCAAATAAAAACTTGAGGCGGCATTCTAGGGTGATATAGTTCGAAGTCAAGTTCCTTCAGGCACCCATCCTTTCAAAAAGAAGCGAAAATGATCTCTCAACTTCGGAAGTAAAAAATGCATTGAAAAGGCATACGCTTTCGAAATGCTTTCTGGTTTGGAAAGAGTTTTTTTTGGATCAGTTGCGGTCATGTGATAATAAAAAATACTTCTTGCTTCGTGATTTCCTCGAATAATTCTTCACAAAAATTATGAACTGTCTGAATATCTGATACAATTTTTAACAAAAGTTTTTACATTGGACCTGGTTTTTTTCAATGGATGCATCATGTGATATCCAAGATGAATTCATTCGTGATGTAGCACTTTTGAATGGAATAACTTGATATGTTTCAATTGTATACTTCGGATAATAGCATGGTATAACGATGAAACGTTCATAACTGAATCTTGATGACATTTTCATTCAGCTTTTTTATGCGTTCATTAACAGATAAACATTTCGAACGTTCTAGTCCTCGGGAAACAAAATTATGAATCTGGTAAACGAGGTGTGAAGTTTTGAGGCTAACTGCCATCTACAGGATGACGGCGGAAGGAGTCGTCTTACAGCAGGAACATTGTTCGGTAGTAACAGATGACCCGCTGCGAGTGGGATTTGTCTTCGGTCTACTTGCAGAGAAAGCTGCAACCCTCCATAGGATGCACTGTGCGATGTGCACGCTGTTTGTTAGAGGTCTCCTCTAGTTGGTGTAGTGGGAGTTTGAGTTTTTGATCGTCATCCAGCAGATGTCGATTCGCCTCAGTGCCTCACACCATCTGCACCGGATTTAGACTTATGTTTCGTAAAGAACAGACCCTTAGAAAGGTTTTGTGTTTTCAAATCCAGTCTAGTGTCACTTGTAAGACCTATGACAGTAGAGGAAACAGTTGAGGACACTTGTGGTGGCGTCATTCGGAGTGGAAAAGGGGTTATACTGCACTGTGTAAGGCGCCGACGTCGTATATAGTGGGGCTTGGTTGCAATGGGGCACCGTGGCGTGACGCACAGTTTGAAATGAGTTTCATTTGTAAAATTTTTGAAATTATCGTACAGAATTGTGACTTGTTTGCAATATTCATTGTTTTATCAGTAATGGCAGAAACCGTATTTACAGCTTTGGGTCATAAATGTTCGAAACCGGCCAATTATCGCAAGTGATAACCAAATGCATTCACGTTGTACATTCATTTACCCAAAAAAATTCACAGTCTGAAAATTTCGAAGATATTTTCTTCTGAATGTTTTCCGAAATCCACTTTCACAACCAAATATTCAGTGTTGCTCAGTGTTTCGCCATCACATCCCTTTCGAGAAGATGAAATGATTATTCAGGAAATCTGATGGAAAAAAATTATATATTACGATTAACATTAACAATAGAAGAATCTATGGAACAAAAATTTCAGAAACAGTACCAACAAGCAGGCCTCTATAGCATTTAGCATATAACAATTAAGGTGTCTGAAGCATAAAACGTTAGTAGTTACCACTTCTATTACTGAATCATGTGACAAACTGAGTCACACTGAAACATTCTGTGCCATACTCAACCACACTGCGCTATACTCAACAAAAATGCGCCATAGCCATCCATGTTACGCCATACTCGAACATCTTATGTCATTCTCAACGAGGGTGCTCCATACCACACTGGGCCATATTCAACCATACTTGCGCTAAGGGTAAGTGGGGAACAAAGGTTGTTTTCAGGTGTTGTCAACTTGCACACTGTGCCATACTCAACCATACTACACTTAGGGTATTTGGGGATGAACTGGTGTTTTCTGGGGTTGTCAATTTCGTTGCACTCTAGTTTTGTTCGACTCAGGCTCTGAAAAAGTGGCAGAAGATCGAGTGAGGTAACCCCAGGATTGATATATTGGAAGTCCCAATAACATTGCAAACCAATCAATTATTACAAATGACAGAGTAATTAATGCTAAACGTATACATGGTGTACATTCATTAACTAAACAAAATTTTACACTATGAACAAACTGGAGATATTTCAGTTCAAATATGTACCGAAATTCACATCAACAACCGGAAGGCCATTTTTTTTTCTTATTCAACTGCTAACTTTAATTTCTCATAATATCGATCACGAAATTGATATACACCAAACTCAAATCTGTCATATAACCTATTCACGATCAACATTGTTACAACCTGACATATCAAATACATCATTTTCATTGCAATGCAAACTGATCTTATATCACAAATGCGTACACGGTGTACGTTCATTTCCGAACAAAATTTACATCATGAACAATTCGAAGATATTTTGGGTCAAATACAGAGGCAAATTCAATTAGCAAATCGAATTTCTTCAAACGTATCATTCGACCCATCGCTTACCCCAGTTTCCTACTCTATGCAAGATTGACATACATCGAACCCGAATCAGTGATATAACCTATTTACAATCAACATTGTTATAACCTTTTGTGGTTTGCGTTTCTGTGTTCTGTTCTTCAGTTCACGAATTGGCAGAAACCGGCAAATCTACAAGCTTATGTTTGAGATGCTTTCCAATTTTCCAATTTTTCCAGATATATGAAAATATAGCTATATATATATATATATATATATCACGACTATAAAGGTTCTGTGAGTTGACAGTTTCAATGGGTAATTTTTGGTGTTCTATGATATCGGGTAGGGATAGAAAATTGGAGAGGAGCCCCAGCTCTCTTGGTTCTTGAGTGTCGATAAGAGAAGTGAGTTTAAGTATATATTGAACGTTTTCAAGGGTTTATCATATTTTTCTGTTGAAAATTTTTACCAAAGATTTTAGATGTTGAATATTGGATTAACTCTGAAGATTTTCTTGTTATGGAGCATAGAGATATCATGGATGTTTTGGGATGACATACCTTTGAAGAAACAATTTAATATGGCGACCATGTGTCGGATTAATTATCTTCCGTCCAAGTACTTCAAAACCCCAGTTTACGGTAAGCAAATTCAAACAAAAAAATTTTCAGAAAATCATTGAAAATGTATAGGGTTCAATTATTTCCTTCTTGAATGGAGTCATTGAAGAAATGGGTCCAAGAGCGTTTGTGGTTTTGTTGCCTCTGGATGGAGTCCCTCAGAGTGTTCTTCAATGCTGATCACACCTAGAGTCGCGATACAGTTGGTGAGTGAATTAGAATCCATTTGGAGAAGCAAGGAGTCTATAAAATGTTAGATCCAGGGGGGAATGCCCCTCCCGTTCCATTTGAACCAGAAGGAAATGATGATATTTTGATGGACGATGAATATGATGATAAGATGGCAAGATTGGCTGAAAAAAATCAGGGAGAGAGAAGTAATGAAGAAACGACAAATACCAATGAGAGATAGGTGAGAAAAATATTTCAACCTTGTTAAAAACACAGACATTGGACTATTTTTGGTTACGGTTGAAGCGAAAAAGGATCTACAAAAAATGGAGAGAGGTATAGTCAATTGACAAGTGCAACTGAAATTCTCGACCTCAAACTGAATGATGTTAAACTAGTAAAAATCAAGGGAAAAATAAATAAGGAATTGAATTCTGCAATTTTGAAACCGCGAATGCTTTTACGAATAATGAGTGTTTGAAAAATGTGGGTTTCAATATATACATCCCACAAAATTGCGTCACATGTGAAGGAAGGAATCATACGAAATGTACCTGTCATTCGCTTTGGATAAAATTAATCCTATCACATGGAAACCGTTCACAATTCTTGAACGATTGAACAGAAAAGAAATGAAAGACGACATAACAGAGTATGTTCCAACAACAACAATTCTAATAACTTCTGAAGGTGCTATCGTTCCAAGGCACATTCCTATGAGTTTTCTTCCCATGCCTGTTATCCCATACATACAACCTGTAATGCAATGCTTCGCTCGTTTAGAGTTAAACACAATTGTAAAAACAACGAAGTTATATCTCATAATTCTGGAACAGCCCACGTCAGTGTCATTATCTGCAATAGAAAATGTTACTTTGGTGGCAACGAAGAATACAATTAATTGACTAAAACATGTCAGGAATATCTCCCTAGAAATGAAGTCAAACGTTTAATGGTTTATGAGAGCCCTGGGTACTTTGATGTCAAGGAACTTGTACCAAAAATATATCGGTCTGATAGTATTGTAACCGGTAGTAATAGACCCAATAACCCATCTCCCAAGGGATACACAGAATTACCAAATGAAATTCCTAGATTTCAGTCTTCCCCACATCCAACAAATAATAGTGTACCTGTTCAACAAAGACAAGAGAACCTATTAAAAAAATTATCATAACAGAAACTAGATTCAGGGGTTTCGGAATCCCAGGATTTCAATAACAGTCCCTCGTCATCCAAAACTGACACAGATACAATTTCTCGCAAACCTTTCATTCACCATAATATCTCATTGCTTAGACGTGATGATGAGTTGACCCTGACATAAGGTATTCCCTGTAAAAGCCTATCAGTGCCTTACAATCATTTAATCAGCCTAAATATAGTGCCTCGAGTAATAGTTCGAAAGCTTCAGAAATTATACACGAATTTTCCAACAACTTCATGCAAATTCCAATAGAATTCAGGAATAAGCTGAAAGATCTTGTAGCGAATAAAAATGAGGTTAGGTTCGGAATGCCGATTGTTATTGTGAGGAATTTCGATTTATTTATTATAATACTCAGATAACATAAATACCTGAAAAATTTCTAACCTACGTAAATGGGCATCAATGCCTCTGTCACAAGTTTTCACTTGAAACTAGTGATTTTTGGTGAATTGTTCAGTCGCAATTTACGAGCCGACGACACTCTCTACTCCCGCGCCCTCTACCACTATTCGAGGAATTACCTCAGTGGCATAGAGTCCAAGTCCATGCAACCTATAAGTTATCAGCTTTCTAGAATACCACCAGATATCGACTCTCCACAGAACTAGTACACAAATCAAAACAAATCGTAACAATAACATCGAACGTTAGATTCAAAATAGTTCAGTGGAATATAAGCAGTGTGAATGCTAATAGAAGCAACCTCATACAACTAATTCAAGATGAACAACCACTTTTTATATTACTCAATGAAACCTCTGAAACCAGATCATCTATTTTCATAAAACACCACAATACTGTACGACTTGATAGACATACTAAAATTCACAACGTTACCACTCATGGAGGGGGCATAGCAACCCTAGTCAGGAGGGACATTAAATTTGATTAAATACATATTTTACAAAAATATCAGAACAAAAACTTTCAATTTCTCATAATCAAGTACAAAAAAATTAACATCATGAATATTCGTTCGACGCCTGGAAACAAACTGTCATTCCGAGTGTTGCATAATATAATTACTGAATTAGGAGGACCTTTGATCATAATGGGAGACTTCAATGCCCACCACTCCCTTTGGGGTTGCGTTAACAGTGACAGAAATGGCAATACACTTGTAGACATAATCACACTGTTAACTAACACTGATATGATTATATTAAAAGACAGAACTCCAACTCGACTATCCAACCCGTATAATAACCCCAGCCTACTCAGTTTACATAGTATCTGACGATCTGAGCACCAAAACATCATGGGAGGTACTGGCGGACTGCGCAAACAGTGACCACTTTCCAATAGTGTGTACTTACCAAGGATACATACCACACAAAACCATAGAGTTGGAGACTGTAAAAACTACTGAACGTATCAACTAGGAAGCTGTCTGGGACTTGAACTCTAGTGTTATTTCTGCTGCTTTTCAGATCAAACAACAAACAATTTCAATCAAAATTCAATTAAAATTAAAATTAAAGAAAACAGCGTTAAATAACTTCATGGCCAACCCAACCTTAGAGCATTATATAGTCGCAAAAAAAGTTATTGCTTCATGAAGAAAATTTTGTAACAGAAAAAGGAGATTAAATTCAAACAATTCTGTTCATCTCTCAACAGGAAGGCAAATATATCTTATGTTTGGCGATCTATTCGATAACTCAGTTTGGTTCAGCAAGGCATTCCCCCTAAGGTCCTTACAAATACACAGATTCGTCAAAACATTTTGAATGAACTCTCTCTATGCCACACTGACTCAATTTGTACTTCAATAGTAAATGACAATGTTGCACCGTTTCATATCAATGAAATGTGAAACGTCCTATACAAGAAAAAAACTCAGCTCCTGGAATGGATAATATCACATATGACATGATGAAGTACCTACAACTCATGGCTGAATATAAATGACTTAAGATATACAACAATTGTCTGCTAGGAAGCGAAATCCCACGCCTTTGGAAAGAACACAAATTAATCGCACTTATTCTCAAACCCTCAAACCAAGTAAACACAGGATATTATTGTAAACCAACTTTCCATATTATGCTGTTGAAATAGTAATCGATATTGATTATTATTTATCTTAGTCTAGTCGCTTGCAAGGTTTTATGATAATAAATGTTTTTCTCAGTAGTCATATGAAACTCCTCTATTATCAATTACGAACCTTATAAAGCTCACCTAACTTCATTTGATACTCAGCAAAGATGAATCCGATAACTCATTTCAAACACATACGGTTCATCTCAGCAAGTTTCTTGTTCTTTGTTCATAATAGGAGGCAAGTATAGAGTTCTCGATTATATTGTCCATATGTAATGCATTTAATCTTTTTATTCTCATGTTAGCTCTGTACCGAACCTTATTTCTATAATTCGTGCAATTTTGGCAGAAACACATTTGGGTCCGTTAGTAAGAAACCTCTGTGATATAACAACGTATATTTCGTAAAATAACAACCTGTCTGATAACTTTGAGGAAGTGAATAGAACCCTACAGGGAAAATTATTTTCCATCTATTACTTTTTATAAATCACTATATTGGACATTATGAGTGACAATTTAGAAAATCCAACAAACTCACAAAATGACGAGCCAACAAACTTAGGAGAAAATACAAACTTAGAAGAAAACAGAACATTCGATAAAACAAATTTGGGCAGAGAATTCGGAAAGAAAATTAATATACAGGTAAGGTCAGAACACCTATTCGAGGTCAACTGTGAGGTTGACAAGAAGAATTATGATACATAATTTTGTGGGGGTAAAATGTTACAAGGAGTGTATTTGAGTCATTGTTCAACTATGGTTGGAAATTATAAATGCATTGTTAGTTTTATCAATATTACAGAGCATCCAATAGAAATTGTGATCCCAATGGTTGATTTAACATCAATAGTTTTTAAGGAAGTTCATAAAATAAAAAATACTTTATTTGATATGAAAAGAAAAGACTCTAGATTTCAAGAGATTTTGAATTCATTGAGACTCGAATATCTTGATTCTGAAGAAAAAACATCACTGTAAGATATTCTTCTAGAGTAGTACGGACATGCTCAGTGGATGCTCCCCTCAAAAAATGTATATTTGATGTGAAAAAATTTGAAATATAAATCAAGTCAGGTAATACCGATGGACATGTATGTAAGTGGACTCTCTTATCAACTAGCATCAAGTTAGATAACCATTATCTGAGAAAACCATGAAAACAATAAGTAAACCCTTTATATTCGAACAATGAAGGCTAAACTAGCAACGACGCGTCGAAGGTATCCCACCTGTTTAAACTATAACTGATAAGAAATCGACAAATTGACGAAAATCGTACAATTGTGAGATTCTGGCGATATTACTTGGTAGCGAACATAAGCTCGCAAAATGAAAGACGCCAACAAAAATGTTTCGATGTTAGACCTATATGAAATACTAAAAACTTTAGAGGTTAGATCTGCTAATACAGAAAACCTATCAGGAGGAATCATAGAAGAGTTAACCCGAGCGAATATTAAAATTGAATTCCTGGAAAAAGAGAACGAAGATCTTCGAAAAGGAATTGTCCAAATGGAATACAAAGAACGCAAAAATAATCTCGTGATTTTTGGTTGGATACTGATGAGCAGATTTAAGTGACAGACTTTTTGAAGAAGACTCTGAAATTATCCCTGGGCAACACTGACTTGAATAATTTATGCAGCTTCAGTAGTAGGAAAACTAAGCTGGTATCATACCTGGAATAAATCGAGATACCAAGGAATACTTACAAATTGTTGGGTACCAAAGTGTTTATCTGCGAGGACTTGACTGAGGAGGAACAGAAGGTAAATGAGCAGTTGCGGCAATTCCAGGAACAGAAGGTAAATAAGCAGTTGCGGTAATTCCTCAACGTAGCAAAGCAGAATAACATAAGAGCCACCATCAGGAAAAACAATCAGGTAATAAATAACAAAAAATACAGCCTTGATGAATTGAATCAAAATTCGAATATAGTCAGAATAAGAGAAAAGGAAAACAAGAGGCAAAAGAGACACCAGGACAAGTAGGGGATACCAGAAATGAGAGAAAGGAATTATCATCTCCCGAAGAAGTGAACCCCAAAAAGCATCTGAGATCCCAGAGGAAAAATTGAAATATTTCAAATTGAATTGAATAAAGCATGGAATCATTTTGTCGAACTTGACAAAGAAAGTAATATTACTCATGAAATAGTAATGAAACCATCTGAATATGATATGATTTTCACTGAATTATCATCTGAAACTCTGGTAATCAGTAGGAATTAAAATATACGTAGTTGTAGGGCTGATTTCGATCAGTTCCTATTCTATATCAACTTCCTGAAGCAAAAACCTCAAATCATTGTACTAAAATCTGGATTTATGAAAACGGAATAGACCTGTATCGAATACCTGGGTATACAGGGTGTTTCAATTGCCGTGAGGAAAAAAGATCTGGACGTGTTGTAGTATATATATATATATATATATATATATATATATATATATATATATATATATATATATATATATATATAACTTGATATCATAGAGTTTTATTAATGTAACATGATATCTTCTGAGGGTATTTCTGTTAAATGTCAAATCGATAAGTGTATATTCACGACCATAGGGCTCTACACATCACATGATTTTCCTATAGAGGTATTCCTGGATGAATTGCACAATATATTGAGGGAAGTAGATGCAGAAAAAAAATGATTCTATATGGATGATATGAATCTAAACTTACTTACGGAAATAGTGGGATCCCAACTTCATTTATTAGATTGGTCGCAGAAAACTTAACCAAGTATCTAAAAAAAACTGTTTTTCATCTGAAAATCAATACGGGTTTTGCAAGGGTAAAGGGACAGAGTTGCCTTTATTGAACTTCACAACCGAAACACAGCAGAGAATCGATAAAATTGAATACATTACGGGAGTATTCATCGATATCACCAAGGCCTTCGATACCATTTCTCATACAATAGGGACAGAGTTGGCTTTATTGAACTTCACAACCGAAACACAGCAGAGAATCGATAAAATTGAATACATTACGGGAGTATTCATCGATATCACCAAGGCCTTCGATACCATTTCTCATACAATACTGCTGAAAAAAATGAGTGCCACAGGCATTAGAGGAGTATGTAATGATTGGTTCCGAAGTTATCTGAGGGGTAGGAAGCAATTAATTGAAGTAGGAAATGAGGTCAGTGATGTCAGGGAAACCTTTAGTGGGGTACCGCAGGGATCAGTTTTGGGGCCGATCTTATTTTTATTTCATATTAACGATATCTGCGGTGAGCCACTGAGAGGCAGAATATATACATTTGCGAATGATACTGCATTACTTCACTCGAAAAAAGATAAAAATACCACGTACAAGAATATAATACATTATCTGACACTAGTTAAAAACATGGTTCAACAGAAACAAAATGCTTGTAAACGAAAAAAAAAAAAAAGCGTGAATATGTTAACTTTGGTACAAAAAAAGGATTCTCGTTTGGAAGCCCAGTAAAAATTCATAACTCAAATGATTGCTCTAAATGTAAATGTGGAGAAATCGAACAAGTTTATTGTATTGAGTATCTGGATTGATAATTGACGAAAATTTGAACTGGAAAACCCATATTCAACAAACTGCATCGAAACTGAGAAAACTCATACCTTCATTCTATAACATGTTATTTCTACCTTCCCATGTTCTTCGCATGTTCTATCATGCAATGGTTCATTCAGTCATCATGGATAGCATATCTATCTGGGGTACTACCTATGAAAGTAACATCAGAAGTATGACTATTCTTATTGTTCTTATTGTTTCCAACAGCTCTTCGGTTTGGTTCGCTTGTTAATATCAACCCTGCTCCCACCCCATTGGCCTTAGCTAGCGTCTGGTCGTAGCATGGTCGTCTTCTGAATGTATTCATTTGGAGAAACTTTATGATGGGTCGTTTGACGGGACAGCTAGGTTTACTTCTATTATCCCATCTTCTTAATTTTTTTAGCAACTGAGGCTGCCAGACTGGTGTCCTTCCTGCTCTCAATGCACGCAGAATGGATCATTCGTGCATAACGTCGCTTTGTGTCGTTCTTGGCCGCATTTTGTGCACAGGTTTTTCCTGTCTGGCCCATTGCACTTTACTCTCATGTCTCCATATTTGCAACATTAAAAACATCTCGGTGCCCTTTTTTGTTCTTTCTTCTCTCATTCTTGAACATCTGGGGTTGCTGGACTGATGTCCTCCTTGCCCGCATGTTTCTCTCTTTCTTGTACTCTGCACTGTTTCCAACCTATTTTAATTCGTTCCATATCAATAAGTTTGTTGACGTCTGTCTCGCCTAACACCACAGTGACCTTTTGTCTGCTGCCATATGCAGGTCTGAGGAATTTCACTTCCACATCCTCGGCTTTCACTGGAATCGACTTCAAGATGGGGTCTTTGATTTCTTCCATCGTCGTTACTTCATCTAGGTCTTTGATGTGGGGAACCTTTCTATTCGTGAGGATCCTTGTTGATATCGATGGAATGGACGTTGACTTCTGTTTCATAGAACCCGTGAAAGACACCACCACAAAATTGGCCGTTGAGGTTTTATTGGATATAATACATATATTTGGAGTTCCAACGGGAATAATTTCGGATCGAGGATAAGCCATCACCTCCAAGAATTAAGCATATTCTCAATGCTGTGGCTACTCCACGGGCAAATGGTGAGAGCGGTATAATAGAATCATCTTGAATGCCTTACGTTGTACTGCTGCCGGATCTCCCGATAACAGATGGGACACTTTTGTTAAGCAAGTACAAAGTGCAATCAATTCCACTCATAATAAGGCAATAGGTGTATCTCCTATGGAAGCCTTGATAGGATGTGAAAGTAAGACTATGGCAGAGAGTTAAATTCTAGAAGAAATACAGCAAGATTTGGGGAAAATTGAATTGCCGTTGTTGAGAGAAAGGATTCAGAATAGACTGACGCAGGATCAATAAAAGCAGAAAGAGAGATATAATCAAATAGGGCAAAGGCCAAAGTTCATTCTGTTGGGGATGTGGTAATGATTCTTATCACGGATTCGCCGTGTACCGGATCTGGTAAGAAACTACTTCTGAAGTTCAAAGGCCCCTGAACTCTCATGTCTCCATATTTGCAACATTAAAAACATCTCGGTGCCCTTTTTTGTTCTTTCTTCTCTCATTCTTGAACATCTGGGGTTGCTGGACTGATGTCCTCCTTGCCCGCATGTTTCTCTCTTTCTTGTACTCTGCACTGTTTCCAACCTATTTTAATTCGTTCCATATCAATAAGTTTGTTGACGTCTGTCTCGCCTAACACCACAGTGACCTTTTGTCTGCTGCCATATGCAGGTCTGAGGAATTTCACTTCCACATCCTCGGCTTTCACTGGAATCGACTTCAAGATGGGGTCTTTGATTTCTTCCATCGTCGTTACTTCATCTAGGTCTTTGATGTGGGGAACCTTTCTATTCGTGAGGATCCTTGTTGATATCGATGGAATGGACGTTGAGTTCTGTTTCATAGAACCCGTGAAAGACACCACCACAAAATTGGCCGTTGAGGTTTTATTGGATATAATACATATATTTGGAGTTCCAACGGGAATAATTTCGGATCGAGGATAAGCCATCACCTCCAAGAATTAAGCATATTCTCAATGCTGTGGCTACTCCACGGGCAAATGGTGAGAGCGGTATAATAGAATCATCTTGAATGCCTTACGTTGTACTGCTGCCGGATCTCCCGATAACAGATGGGACACTTTTGTTAAGCAAGTACAAAGTGCAATCAATTCCACTCATAATAAGGCAATAGGTGTATCTCCTATGGAAGCCTTGATAGGATGTGAAAGTAAGACTATGGCAGAGAGTTAAATTCTAGAAGAAATACAGCAAGATTTGGGGAAAATTGAATTGCCGTTGTTGAGAGAAAGGATTCAGAATAGACTGACGCAGGATCAATAAAAGCAGAAAGAGAGATATAATCAAATAGGGCAAAGGCCAAAGTTCATTCTGTTGGGGATGTGGTAATGATTCTTATCACGGATTCGCCGTGTACCGGATCTGGTAAGAAACTACTTCTGAAGTTCAAAGGCCCCTGAAAGGTGATCAAAGTTTTGTTCAGTGACAGATATGAAGTTGAGGACCTGAGAGAGAATAACAAAAGATTGAAAACGGTAACTGCGCTGTATAAGATGAAACCATGGATCATATTGAAAGGTAAGACATTTTCGGTTCATATATCAAAATATAAATTGTGGAGAACTGAAAATGCAAATAAAAGAGTGACCATTGTGATGAGTACTATGTATGTACAAGTTTCGTTCACTAATAAAGGAGAATTGTGACTGTTGAAATGGGTACCTTACATGTACAAGGCTCAATCACAAATAAGAAAGTGGCCGTTGAGATGGGTACGGTATAAGTACAAGGCTCATTCACTATAGTGTTAGTGTGACCGTTGAGATGGGTACGGTATAAGAACAAGGCTCGTTCACTAAAGTGTTAGTGTGATCGTTGATATGGGTACGGTATTAGTACAAGGCTCATTCACTATAGCGTTAGTGTGATCGTTGAGATGGGTATGGTATGAGTACAAGGCTCAATCAAAATTGATTGTATGAACAGTAGGGGTACTACGCTCAATGACTAGAGAAATATCCTATTATTGTGTTCCTGAATGGGTACAATGATGAAAAAATGGACTCAATAATTTTGTTTTTCGTTTATAGATGAAACTGCTGTTGAGTCGCCTGAGGACCGGCTACACAACAGGATGGCCGAATGTTAGGAGACCTTATTATCTGATACCCGTATCTGAGTCATAAATATGGAACAGCGGCCAGGAATGCAAGGCACCAAGAAAAAAGTTTATATTCAGCGATAGACAAGTTCGGTTGTGATTTTGTCTTGTTGTTTTCATTATGTTTGTTGGTTATTGTGGGTTGCTCAAATAAATCAATTATTGCTAAACAATCTCGTTATTCATCAGTAGAAAGCGTAACTTTTCATCAATAACTCTTGAATCGTCCTTTCGTTATGGAAGATTGAATAAAATATTTACTTCAAATAAAATTTCAGAAGCAGTTTTTTTTTGCACGATGAACCTGTGTAAATTGTATCCTCATTCATCAAATACCTAAGGAAAGGAATACACCCATTTCCATATTTACTGACATCGAGGTAAGGTTATATACTCCTTGGAAATAGCTATAATGGCTCACTTCTGAAAATATTACAAGTTATATCGTACTTTCAAAAGCCAGTGTAACTCATTCACTAGAAATCTCGAATGAAATTCGTCATTCGATAATTTACTCTACAAATTCACCCGAGTGAAATACCCCTCGAAAAATTTTATCGAGTACATTATCATATGAAAAAATAAATACCTAATTTTATTATTATTATAAAATTTCAATTAACTTCTCACATACACAGAAAGTTGCATACTGGGAAAATCAGTTATAACTGATTCGAATATATAGGTATAGAATAAAAATTTTATGATCCAAAATGAATAACAAATCTAATGTATACAAGAAAAATTTCTCAAGACTATAATACTCAATGAAAACTTAACGAATGAGCAGTTCAATAGGAGATCAATTCAGAGAGATCTTGAAATTGATATATCAATAAATATATTTCCTCAGTGCATACCTAGGTGAAAAGGGGCTAGGTATACACTAGATGCCCTGACACAATTCCATAAAGAAAGGTTGCTGGGTAGTGCTCTAGTCATGTGGAACCAATGGAAAGGTGAAATGCTTCGATGATAACATGATTTGAGAGTTCTGGTTCATAACTGTTCCAATCAATTATATAATATATATTATATATTATATATATATATATATATATATATATATATATATATATATATATATATATATATATATATATATATATCATTAGGAAGCTGTATCTTTCGGCCCAAGTCAATAGTTCTTTACCATATATCCATTATGTCAAAGTTTTCACTAGGTTATTTGATACATTCTTGGATGTGAACTTGAAATTTCTTTCGATCCATATTCCAGTGGCAAAAGCTAAGTTCTTCTTGTATCTTCTTGATAAGCTGGGATCGGCGAGCAGCGTCAAATTAGATATTAAAGTGCTTGACTGTTATTATTATAATGAGGTAACGCTTCCAGGAAGGTTTCTTGGTAGACATATAGGCATGTTCGGAGAATGAGTAGGGGCAGTTTGTTTTGAAAAATTTGAATGCGCGCGGCTCTATCGAAGTATTTCCATCAATATCAATAATTTTCCTGCACCACCAATGGATATTTTTGAATAAGAGATGGATTCACGAATTCGAAGATGAAAAATTGATAACATGTTTGTAAAAGTCGTAAACATTAACAGAAATCATTTGATATCAATGACCTATATTACGTCAATGTTTGACCTCCACAGACAACTGTCAATAGACAACTTCAGTTTGTCAACTGCCACCAGATAGCGTATCGCTCAGCTTGAAATCCCAATAGGAAGGTTAATGAGAATACAATAGGTTATTCATTTCCCCTTCCGAATATTAACGATATTCATAACCAACTGCCGATCAACATATCACAGCTTTCAGTACGAATTACAATCATTGGGAATATCATCGTATGCCGTTCGGATTGAAATTGGCTCCAAGAACATCCCGGAAATAAAAAAATAGCGTAATGTCTGGAATCCAAAATGTTGAATCTTTCAGATACTCATTTGTGTTTATAGTAGCGTTCTCACAGAGCATATTGAGAAATTGACGAAAACTTTTGGTAGATTACGACATCATAACCTGAAATTAAGCACACTGACATGAATTATATCACCACCTAGAAGAAATCCCGCTGACTTAGCACACCACCACCCCATTCGGAATGCTGAGTAGAGAGTTCTCATGGGAGCAGAGATCTTCCAGAATTCACTTGGCGACTTCAGTCAGTCTTCAATCTCAGAACTTATAACACGTATATTTTTCGTACTTGTTTTTTTTATCGATTTTTGTATCAATTAATATTTAAAAAAAAGCAAGTTTCGTGCCGTCGATAGTTAATTGGCGCAGTCGGTAGGATTGTCAAAGTCACGCGTATCGAACGAGTGATTTTTGTTTCAACGATAAGTTGACAACCAAACCTCAGAGAACATTAAAAGTTGGCGTTGGTAGCAGAGAGACTCCTAGAACTCCAGGAAACCCAGTCAATCGAGGACCAGCTAAGACCCCATACCGAAGCTGTTTTCGAGAAGTGGAACCTCATCGTCTCCTTCTGCAAGGAAGAAATACTTGGCGAAGACGAGAATTGCTGAACCAAGACAGATTCCTTATAGTGGTTAAGAAGACGATGGCCAAAGGCTTTCTTTTATTGTGAGTACACTGAATTTATATGTGGCTTGGAAATATCTTTGAACAACTTGAAACATTGTTTTCAACTGGCTCAGGCAATACAAACTCTAGTCAAACACTGTCAAATACGAATCGAACCATTCAAAATCCATTCGCAATCAGATCTAATTCAAATTCTCATACACTCCAAATGAATACTTCAAATTCTACAGTAATGACGAACAATTTCAAACCAGAATATTCGAATTGCGTTCCACAATTCCATGGGAACCCAAATGAACTCAATAGATACTTGAGTACATGTGAAAATCTCATTTCGAATTTTCATGATGCGACAAATCCCAATAACTTTCAAAATACATATTTGTTGAATTGTTCAATTGGAAAACTGCCAGGATATGCAAAATTGGTAGTTAACATCCGAAATGTCACAACTTGGAATATTTTGAAAACCACCCTGTATAAAAATTTCGTAGATCAACGCGATGAAGCATGTTTGAATAGAGATATGGTAATGATGAAACAATATCCGTCCGAAACACCCCAAAATTTTTTCGATCGTATATTACAAATACTCAATCTGATTTGTTGTTATATCGATTCCCATGGAAACGATAAAAATTCTAAAATTCTGAAACGAAACTGATATGATTCGCTTGATTTGAAAAATTTTTTAACAGGCTTGAGAGAACCTCTGGGTACAACAATTCCCTGTATGAGACCTGATGATTTGAATCAGGCCCTGCAATTCATAATCCAAGAAGAAAATGTCAATTATTATCGAAATCAATCGAATAGGGTCTCGATTCGTCAAAATAATAGCCAAATCAGGTCAGCTCCTCATCAAAATCCCTCTCAATCACCCATAACTTCTTTCAACGCACATACGAGGAATGATCAGTTTTACAATCATTCATTACACAATCAATATAAACCTCAAAATAATCAATTTCAATCACAAAACAATTTTCCCTCTCAACCCATAAATGTTCACCCAAGAAACAATATGCCACCACGGAAGTTCTTCACAAATTCACAAGTTTTCAGACAACCTGTACAAAATCAAAACGTTTTTAAGCCTAATCCTAATCGAAGTCTTCCTAATCAAACACCTATGAGTGTTTCGACGAGGCAAACATTCAATAGAAACCAACCGGGTCCTCTCATTCTTACAAGCCACCGAAAAAGAATTTTATTTCAGAAGAACTATATAATGCAGAGACTAATGAAATAGATTACTACTTGCAAGATTGTGAAATCGAATGTCAAAATTACTATGCAAACAATGAAAATATGCAAAATCCCAATGATCAAAATTTTCAGTCAGCAAGCCAAAACACCAAAGATAGAACCAATGATAATATCGCTGAATTCTTCCAATTCTAGCGAATCGCCATATCATGCCAGAACACAATTTAAAATTTTTGGTTGATACTGGTTCAACTGAATCGTCTATCGATCCAAATCTAGCCTATTATCAATACCTTGATCGAATCCAGAATGATCCATTTATAGCCCCAACTGTTTTTCAAAAATTGAAGGAGTATAGCGCTTTTATACCCATTTCTGAAATTTTCAAGGTTTTCGGAAATCTCAAATTCCATCTGTCTGAATTCCATAATACATTTCATGAATTGATAGGTATCGATAATCTGAAATTACTCCAAGCTAATGTGAATTCGAGCAATGGACTAATGATCACGCCACATTCCCAAATTGAATCACACTATCATAGAATGAAAAATAACTTGAATCTCATATCTATACTCCCTCGAAGCGAACAAGTAATCAAAATAAAAACATCTGTAAAAGACGGTGAAATAATAATCCCTTATCAGAAGATACACAACTGCGAAATTCCAGAGAATTTGTCAATCGCGAGAAACGGAGAAGCGTTGACGACCGTATTGAATAACAGTACAAGGAAGATAACACTAGATTTCTCAGAACCCATTGTAGTTGAAAAATTTGGTAGAACATGCATACAAGAATTCAGTTTCAATAATTTTAATAAGACAAACAAACATAATCTGGAATCATCTAATATAAGAACTGACCATTTGAAGAAAAATCAATGATTAAAAAATGATGCCTTGAATTTTCAGACATTTTTCATAACGAAGACGAACCTCTGACGTTCACAAATGAAACTATACACCGTATAAAGACTACTGACGAAATACCAGTCTATACTAAAACGTATAGGTATCCCTTTATCCACAAAAAAGAAGTTGAAACACAAATTAAAAAACTGTTAGACCAAAAAATCATCAGACCTAGTGATTCACCTTGGTCGTCCTCAATTTGGGTCGTACCCAGAAACTCAGATGCCTCCGGTAAGCAAAAATGGCGAGTTGTCGTAGATTATCGGAAACTTAACGAAAAAACCATCGATGACAAATACCCCTTGTCAAATATTACAGATCTTTTAGATAAATTAAGTAGGTGCCAATATTTCTCGACATTGGACCTTGCCAGTGGCTTTCATCAAATTGAAATGTGTGGAGCAGATATTTAAAAAACTGCCTTCAATACTGAACAAGGGCACTATGAATACCTTCGTATGCCCTTCGGGTTGAAGAACGCCCCTGCCACATTTGAAAGAGTAATTGAAAATATTTTGAGAGGAATTCAAAACGAAAAATGCTCGGCATACTTAGACGAAATAATTTTCTTTTTTACATCCCTTCGGGAACACATGAAAAGATTGAGAGCCGTGTTTCAAAGGCTCAGAGAAGCAAACTTCAAAGTTCAACTTGATAAATCCGAGTTTTTACAGAATGAAGTGGCTCACCTTGGTCATATTGTCACTCCAAATTTCCTGTACCAAAAACAACGAAACAAATGAATGGTTTGCTAGGACTTCTTGGATACTATCGTAGGTTCATAAATAATTTGGCGAAAATTACAAAACCAAAGGTGTACAAATCACCCATGATCAAGAATTCTTATCGTGTTTTGAAACCAGTAAAAATTTGTTGATTTTTGAGCCAATCCTTCAATACCCAGACTTTTCTGAACCTTTCAATTTAACCACGGATGCGGCGAACGTTGCCTTGGGTGTTGTTTCGAGCAAAGGACCTATTGGCAAAGGCCCCCCATTGGCATATGCCTCAAGGACTCTCAATGACTCCGAAGCAAATTACAGCACGATAGAAAAAGAATTGGCGATTGTTTGGAATACCAAGTACTTTCGCCCTTACATTTTTGACAGAAGATTTAACATAATCACCGACCATAGGCCCTTCCGATGGATATTTTCATTGAAGAACCCATGCTCGAAATTACTCCGATGGAGAATTAAACTCGAGGAACATCAATACAATATAATTTATAAAAAAGGATCAGCCAACACAAATGCCGATGCCCTTTCACGCATCGAAGTTCACACAAAAGGAAACAGAATTTTGGGAAGAACTAGACGAAATTCTCGAATAGTCTGATCGTCTGGCTCCATCTGTCACATTTGGCAATCAAAGTCCAACAAATCCTTCTCTCGAAACTCCCAACTATGAACCATCTATTGACATTTCACCAATAGGCGAAATCGCACGGGAGATCGACCCAACCGAAACAATAAGTCCAATTGACATACAATCAAGCACAAGCTCTAATGTCAACGACGGAAATGAAAAGGCACAAAAAGACAATATTTCCACATTAGTTCATCTTGATACTGACACTCACGAAAATCAAAAAATTCATGAACATAATCCAATAGAAATACGCGATGATGACGTAACTGTCCATACCAACGCGGAAGAAAACCCTATCGTTGAAATACCAATTTCGGAATCTCCTGTAAACCATGGTCAAAACCAAATCATGTTTCAGCACGTTCTTCATTCACCTTCAAAACCTCTAATAAAAAATTCATTCGAAAAGAAACAAAGAATAATTGTTCAGCTTTCCTCAAATAATTTCGAAAAAGATGTAGTCGACTTTGTCACAGAATATATTGTTCCAAATGTCCCTCACTATCTCTATTTCGAAGTACCAGATATGTATGAAATATTCTGCGAAGTAATTCGTAGAAACTTCAAATGGCCCTCTTAAAAATTCAAGTCTTGTTAATTGAAACTGATCGATGATACAACGAATAGTGAAATTCCAGATCTTATACAAGCATATCACGAAGGTAAAAGTAATCATCGAGGAATCGAAGAAACCGAACAAAGGCTCGAGGCGCGATATTATTGGCCAAATATGAATGATTCTATACAAACCTTCATTAATCAGTGTGAAATATGTCAATAAAGTAAATATGATAGACATCCACCACCAAACCCTTCGAAATTATTCATATTGATGTTTATACTCTAGAGAAAACCAAATTTTCAACCGTAATAAATAGTTTTTCAAAATATGCGCAAGCTTATCACTTACCTTTTTTATCAGCAACTGATATAGCTGACAAACTTTCAACATTTTTCTCACACCACGGTGTACCCATTCAAATCATAGCCGATAATGGTTCTGAATTCAAAAACACAGTTATTGGGGAACTTCTAGAACTGCATAAAATCAATGTACACTTTTGCTCACCGAATCCCCCTCAATCGAACGGACAAATTGAAAGAGTACACTCTACTCTCATTGAACACATCAGGCTCCTGAATACCCGAGGATTTCTGAAAACACCACCTCAAATGGAAATGGTTCATGCCATACTTGCATACAACCATTCCGTACATTCGACCACAGAATTGCAACCAATCGATTTAATCAACAAACATATAACGAACCAGAACCCATTCAATATCGACATAGACAATATTCTACTGAACGATTACACGAACGACCACAAAGAGAGAACAAAACTACTTCATGCGGAACTTAACAAATGATTAATCAAGCAAAAAGAAAAGGTAATCAAAAAATGTAACGAAACACGCGATAACCCTGGAATTTTCAAACCATGGTCAAAAACTTACGTGAAAAAACACATATGACAAAAACATACGAACAAGTTCAAAAAACCTACTACTTTTACAAAAGTTGATGAAACCATGAAAACGGTTTCTACAGAAAATCATGACAAAGTACATATGGACAACTTAAAAAGACCTCTGAAGAAAACTTACAATTTCAATGAATAACTCATTTCTTCTCAGAATACCTTTTGTATTCAGACTCCAAGACAAAATAACACTGAAAAACTCAGTGAACAATCCTGGTATGATACCCTCGAAATTAGGAACCGCCAAAATTCAAGAGTATTCTCACACAATAATACATTACTACGACCTGAACCCATTAATGAGTGGAATTGACAAACTGAATTACCAATACGGACAAACTTTGGGAGCACTCAGTATGAATAAAAATTATACTTCTTCAGTCGAAATAGAAAATTATATCAATTTCGACTATTACGAAAGAAAAAACCGAAGCCAAGTTGAATGAACTGATAACGCGCCATAATCGAACCAAAAGAGGACTTATCAATGGCATTGGCTCAATATTCAAATCAATCAGAGGTAACCTAGATGCAGCAGATGGGGAACGGTATGAAACACTTATCAGAGAACTTCAAAACAATCAAAAAGAATTAGCTCCTAGTGTTGTGAAACAAAACTCAGTTTCAATAAATATAATCAATGAATTCAATCAAACCATTCAATAAATTGTTCATACGGGAAAATTCCTTCAGGAAAAAATATTTCATCTTGCCACCATATTTCAATTCGATGGTTATGAAGAGAACTGAACATATTTTCACGACATACTCAATCAAATCATCAATATGTACGATATCCAGGATATTTCCCAAAGTTATTTCAAGAGAAAATTGATAATTATCGATTATTTTGTACAGTTTTACCAACTCTGCAAATAAATCAGTAGTTCCTATTATGCTAGAATGCATTATGTTGAGTTTTGCAAAAGTAAAAGAGTTTTTGATGTCTTGTAAAACAGAGTCACATAATGCATCCTATCATAATAGAAACTACTGATTTATTTGCAGAGTTGGTAAAACTGTACAGAATAATCGATAATAATCAATTTCCTCTTGGAATCACATTGGAAAATATATCCTGAATTATGAGAAAATTATAAACAGAATATTTCATTCTCAATTATAGAATAACATATCTTCTTCATGTTCCTATCACATATCCTCACATTTTCGATTATTATCATTTATAATCAATTCCAACTTATAGTCGAGGTCACTTCAAGGCACTCGTATCGAAAAATTCATACTTACCTAAAAATTCAGTGCATTTTACATTTCAAAGCGACGATTGTGTCAGAATCAAGCCACAATTTCATGTCTGCAAGAAAATGCCCATCAGAGAAATTCCTGAAAATATGTGAGAGCTACAACCACTGAAAATGGAAGACTCCTCTACCTGTAGGTGACTCGATGTCAAGATCACCAAACCAATTACCAATCAATTAGAAGATTCTTCACAATGGACAGCAATATTTCCAAATGAAACGACTATCCATCTACAATGTCACGAGCAAGAAGTCCAGAGAATACTTGGATCCTATCTAATCGAAGTCCCAGTGGGCTGCAATATCAAGTCGAACCAAATCAATATCATCAATAAGGAAACGGTAATCGATAACAACCAAATAATATGGAATCCCGAACTCAGTCAAGACGGGAGTCCTCCGAGAAGTTTGAACATGAGTGTTCAGTTGGATGACGTCGACCTGAAAGAACTTCAGAACCTGAAAAATCAGCTGATTGTAAACAACCCTGAAATATCATTCGACGAAGGCGGACGATTGATGAAATCGCCCAGTATATGGACCTCCAACGTTCCCAAATTCATGTGACGATTTTATCAGCGATTTATAATTGAAGCTTCAAGTTACAAGAGAACGAGCTCGAAATGATTCAATATCTCGCAAGGAGAAAAGTAAAACTGCTTATGATAAAAAATTGGAAAACGTTAAATATCGAGTTAATGATAAAGATTCGCTTACAGATGAATCATTGAGAGCCGTACCGAATCATTTCTGTTGACTCGGACGTAAATTGTACTATAAAATGCGGAAAGAATGAAATCAAAGTACACAAAAAAATAGACTAAAACCGTACCGTGAGTAGCAACATATTTTTGTTACAGACTTACACCGATACTCTGGCAAGTCACCAAGAGCTTTCAGAATCACGGTAATTATTCTATCACGGAGATTAGGCAGTCA
Source organism: Zygogramma bicolorata (assembly GCA_032362365.1). Taxonomy (NCBI): domain Eukaryota; kingdom Metazoa; phylum Arthropoda; class Insecta; order Coleoptera; family Chrysomelidae; genus Zygogramma; species Zygogramma bicolorata. Next base: position 580,857 of record JAVJAQ010003311.1, on the reverse strand, counting down.
TCGTGTATACATAACGGAAATCTGAGAAATTGTCAGTTATATAACGACTTGTACGAGTTGATAACTTTTGTTAATATGTCAGAACATAACAAATATAGGGGGTATTGCAAGATAACCATTCAGAAACGGTATCTTTCTGTCAAAGTCGAATTCAGAAGCTGAAACTCCAAGATTTGTGTTCAAATTTCATGAGAACATCAAAACCAGTCTTTTAAAAAATCATGAACGATCGTCAGCTACTCAATTAATTGATAGGACATAGTGATAGTACTGGAAACGAGCGAATAAGTGAATCGGGAGGACGCAAAAGAGGTTCATTCAATTTTGTAGGTGAAGCTTGAAAATTTTCATTCGGAAATCTAAATGATGACGACGCAGAATATTATAATGAAAAAATTAATCAGTTCACTGAAAACGAACAACATCTCAACTGTTATTTTGAAAGGACAAAGTCATGTGATAGAAACAACGATTTCGAACTTCAATCCCACAATTTCCACTTTGAATGCCAACAAAGGTTTTTTGACAGAAAATTTAGACGAAATCGAGAATTGACTCAACAAAGAGGGTGGTGAAATTGCTCTTTTAGCGGCAATGTTAGATATAAATGAACATTTTTCTAACTTCATTACGCTCAATGTTCAATTTCAACTACAAACTCAGTTAATATATAATATATATGCGATACAAGCGGCAAAAACTGGAGGATTACACCCTCTCATATTAACTCCAGAAAAACACACTTTAGATCTGCAAAATATATCGTCAAGTAATTATTTACATTTTTCCGTAATGTCAATCATCGAGTACGCACACATATTTTTGAATTCCATGAAGCTCAGCGTTTTCTACAAAGATGGTCGAATAGTCTATATTTTGTCGGTACCTATGATAGATAGTCAAGAATACGATATATACAAACCAACCTCACTACCCGTGCATGAATCTGTTAATAAATATATTTTTATCCAACCTTATAGCAAATACCTACCTGGCTATTAATAGTATTAGACAAAAATATTTGTTACTTGTTGAAGAACAGTTTCCTTCGTGTACCGAATACTTGAAATCAGGCTATATATGTCATCAAGAAACTCCGCTATTGCTGACTCGAACAACACGAAAGTTGTGAAGTTAATTTTTTTCATGCAACGAGTATCATTCCAGGAAACTCCGATAAAAGATTAATTCAATAAAATCAGAATATATGGCATCAACTCATTTCATCTAATACTTGGATTTTTGTTCTTAATGATCCAGAACGTATAAATTGTGGAATTCAAATTTACAATGTATCACTCCACGGAACCATTATGTTATCTTTGCCTGTTAATTGTGAAGTTTTCACGCAAAGTGCACTTTTGATTCCTCGAAGAATACATACCAGTACATTTGAAAGTAACCAAATTTTCGTTCCATCAGTAAATTTGCTATTTGATTGTTGTGAAACAGAAGAAACGGAACTTATTATTCCGAAATACATTTAGATCTAAATTTTAAAGTTGTGAGCATGCATTTAGATGATTTGAATCTAGCTAGTGGAAAAACTTTCTGAAATCGATGAAGAGATGAAAATTGATTCTGGATGCCAAATTCATTTACTTCAAGTACCAGCATATTATCTATTTTGTTTATTATTATACTGTTGATACTTTGTTGTTTTTGCTGTTGCAGGTAATGTAGACTAGGTAGAAGATGTTGTGAAGCAATCACCGGTATTTGTATAAAAATAAATAATAGTACAGCCAACCCAAGATATAATGGGGGTGTTGTAATTCAACTTTCCATATTATGCTTTCAGAATAGTAATCGATATCGATTATTAGTTATCTTAGTCTAGTCGCTTGCGAGGTTATATGATAATAATTGTTTTTCTCAGTAGTCATATGAAACTTCTCTCTCATCAATCACGAACCTTATAAAGCTCACGTGACTTCATTTGATACTTAGGAAAGATGAAACCACTAACTCATCTCAAGCACATACGGTTCATCTCAGCGAATTTCTCGTTCTTTGTTCATAACAGGAAGCAAGTAAAGAGTTCTCGAGTATATTGTCCATATGTTATTCATTTTATCTTTTCATTCTCATGTTAGTTTTGAACCAAATCTTATTTCTATGATTTGTGCTATTTTGGTAGTAACACATGTGAGTCAGTTAGTAAGAAACCTCTGTTATATAACAACGTATATTTTGTAAAATAACAACCTGTTTGATAACTTTGAGGAAGTGAATAAACGCCTACGGGGAAAATCATTTTCCATCTATTATTTTGGCAAATCACTATATTGAACATTCTGAGTGACACTCTGTGAACCCTCACAGATCTCCCCATTCTCACAATGATTTAGGGAGAAGGTTACAACAATATCCGATTGATAGTCCACGTGGACATGAACATGGAGCGGACATCCATTGGATATCTATAAAATATCCATACTGGTCTGTACGTTAATGGACTCAAAATGAACATCCAGTGGATATCCTTCACCGAGCAAATGATGGATATTCCACTATGAACATGAAATGGTCTTTCTGTTCTGTTTCTGTTTACGAAAACTGTTCTTGAAAAAACTTTATTTCAGAAACAGACAGTATGACAGCGTCAAACAGACATCAATCAGGTATATTTATAATGTCGATGTTGATGAACCAGCATCCCAGCGTTTCTGGAATAACGGTTGTAACTCTATCCCTGTGAGACTCTTGGTCAGCGAACCTGGGTTCGTAACTCCTCCATCCCTGAGACGAAAACAGGAGGGATACTGGTTTGTTTTCGGAGTTCTCTTCTGGGGAAGTTTCCTTGTTTTTCTTTATCGTGGGTTGTACTTTCCTGATAGAATTTCCAGGCTATGAAGGCTGCAGAAAGACCACGAGAGTAATGGGGATGCTTCTGAGACTCCAGGCTGCAGGGTGGAATTGTTGCCACTCTCGGATTTGGAGGAGGCACGCATCGTTTTGAAGTTCGTGAATTCTCTTTATATAATAATTATAATATAGCTTTTATTGATAGGAGAAAAAAAAATATATATGTAACCGAATATGAGTTCCTATCAAACGGCAGGATTCAATTCCTGACCATGTCACAAAAAATCGCAACATGGGCAGAACTTGCTCTTCCATCCAACCGAATAACGTGTGCACCTATGTTAACACACACAAGTGCATACGAGCAAACATTGTACCAGTAAAAGTAATAAATATGTTACATGAAATGGAAAACAATACACATTGAACACATGTATGATACAATAATTGAAAGACACATCACAATATTGAAAAAAGCCGATGCAAAAAAAATACTAAGACCTAATAATAATAATACTGATAATAATAATAGATTTCATTGAACGGATTCACATGAGTTTTTCGAAAACAGATACGAATAAAAAAAAACAACAACATTATCAGAAGTATATATCAAAAGGTAGAATTGAAGTTCAGATCTTGTCACATTAATACGCAATTAGACCCTACCCCTTCATTAAACCGGTGAGAATGATTATGTGCATATATATCAAGAAAACTAATATGTCTACAGTTACTATTGCATGATAAAAAAAATGAAAGAAAAAAGTATTTATTGTCTATTGTACTGCCGGGTAATATTATATGCACTGATATAGAGAGGTAATGTGGATTGGGGTGGATAGTTGCGTTTTGAATCTCAAGTTCAAGTTATGTATGTCCGTTCTGAAGCTCATCTTATCATAAAGATAGGTATCTTTGTGGTGATGTCTTTGTGGTGATGACTTTGTGATAGAGAATGCATGCATGAAATATCCGTCGGGACTCCATGTTCAGCCAATTCAAGTTGCTCAGATGATGAGTAACCGGTAGTCGTCTCGTGGTCCCTGTTATGAGCCTCAAACATGAGTTCTGCAGGGTATGTAACCTTCTTATTCGGACTGCAGTAAGCCAGGACCGTATACGGAATCTGCATAATTAGCATCACACAGGATTTTCTTGGATTGCTTGTTCAAGAATTCTCCGTTTGAGTGAATTTTCTTCAGGTTGCAGTAACCCCGTTTCAAGATCAAAGACACATGGAACGAGAATCTGAGGGATTTGTCGATGATGAGACCTAGATTCTTTGAACATTCACTAAGAGGGAGGTTTTCATTGTCAAGGTGTATATCTATGTTATTTTCGCACCTTCCTCTGATTGCTGATCGACCAAACAGCATAACAACTGTTTTGTAGGGATTGATCATGAGGCAGTATTTCCTAGAGGTAATGAGCAGAGAGTTCAAATCTTGATTAATAAGCTGACATGCGTCTTCCAAGGAAGCTTCCGGAAATTGTTTGTATATCTGAGTGTCGTCAGCATAGCTATGAATTTTGGTGTGCAGCAAGCTTTCAGGAAACTGAGACGTATAAATTACTAATAACATAGGTCCAAGAATTGACCCCTGCGGTACTCCAGCCGACGTGCCACGAAACTCTTAAGACTCACCATCTAGAACAACACTTTGTTTTCTCTGTGTCAAGTAATTCCTCAATAATTCAGTTGAAAAGTACGAGAATCCTAGAAACTTCAACAAGCTTATTAATAGCTGATGACATATTCTATCATAAGCCTTGGAATAATCAAGCAATACCAAGATGCACAAATCATTTTTATCGATCGATTTTCGGACATCATCCACTACGTTCAGCAGAGCGGTCGTGCAGCTATGGCCGGGTCTGAAACCTGATTGAGAAGCCGGCAGAAGTTTATTGACATCAAGAAATTCGCGAATTTGTTTATTGATGATTTTCTCGAAAATTTTTCGAGATGGCACATAGGATGCTGATAGGGCGCAGGCCACTCAGATTTTGGGGATCATTAGTTTTTGTTAGTGGAATAACACGATATTGCTTCCATATTGAAGGAAATGCCTTTTTATCAATACACTCAGTCCACCTTTCCTATACCTAGGCAGAGCTCTATCGCGAAGTTTCATCAACAGTTTCAAATTTTCTGTCAACCAAGGGGCTTTTCCTTCAGTTATGCGTACAGTTCGCAAAGGTGTATGAGTATTGAATGAAGTTAATATCAGGAAATTGAATTTTTCAACCTTTTGATCTAAGTCGTCCGTCCTGTGAATACACTCGTAATCGGAATCGTGGAGATCGCGTTGAAATGCTTCAGTGCTGAATTGTTTGAAATCTCTGTTTGTGTAATAAAAACCAGTATTCGCTTTCACAGAGGATCCGATGGAGCAGGAAGATAGCCAATGATCCGAAAAACTTGAACAGTCTACAATAGTACGGTCGGTGTGTCGTAAGCTTTCAGAGCAAATAATAACATCCAGTAACTCACTAGTTGTGGAAGTGTAACGGGTAGGTTTGTCGATGACTTGATGCAAGTCATATGAATTGATTATAGAACCACTTTCAATGTGAATTTTGTTTGGAGGATCTAAAAAATCTATTTTGAGGTCCCCAGCACAGACAGTATAATCGACACTTGGTATAATACAGGACAAAACATCCTCAAATTCCAAAAAGAAAATTTGAGGGGACTGGTTGGGTGGGCGATACTGAGCTCCGACGGCCTAATTCATTTTTTTCAAAGAAAAGGATATCCAGATTTGTTCAGTATTCGCTATTTGTGAATTGCTGGTTAGGCTAGCGCGTAGAAAATGTTTTGCATAGATGGCTACCCCCTCACCATGACCCTTACGACCTTATCGAAAAAGAACATATCCAGGCCGTAGAATCGACTCATCCGTTAGCCTATCGTTCAGCAAGGTTTCAGAAATGGTGATTATATCGTGAATATTGAATACTTTATTCTTGAATTCTACAAATGCTTTCGTGATTGATCTGGTATTTATATGGCAGATTGAAAATGACATGGTAGATTTGCATCAACTAATTCAACAAAATGAGTAAGTATAGCAGTAAAAAAGCAGAAGATCATATATACAATCAGCAGCAGAGAAAAAGAGTACAACAGAGGTTATTTGGAGATTCACTTTTTCCGCTCCCTGAGTTAAGGTTTTTTTAAAGTGGATTCTTCTGGTGAGAAAGGTTCCTTCCTCTTCTGGTTACCGCCAGATGCACTTTTCCCTCCCAGAACCAGGCTAGGATCAGAGGCGAGTTGTTCAGATGTGTACATAGAAACATTCAGTATCAACTGATTTTGCCTGATGGTGGCTTTCAAACCGTTGATTTCCGCGGTGTTGAGATAACTTCGAAGAGTTTTGTGTGTGACTTGGTCTTGTGGACTCAGGTCGTTGGCAATGAATCTTTGGGTTTATATGAATTCTTCATTACCTCAAGTTTTTTCCAATACGATAAAAATTCAATCTTTAGAATTTTGTTCTCGCTGCGGTTGGGAAGGAAGAAGGTATTATTGATATCTACCAGGTCAAGCTCAATTTCGACAGTATTCCTAAGATCCTTCAGCGATTGGACAATGCTTCCTGATTCTAAGCCAAAAACAATGATGTTATTTCGTCTCGATTTATTATCAAGCTGAGCTACCAGTGCTCTTAGCTTCGAGTTCTCATCTTCAAGCTCTGATATCTTATTATTTGCTACCGCCAATTCCGACTCGATCTCTGAGTGTTTGTCTTGGGCTTTGTCACATTTACCATTAACAGTCATGAGCAATTTGTATAAATCCACGAGCGTTATATCATTAGGAACGGTTGACATGTTTGAGTTTTGAATCCGCACATAAAACATGAGCAGATCAACCGTACTAAAACTCGAGTTGAGGTCCACTTATTGTCAGTAGTTTTTATGGGATGATATTTTTATTCGTTCCGTCCAGAGGGGATAGATCAAGTCTTAGATATCAAATGTTAGAATTTTTAGAATCAAAATCTGCTCACCAGGATCTTTCAAGCGGTAGGTCACTATTTGCACAACTTATCCTCCAAAGAACAAAATTACAGCTCATATGACTTGAGAATTTGAATGTCTAGTCGAAACACCTCCCCTCCGAATACAATTGATGTTGATGAATTGGTTTGAGCTCCAATTCTTTCGTGTTGGTTGTATCCATTTCTGTTTCGATAATTTTCAGTGGTTGTCCTTTCATCATTTCTTTTCTGTTCCACAGCTTGAAGTTTCCCATAGTGACACCACAGTTGAAAGGTACTTCTATTATACTGGGTTTTTCGATCAGTATAAATTCATTGTTCTCACAAGCTTTCCGTACTTTCAACTGTTTCTCGGCTGGGATTCCTATGATGTGCTGGCTGGAAATGGATTCATACTATTGGGTTTGCTACGTAGATTCCGGCGGTGTGGCAGTTCTGGAATTCGGCTCTTTCGATGAGAGCTGCTATATAGACATTGGTTTGTGGCTCCAGAAGATTATGGCAGATATACGTGTCTTTGATCGCAGGGCACATCTCGTCCTCGTATTGTTGTTGGTTCGGCCCAAGTAATATATAGGGGTGGTTTGGGACGATTGTGGAATCAATAATCGGGATAAGAAATATACAAAAAACATTCGTGAATTTCTTCGGAAATAATCGGGAAATGAACGGCAAATATAACTTTATTCCCTGAAAAGGTTACTTGTGTGCCTACCTATTGATAGTAAGAAACAGAACAAGTGAATCGCGGAATTTTTTCTTTGTGATAAAGTGATGTTACGCGTTTTATGATGTTTTCTAATCCTTCCTCTGAATTCACAGTACTGTGTGGAGTATTCAACTTCGCGAAAGTTGAAGCATCTTTCAAATTATCCAGAAATAATATCAAATTTTGACAATTCAGAATTATTTGGTCTAGAACATTTTGTGCTTTCAAGTATTCGACTATATTTTGGCTCATGTTGAATTGAAGATTATTGAGTCGATTCTTCATTATTTCTTGATCGGTATTCAAAAGAGTTACGGTGACGTTATAATTATCAATCTGCCTTGTGATTTCTTTCATATTTGACTTCACCGTCGGCATCCAGGGTGCCAAAAAAGCCATGTAGAAGTTGTGCCCACTAAGTTCAACAAACCTTGTTCAGGACGAGTTTGGGGTTTTATATTACCAAGTTCATTTTCGGCTCCTAAGGTGAGATATTTGGCGTGTTTGAGAAGATTAGGAAATAGAATATGGAAAAAGTTGACTTCATGATCTTCATTTTGGGGATTTGATATACCCGTCTGAGATATTTTCCAACTGGGTAGCAATTGGGGTTATTTCGACGAAGTGAATGAATGTATGTTTGGTTTTGATAATTCGGGATGTCCCAAACCGAAATGGGAGTAGAGGAGTTTTCAGATTTGTTATTTTCATTTCACCAGTCCCTATTTTGGTTGTCAGTAGGAGTATGGCTGCATGAGGCAACGGGGCCGTTGTATTGATTGTCCTGCGGAGTAGAAGAAAAAGCCTTAGATTTTCGAATTTGTAGATCAATTTATATTTTGTTGTTTTTATTTCCGTCCCTAAGTCTGAAATTCTTCATTCCTTCTTGAAGCGGTGTTTTGTTTCATTTCTTGATGCTGTTACGTCTTTTACGAACCTGTTTAACCTCACTGAAATCGGCTGGTTCTTCGCGTTTTCCATTTTGTTTTCTATTGAGAAGTGAATTATGTTTCAGCGAAGTGTCCATTTTCGAAAAGAATATTCAATCTCTTTCGATGATCGATAACATATTGATTCATTATAATTTCGTCCGAGGTGTCAAATGGGTCTAGAGCATCGAGTTGTCCATTTATGATGTCGAAAGATTTTTGTTTTGTAACCCTATGAACTGGAGAATTGTAGCTGATAATAGCGTATTGCATCAACTGTTTCGTACTTGCTTTTTGGTCTTTCATTTTGAGAACACGGAATAATTCAATTAGGGTCGAGTGTAGTCTCTCTACCGTTACTATTCGAGTTTCCAGGGGTTGTGAAATGAAGTTTATCATTATGAAGAGTGGTGAATTCTCTGAGCAAGGAGGTCTTGAATTCGATGCCACTGTTGCACAAAGGTCATTAGACTGTCAAAAAATACAATTGCTGTGCAAATTGGCGCAAGTGGGTATGCTTGTGCATATCCCGGGAAGATGTCAATGATGGTCGAGAATTTTGAACCTTCTATTCGGAATGTGTCCATGTTGATGGCCTCCAATGGTTGTGGGGTCAGGGCAAATTCAATTTTGGGGCATTTCTATCGTATTTTGCCCCTTGACATACATCACAATTGTTAATATATCGAGTTATATGGTTTTTCATTTTGGGTGAAAAATTATCCTTTTTCAGAGCCGAAAGGGCTTTGTTGATTCCACGATGGCGAGTCTTTTCATGGTGGTATCTTATGAGTACGTCTGTTATGTCTCTGACGAATTGAGTTGAAATAGTAAGTTTGTAAGAGTGGTTTTTAAAAAATTGTGGGAGTATTGTGCTCAATTATCGAATAAGATCATATTCAGATTTTTGAACGAAAATGCAGTGTATTTTTTCCGGTTCTACGTGATATTTGAAAAAAATCTATAACTTCGATTTCAAAGTTCTTAGATAGAAACACGGTTTGTCTGTGTCCTGTATCGAAGGTTTGGCTTCGAACAATGTAAAATGGTCCGGATTCTTTCTGGTTGAATGTTATTCGTCTGGAGTATTTTTTAACAGCACAATGCTTGGAGAAAGGTATTTATAGAATAGGGTTTTCTACAGCAGAGTGAATAGTTTGATCGTCATCCCCAGATAGTTGTGGATTGAGGGTGGGTGGTACTATCTGAATGTCTGAAATAATATTGACTTTTTTTGTCTGCAATTTGTTGGGATTGAACACTTGATCAAGATTATCCAAATCCTCTGTGGTAACGTTGGGTGATTGATCAGAGCTCCGAACTATATATCCAGGATTGGCTAATATTGATTCTTTATCGATTTGATTGATTTCTACCCTTGATAATGCATCGGCAGTGGTGTTATGTTTCCTTTTTTATAAATCATTTGGTAGTCGTACTCCCCACGTTTGAGTATCCACCTAACTAATCTAGAGTTTATTTCTTTGAGGTCAAACAACCACTGGAGTGGCTGGTGTTCGGTTGAAGTGACGAATCTTCTGCCAAATGAGTAGGGTCGAATACTTAGTGGCCCAAACAATTGATAACATTTCTTTTTCAATCATACTGTTGTTAACTTCGGCCGGATTCAAGGTTCTAGAGGCATATCCGATTGGAAAGTCGTTTTCTATTTTTCCTTGGCTCAAAATGGCACCAATGGCAAAATTGGAGGCGTCCGTGGAAAGTGTTAATGGTTTTCAGGAATCAGGATATTGTAGAACCGGGTCATTGCAGATAATTTATTTTGCAGAGTTCCAACACTCTGACGAACTCTGGCGACTGGATGATTTTTTCACGTTTTCTTAGGCATTCTGTAAACGGCTTTGTTAATTTTGCAAAATTGTCAATGAAACGTCTATAATATCCAAGAAGGCCCAAGAATGAGTTTGTTTCTTCGGCTGAAGCAGTAATGAAAAATTTTTGAATTGCTTCAATTTTCTGAGGAAAAAAACTCGACGTCTCTCCTAAGAAACTCGCATTTATCGATTTGAATTTTTGATTCTGAATTGCGTAATTCCTTGAAAATTAGTTCGAGATTCGATATATGTTCTCCAAGGTTTGTTGAAAATATTATGATATCATCCATATATACCAAGAGAACCTTGTTCTGAAGATCACTCGGAACATTATCTATTACTTGGAAATTTGCTGGGGCGTTCTTAAGCGCAAATGGCATTCTAACGTTTTCATAACGTCCATTTTCAACATTGAATGCCGTTTTTTCAATGGACTCAGGGGCCATCTCGATTTGATGAAACCCAGATGTAAGATCTTACGTTGAAAAATTTTTGCAACGCCCTAACTTATCCGGAATATCATTGATGTTCGAGAGTGGATATCGCTCATCTATAGTATTTTCGTTTACCTTTCAGTAATCGATTATATGCCACTTTTGTGAACCTCATCTCTATGTATAACTGGATATCTGTACGATTTTTTCCGGAGTGCATATGTCCTGCATGCTCTTCAAAATCATTACATCAAGTGTTCCCATATACTTGTTGACAAAATTCACAAAAGGATCTGATGTTCACAATCTAAAAACACGACATTGCTATAGGTATCTGGTCCCTCCTCATAGAACAACTCTGTTTCGGAAGTCCTTCTCTTACATTGCGGTGAAAGTTTATAATTCCTTACCAGAAACGATTAAAAACTGTACCTCCTTCCATTCATTCAGGGAACATGTCAGATCATTCTTTCAGGAGAAAAATGTGAATTCTGAAAATTATACTTGTGCTTGAACACCTAGATTTTCCAGATGAATCAATGAACTTTGATTATATATTGATAGTTATCATTTTGTTTTTTCTCAATGTTATTTCAATTGAAGACTTGTTATTTTGTAGCTGAAGTTGTTGGGGGGTTATATGGAAGAGCAACCCTGTTGAATATCGTTCTCCATTAGGCAATTATCTTTTAAATGTACTATTTTGAACTAAAAATAAAGACACATTATCATAATTATTATTATTATTATTTCGAGTGTACGGGGATGTCATCACGAGTTTTCATTGAATGCTTGAATTTGTTAGTGAAATTTGATTTCTCGTTATCTTTATGGAATATATCTGAAAATTCTCGGCAGAGGTGAATTGAAGCTTCTTTTTCTTCTGTATTCGAATGATCGCAACGAATTAGTTTTGTTATATCGATTGTTTTTTCGAAGTATATTCAACATCGAGAGTAGAGAGAAGAAAATGTTCTTTATGATTATCAGGTAGAGAAGAAACTTTTATTGGTTCGTTGAATGTTATTGTAAATGCCATATCTTTTTTTTATGTCGTGAGTATTTCAGGAATATAAAGGTTCTGAAAATTGCATTCGGGAATCAAAACATCGTCAGATTATTGAGTGACAGATATGGGTTTCCAAACAGCATTGGAATTTTGACTTTCTCATGAGTCAAACAATTATTGACCAGATCTACAGAGAATTTCATTTGTTGTAACTCTCCAAGACCTAAGGTTCAATGTAAAAATGAATGAAAATCTTACAGAGTGAATTTGATCACGTGGTTTCAATTTGGTTCTGGAAATGAGTTAATATCAGCTTTGAATCTGACTGTTTTCTCTCCAATGCCTGTTTTGATTCTTGTCGCGCAATGGTAAATATTTTGTGAAATTTTTTTTTCCGCTCTCGAGGGTCGTATCATCGAATGATAGCATCCCGTTTCATTGGTGGATTGAGAATTTTGATATATGGTAAGCTATTATCTGATTCGGTATATATTTCGGTAACTAAGTTTGGAGATTGGTATGGCTCGATTGTTGCGAAAACTTGTCTATTAGATGAAAAATTTCTAATAGCAGATCGTGTATGAACGTTTATTGGTTGTCTAGAGAATGAATTTTCCGGAAATGATCGAGGAAAAATCTGTTGGTTTTCGAAAAATGGTCTGTGGACTGATGTCTGGTTGACATTTGCGGAATTTGAAGGAAAATGTTGAAAATGCCCATAGTTTTGTTGATTAGTTCCTTTCGGAACTTGTGATCGATTGGTTTATTTGGAATTTTGTGGGGCCATTGGTATTCGGAAAAGATTTTGAGTATATTGAAAATTATCTTTCTCAATAATATAGGTCAGTACAGTTCATAAACAATCCGGATTCTTCAGTCTAATAAGGCTTTGTAGTGGCCCTGGTATTCTTCTAATGAAAGTTCTCAAACAAACTTGATCGTATTGCCCTCAGATAGATTGATTGGTAGCGGCATCTAGGTCTGTTATTGAAAATGATTTCATTTTTTGGGCAAGGCAAAATTGGTAGCCTCTTGCCAAAATCTAGCGTGGATTCGTTTCTATATGGTCTGTACATGAGTCTTGTTCCAAACATTCTAGATTTCGTTTATCACCAAAACATTGTAGAAGTGCCGATTTATTATTTATTCAAGTGTTCGATTCGTTTCTGCAATCCTCAAGTAATTGGGCTCTATTGATCAATTTTGTTTGAACTACTCCTATCAAATATTTTACTTAAATAGGATCATTATCATTTCCGTATGTTTCAATGAAAAATTCACAAGCTGGTGTAAAATTGGTGTATTCATAGCGCCGTCGTGATTCGGTATGGTATCGACAAACATTATCAACATGCTCAAAGTGGCATTTGCATTGTCCGGTTGGGCAGGTTGAGTAGAATTTGATGGAGTTGTCATGATTCCAGATTGAGATTCAGAAACAATTGAAGAATTATCAAAATTATCTATCAAGTTCTCAATAGTTAATTGATTTTCACTCATAAAAAAAAATCGATTATCAATACGATAAATTGCCTCACTATTCTGATTAAAATTATTGATTCCGAATTTCCTAAACGAGGAAAAGAGAACTTTGGAATGCAAAAAGGATTACTAGGTCTTACCAAAGTTTTCCTTTCTTCTGGTGATTCTGCTTGGCTATCTGCTTCTGTTTCTCGTTCCCAGGCCTCCTCTGAAGGCTCCTCAGGTGAACTCAATCATCTTTTGGTGTACAAGAATACAATAAGTCTCTGAAGGTTTCGAGCTCAAGAGTGAGTTTTTCTTGTCCGATACCGGTTACGATGCCGTGTATTTCTGACAAAAACTGCACTTATCCTACCGACGTATTTGATATACGGAAAGTGTTTTTTGGAAAGAGTTCATTTCAGAAACAGACAGTAAAGCGTCAAACAGAATGAATAAAATATTAAAATCAGGACGCTTGGGTTCGTAACTTGCAACACAAGTACTCTTCATGTTCAATGATAAATTATGAATTGGTTTGTATTATACATAGTTATGGTTCGAACGAAATGAGAGAAGTTTGTTGGAATGACTACAAAAATCTGAAGATCTGAGTAGTATGTGGTGAGTTCAGTTTAGAGATCTCAGTTAGTTTTCAATAATATATGCGAATAATTCAGATGGAGTTGAAATGAATATTTTATGAGAGAAGCCAAGGAGAATAGAAATACCAGTGTTGTCAGAGAATTACTGAATTGTTACACAATGCAGCTAATAGTGATTGTAGAATGCACAAAAAAAGAGAACCGGACCGGTTTATTGAAACAAATATTCAGGATTGATATATTTGGTTGGATTTATAAGTTACACTATTATTGAACAGTATTGAGACGAAAATTCAAAAAACGAATGTATTGTTCTACTAACTTGGGCCTCAAACAAATTATAACTATTGTGGTCTATGCTTTTTTTTTTGTATGCTCTGAAGATATATGATAGACACCACCAATAACAAAAATGGGCAAATGATGAGCGAACAAGAGCATATGAACTTGGTTTGAGGAGGAGTTGACTTGATTTTCTGTAGGAGTAAGAATATCCAAACATCAGGTAATTGTGAACTCTACAGATATCCATGCCGAATACGGATATTAACCTTCAATCGGCCTTTGTTCACGAAGTGGGGACATGGAAGCCTTCTTCAATGTTACTGTTGACCGGGAAAAAGTATTAAAAGCGAACATAGTTCACACTGAAATACCTAATTCAAAGGACTTTCCGAGTCTTCCAGTTCTCCATCCAAAACTCGTTCATCTTCGACAATAGGATTGATTAACTAATTATGGGTTTTGAGCAGTTCATTTTGCATGCACTCATCTTCAAACAAACGATAAATATCATTATTTCAATAGAAACCTCATTCGAAATGCACTCAATTTCAATTAATATTGAAATAGTTCAGATTATTAGGGATATATATCATCCAAAAAATGTTCGAAATTGCCACACATGTTTGGTAATACATTTGCGAAATTCCTTCTCCTCAACTTTCATACGATACGAGATATCAGAGTCAAACGAAGTTCACATGAAGTAGGATTATTTTTAGTAATCTCAGACATTTTTCTATACGAGAAAGTGATGATTGTGTCAACTAATAGGAAAGGTTTCTGAATGCCTCAGTACGTGTTTGCTTTCGGAAATCTAATAAGCCACTCCTGAGTTATCAGCAGTTTCAATTTGTCCCAACACAAAATTCAGCTCGGGAATGAATAACTCAATTTTTATGAAGAAACCGATGTTGTATAGAGAAATATATTTCCAAAAATGTATTACAAGAGTAACTCCTATTCGAGAGTCCACCTCGATTGACAGAATTCGTACAACAAAAATGTTTTCTCTACAGATTGTTAGAGTGATGTTTTTTTATGTAAACTCCCTCCAACCTTGATATTCTTCCCTATCAGAAGTTAAGGGGGAAATTGTCTACGACCTCATAGTCTAATATGTAAATAGATTCATACTATTGATACTCACTCGATAGAACATTACATCCTTGTCTTCCCGCTGATTCGGGCCAAACACATGTTCCAGAGTACTCATCGAAATGTAGTCCAGCGGTACAGGTTGTTTCTATATGCTCCCCTTGTATGCAATTGTAGAATTTATTACAAACAGCTGGATCTTCATGTGCGAAAAACCCGTTCAGACGTGGACAAACACCTTTCGGTTGAGGCTGTTCTGAAATGAAGAGAAATATATCAATCGAAATACTGTTACAAAATTCCTACTGAAGATCGAATTCGAAGTTCCAGCTATCAACTTGGTAATTCGTACTTACGAAGCTCGGTACGATCTTCACAATCTACGTTGAAAGGTTGATCACATTTATTCCTTTTTCTGATGAGGGGATCAAAAACTAAACCATCAGGACATAGTTTCGTCGTAGGAATTCCATCCACACATTCATAGTATTTATCACACTGTCGTTGATCCTCATACTGTCCATCTTTGGGTGGACATTTGAATTGGGCATCTGGAAAAATCGTCTTTTAACTCAGAAATCTTCAGTTTTCCATTATTCATTATTTTTTGTACTCATATAGGTTCATTTTCTAACAAATATATACATATATATATATATATATATATATATATATATATATATCTATATATATATATATATATATAGAACCAGTGGATAGTGGGGTGTTTCAGCAAGTTAAGGAGGACTCTCTTTTAAGTTAGTCCAAGCTTTCGGAAAAATTTATTTCCATCATCAGGGAAACTACAATAATATATAAAAGAGTTGTAAAGTAATTCTAAAATATTAATTACTAATGACTTACATCTTATTTGAGGATGATTACATTGATGTTAGAGATGATTTGATAGGACATTGTTGACGATGAACCATGATCCATATTAAAACTTGATTAAAATTTTTTCAGGTTAAAATCTGGACGTTGCGCTCACATGAGCTTGTCCGTTAACTAATTGAAGTATGACATTGATTTGAATTATGAAGTTGACAATTGAGTTTAGGCAGAGGGCCTGGGGTGTCAGTGTGTTACCAACTGATATCTAGTTACTGATTTGGAACTAATTGAATTGAAATATTACTAAATTTGGTTACTTTGAATTTTGATTATGCAATTGAATAACTGACACTAATATTACTATTGGATAGGTTCTTGTCTAGAGTCAATAAATAAGAATATATTTCACTTAGGTGATTGGTGTCTGTTCTTTTGTTCATACAATTGTTATTTTGAAAAATGTAGGACATTTCTAAAAAAGGACCTCTTGACTGTGTGAGTTTCAGTGGTTGAAACTTATATCATGTATCATGGTTCATCGTCAACAATGTCCCATCATATCATCTCTAACATCAATGTAATCATCCTCAAATAAGATGTAAGTCATTAGTAATTGATATTTTAGAATTACTTTACAACTTTTTCATATATTATTGTAGTTTCCCTGATGATGGAAATAAAATTTTCCGAAAGCTTGGACTAACTTAAAAGAGTACTCCTTTTCTTGCTGAAACACCCCACTATCCACTGGTTCTATTCTTAACTAGTCAGCAACGACTACCCTTCCTCTTATATATATATATATATATATGCTAAATTGGTAGTCAGGGAGTTTATCCGTTGGTTTGTCGGTATTGACTTTCGACGTTTCGCAACTGTTGCTAGCACCAAGTAGGAGCAGTAACATTCTTGAAAATGCCAACTGAGATGTTGGCGAAACGTCGAAAGTCAATACCGACAAACCAACAGATAAACTCCCAGAATACCAATTTCTCATTCTCAAGCATCCGTGAAAACCTTCACTGTAACACTGTAACATATATATATATATATATATATATATATATATATATATATGAGACAATATTTGGGTATGCAGCAGGACAAAACAGTGTACTCTTATAACACAGATTTCAAGCATTCGATAATCTTTATTATCATCATCAGGGATGCTACAATATGGTGAAACAAGCAGTTAGATCCATGAAGAGAGATCAGTCAAACAACTCACAGTGTGAGGTTAAACGGCACGATGAATAAAATTCGTTGGACACAACATATCTGCGCGTAGACAATAAAAACCCGACAGTCAGGACGTTAACGAACAACAATGTTTCACATAATAAAACGCTTTTGAATTTTCAAACCACCTGTTTGTTCCTTGATGAGGAAACGCCGAACACGCGGGAATAATCAGAATGACGTTGACAAAAGGCAACTGTCTAAATGGTGCATGTGCAGTGCCAACCAATGACGATGCTTGAATTCACGCGGCCTTCGACCCGATATCGATCTGTGACCAGATCACAGCAGGGATGCTAACAGAACTCGCGCTTCGAGTAGCTGCGTCTACCACATACGTTGGATATGAACTTAATTAATAAGATGACTGTGAGAAAAAGTGAGAATTTTTTGAATTTTGGAAAATGTACAATTAATTTTCAAAGTGGATATTTTTTGTGAAAGAAAGTCTAAATTATCACATTTTTGATGATGTGTCTTGAGTAACCGAAAGATTCAATCTGTGAGATGAAAGATTTGTGAAGGAAATCTGATGATTTTCTCTCACTTTTGGATTATCCATACAAATCAAGTAGAAGTGAATCTCACTTAGGTGATTTGAGTCTGTTTTTTCATTCAAGGAATTATCAGATTGTGCTATATGTACCATTTCTAAGAAGAGCCTCTTGGCAGAGTTTTTTTCTGTAGATAAAATTTTTACTGCGTTGTTATCCATGCAATGTCCCTCCTTAAGGACATGTTCACTCAATGCACACCTCTCCGGGTGCAATCTACTGTCACTCTTGTGCGCTGTAATTCGATCCTTCAACAATCTGGACGTTCGTCCCATTTATTCTTTATCGCAGCTCTGACAAAGTATACAGTAAACCACATCCGAAGAGTTTGTGCAGGGAGTTTTGTCTTTTGGTTTTGAAAAAATTCTGTTAAGAGGTAAAACGTTTTTATTCGAAATTTTAAGATTATTTGTAAACGATTTGAAAATTCCAGATATTCCTGGAGAAATATCTTTGATGAAAGGCAAGGAAGCATAAAAAGTCGAACAAGGGCTTGATTCAGCGGAATCTGCATTCTCTAAGACATTCTGTGTGGCATTATTTAAAATAGGTTGATTATTAGTATTGTTGATTATATTATTATCTATGGATGAGGTACTATAAAAAATTGTTTTGAGGAAGTGTGCCGGATAAGAGTTTTGACAAAAAAGATCATACAGGAGATTTAAGTTCTTTTGGTGGAAAGATGTATCAGAGATCTTGAGAACCCTTGCTTTCATTTGTTTGATTAGGTTGGCCTTCATGATCTGTTTGTGGTAAGACCAATAGTTGATGTAGCGGCCGGAACTCATTGGTTTTCTAAACCAGTCTATCTTAATGACGTTCTTTGGTGTCCTCATAAAGAGAGTATCCAAAAAAGGAACACTATTGTGTTCATTCTCTCGTTCGATGGTGAACTGTGTATAGCGGTCGTAACTGTTGAAAATGAAAAGGGTTTCTTCAAGAGAATCTCTGGGGAGAAAAATGATAATATCATCCACATATTTTTTGAGGAAAAAGGGTTTGTAAGGGAGTACATAAGTGACAATATCTAGTAGATCATCCATGACATAAGCCGCCAGAGTTTGTTCGTAATATTTATCGTTGTATTCGAAGTACGTGTTATTAAACAAGAAGGTTATTAAATTTAGGAGAGTGTCTTTTGTCAGACTTTTCTGAATTTGATAACCTTCTTGTTTAATAACACGTACTTGAAATACAACGATAAATATTACAAACAAACTTTTGGCACCCCGATGGGAGCAAAAATAAGCCCAATTCTGGCGGCTCATGTCATGGATGATCTACTAGATATTGTCACTAATGTACTCCCTTACAAACCCTTTTTCCTCAAAAAATATGTGGATGATATTATAATTTCTCTTCCCAGAGATTCTCTTGAAGAAACCTTTTTCATTTTCAACAGTTACGACCCCTATATACAGTTCACCATCGAAAGAGAGAATGAACACAATAGTGTTCCTTTTCTTAGGCACTCTCTTCATAAGGACACTAAACAACGTCATTAATATAGACTGGTATAGAAAACCAATGAGTTCCGGCCGCTACATCAACTATTGGTCGTACCACAAACAGAGCATGAAGGCCAACCTAATCAAACAAATGAAAGCAAGGGTTCTCAAGATCTCTGATACATCTTTTCACCAAAAGAACTTAAATCTCCTGTATGATCTTTTTCGTCAAAATTCTCATCCGGTACACTTCCTCGAAACAATATTATATAGTACCTCATCCATAGATAATAATATAATCAACAATACTAATAATTTACCTATTTTAAATAATGCCACACAGAATGTCTTAGAGAATGCAGATTCCGCTGAATCAAGCCCATGTTCGATTTTTTATGCCTCCTTGCCTTTCATCAAAGATATTTTTCCAGGAATATCTAGAATTTTCAAATCGTTTACAAATAATTTAAAATTTCAAATAAAAACTTTTTACCCCTTAACATAATTTTTTCTAAACTAAAAGACAAAACTTCCTGCACAAACTGTTCGGATGTGGTTTACTGTATACCTTGTCAGATCTGCGATAAAGAATACATAGGACAAACGTCCAGATTGTTGAAGGATCGAATTACAGCGCACAAGAGTGACAGTAGATTGCACCCGGAGAGGTGTGCATTGAGTGAACATGTCTTTAAGGAGGGACATTGCATGGATTACAACGCAGTAAAAATTTTATCTACAGAAAAGAACTCTGCCAAGAGGCTCTTCTTAGAAATGGTACATATAGCACAATCTGATAATTCCCCAAATGAAAAAACAGACCTGAATCACCTAAGTGAGATTTACCCCTACTTAATTTGTATGGATAATCCAAAAGTGAGAGAAAATCATCAGATTTCCTCCACAAATCTTTCATCTCACAGATTGAATCTTTCGGTTACTTGAGACACATCATCAGAAATGTGATAATTTGGGCTTTCTTTTACAAAAAATATCCACTTTGAAAATTAATTGTACATTTTCCAAAATTCTAAAAATTCTCACTTTTTCTCACAGTCATCTCAATAATTAAGTTCATAATAAAATTTAATTTTTAACACGGATTTTGAGGAACTAGGAATGTTTCACTGAACGCGTTATCATATCCAACGTATGTGGTAGACGCAGCTACTCGAAGCGCGAGTTCTGTTGGAATCTGTGTTATAAGAGTACACTGTTTTGGCCTGCTGCATACCCAAATATTGTCTCGCTCATTCCCTAACTAGTCAGCAAACAGGACTATCCTTCTCTTTATATATATATATATATATATATATATATATATATATATATATATATATACATATATTCACATATACATATACACTCATTAAAAATTGTGGTTGTTGTCCTATGTACATTGCCTTCATTTTTATTGCGTGTGTTGTAAGAATGTTTCATCATTTGGAGAATACCTTTGTTCTTGTAGTTATTCAAAATTACATTGTACACATATAACTAATATATTATATACTAATGATCTACCGTTCTGTATTGGTGAGTCAAATGTTACACTATATGCGGACGATACCAACTTCTTGATAAGTGGACTGAATGAATTGAAAACAGAAACTGAGGCTAATCTTACACTACAAAAGGCATACATGTGGTTCGCCGGAAATAATCTCACCTTGAATCCTACAAAAACGAATTTCATTAACTTTCATCCACGTCAAAAACTTATGAACTATGATTATGATATAAGGTTGAACTCGGAGCGTCTGAGACAATCTAATGTGATGAAATTTCTAGGTCTCTACCTGGAAGATGACCTAAAATGGCAAGTACACTGCACTAAATTAGCATCAGCGCTAGGCCAAAAATTATTTCTAATAAAAAGTCAAAAATATTATCTCCTTGATCCTTTGATCAAGTCTATTATTACAGCGAAATAGAATCACGACTAAGATATGGTATCCTAATATGGGGATCATCATCATCTGTTGAAAATGTATTACTAGCCCAAAAAAGAATAGCACGATGCCTGACGTCAGCTAACTATCGGGACCCTTGTAAACCACTTTTCAAGAAACTAGTCATTTTAACGGTGGTCAATTTGTATATATTAGAAATTTCTTGCTTCAAACATGACAAAAAACATACAGAATTCACTAAACAACATAGCCATACATATTACACGAGGAAACTACAGGAAATTATTCCAAACCATAACCTACAAACAACCAGCCAGGGGCCCGTTGTTATGGAAATCAAAATCTACAACCAAATCCCACTTTCACTCAAATCTCTTACATTCAAATCATTCAGAAATAAGTTCAAAGAGCTTCTCATTCTGAATCCCTTCTACAAATTGTGTGAATATTTTAACTGTAAATTCGAGTAAACCACATACATCAATTATTTTGTTAATTTTGTTTTGTGATGTTATTTTACAAACTGTACCCATGTATCTGAAATGTTTTTATCTTCTACCCATTGGCGTAGTACTAAACTTGTGACTTATCCTATGTTAGTATCTGACTTTATTGGATTAATAAATATTATTATTATTATTATAACTGTCTGATATCGATTACTCACGAATCTTCGAATATACGGTTCATCATGTTTTTTTGAATACATTATTCTAGGTATTTTCTTCTGAGAAACTTCCGCTTTTTTCAGATGTTTGTCCAACATACCTCCCCAACTAAGGATGTCATATTGAAGACGAGATTGCACCAGTGAAAGTAAACGGTTTCAAGGTAAGTGACATTCAGGAAAGTTCCTAGGTATTTGAATTCATACAACATATATCTGAATGATTGAGATATTTGGTTATTGTTCATTCCACCTCAGATGAGGATCTATCGCAACACCAAGATATTTGATTCGGTCTGCTCTCGATATTTTCATCGTTTCACCCTGTTTTTTTATAGTTAATTTGCTATAATTTGGTAATCCGTTTTCGTAGCTTGCGAATTGTAGGAAGTGGGTCTTTTCGAAATTTATTGTGAGTGATTTATGATCGAACCAATCTTTAAATTTGTTCATCTCGTATTCAACCTGTTAGATATCGGAATATCCAAAACAACCTTTTACATTTTTTGCGAGCCACTTTTTTGATTAAGATAGTTTTCGGTTCGCTACCAGAAATCTCTCAAGTGTATTCAGTAAATCAACATCGACCTTGCAAATGAACCAGTGTATTGAATTGGTGGTGTTTCATTTCATATTATATGTGCATACATAACAATTGGCGACGAGGACGTCTATTGTGGGGGGAAGTGAGAGTGAAAACAAGCTATAGGGTGGATCTCGATGAGCCTGGATCACTCTTTTTGTATGGATACACCGATTATATGCCGTCGCTTTTTTTTCCAAATTTTTTTTGTACTATTGACAAATCATATCAACTTTTTTTCAAACTACCATTGGAGACCAATGAGGTGAATACATCGATTACATGGCGTCACTTTCCTTTTTTTTTCAACTTTTCTCGTACTATTGAGAAATCGACTCGACTTGTTTTTAAAATATCATTGGAAACCAATGGTGTGAATACATCGAATATACGCCGTCACTGTTTTTTCTGAACTTTTCTCGTACTATTGAAAAACCAACTGAACTTTTTTTTTTAAAAATGATTTGAAACTATCATTGGAAACCAATGTTATGAATACATCGATTATATGCCATCACCTTTCAATTTTTTTCTCAAATTTTCCCGTACTATTGAGAAATTAACTTAGTTCTTTTGAACTATAATTGGAAACCAATGTTTTGAATACATCGATTGTATGCCGTCACTTTCCAATTTTGTCTCAATTTTTTTCGTACTACAGAGAAATCAACTCTACTTTTTTTTAAACTATCATTGGATACCAATGGTTTGAATACATCGATTATATGTCGTCAATTGTTTGGGATTTTCCAGTTTTTCCAATAGTTCCCCTGAGTAATTTTCATCTATCACCTATCAATACAAATTCAAGTCATCTCCTCTGAAAATCATATTCTATGCAGTCACTCGTTTCAAGTTATCATTTGTTTTGATAGTTCCCATGAGTATTTAAAAATATTTTTCACCGATCAATTGAAATTCAACCCCTCTGAGAATCGCCTTGAAACCAGTTTTGGATACCAATAGTGTCACTACAGCGATTCTAAGCTATCAGTTGTTCAAAATCTCTAGTTTCTACATTAGACGACTCTTACATATTTCATCGCTGCCAACGATGCTCACTGAACATTACATGCATTTTCTGTTGACGAAAAATTAATTTTCTGATTGTAGGTAATTGGAGTTGTTATTTTCATGTTCTAATCTGACAGTAGATTGCACGCACCTCCGCCATAAGTTTCGTTTTTGATACTGTCGTTTTCGAATTGATGGCATTTTACGGATATCTCTATTAACAAATGTGAATTCATTTTCTGATTCTTTGAATTCGATTTTAATTCGAATTCATCTCCTGCTGCCATTTTGTGGTTCTCTTCTAACCGTATACTGAACGCTTACCCGTTTTCACATTAATTTTTGAAAGACGAACTCGAGTTGATCGAATTTTAGGGATATTCATCAATATTTCCTAAACTATCGATATTACAGAAACAATTTATCTAGATTTTCTATAGCATTCGACGAGATCTGCAGGTTAACTCCTTTGACAAATTTTGATAAAGTGAGTGATTTCAGAGATATATCGTTTGTTTCCTTGAAAAAAATCATATTTCCCGTACTGTTGATCTTAGAGGAAAAATTGACTTAATTCTTTATAGAATTCGACAAGATTTTCAATTTAACTCCTATGACAAATTTTGAATTGATGAGTGGTTTCGGAGATATATCGTTTGTTTTCTTAAAAAAAATCATTTTTTCCGTACTGTTGATTTTAGAGAAAAAATGTACCCAGGTTTTTCATAGCATTCGACAAGATCTACAATTCAGCTCCCACGACAAATTTTAATTTGATGAGTGGTTGTGGAGATATATCGTTTTATTTTCATTGTTCAAATTCCCGATTTGCAATTTTGGTCAATATTCCCCGAACTATTGATATTGGAGAAAAAATGTATGGAGGTTTTTTATAGTTTTCACCTTGATGAACATTATTCCACTCCTGATGATTTTTGATTCACCCATTCGTCCTCAAAATATTTCAACATGTAACAAAAATTAAAAATTGATTTCGGATTTTTCCCAGATTTTCCTATTTTCTAATTATTGCAGGAATAATTACTTCAAACAAAAGTTTCAGATTATCATGAGACCTATCCGATTTTTTTTTGTTTTTCGATTACGAGCAACGGTATGGTCTAGAGAGTGTTTAAAAAAAAACTGACGCGCGACACAGAAACAACTCATAAAATCTATTTTTATTATTTTTTTTCCTTCAGTCAAAAGTTGTAGCAGAAGGTTTGGAAATTTCATTGATAGCGAAAAAAAAAATGTCGGAAAATGCCGAGAAATCCATTTTTCCATTTTTCACTTCTTTTCAAAAAAATAGGTGTCTGTACCCTCATGAGATCTAGGAATGACCCGAATGTCGAATCGATATCTCTCTCCGTTCGACCGCTATCGTGTTACAATTTTTTTTCCCGGAAAAACACTTTTTTCGTTCTCCGAGCCGCGGGGAAAACGATAGTCATATGCACCCAAATGAAAGTTAAAAATGACCCGAGTTTCGATATTTCATCTCTTTTCGTTCGACCGCTATCGTGTCACATAAAAATTTCAATTTCACCCGGAAAAACTACTTTCCAGTTTTCCGATCCTTCCGAAAAACGATTGGGTTCTGTATCCCTACGGGGTCTGACTACGGTCCGAGTTTCGAATCGAAATCTCTTCCTGTTCGACCGCTATCGTGTTTCAAAAAAAGCTACGCCGGACAGACACACACACAGACAGACAAAAAAATTAAGTTTGGCTCAATCGGCCTATTTTTCGACGCTGATCATTTTATCCAAATGAAATTATTTGATATTTCTTCGAATAAAAAAGTTTTGCCCGCTGCCCGGTAAAATCGTTACCGTAGATATATATCGATTAATAATATTGTTACTTTACCTAATAAGGAATGTTACGCGTTACCTCATGTGCACACCCAAAACTATTGTATTTTTGTCCACCCTGTACCAATTGGAATCAACATGTGATACATTTTTGGAATCAGCTCAGCTAGAGTAATCCGAAAATTGAGACGAAATAGGGGTGTTCCATTAAAAAAAAAATTATGGTGACGTCATTACTCGAACGTTATTCACCTTGTATATTAGATTATTATATTAAATTTACGGTAGATTAAAATAAAAAATCGACGTGTTTCACGATTATTTCTTAAAATGACCTGTTTAGCTAAAAATGAATTTGTTCCATATTTAACGGACACACTGTATATATATTTATGTATATGATGAATTGTGTTTTCGGGTTTCATTCCGTGTTCGATTGGTTCGGAGGTCGGAACTCAATCATCACCTAGGAGATGGCAAATGAGACTTTGCCGAAACGTTGTGACAATTATCCTTCAGAGAATCAAAACCACAGAACACGGAATGAAACCCGAAAACACAATTCATCATACTTCGCCCGTGAGAATCTTCATGCTAACATTTATATATATATATATATATATATATATATATATATATATATATATATATTCTTGAAGGATCAAAACTCGAAACTTGTCCCATTGCGCCTGAAGCTAGAAGAGTATGACTACAAAAAAGCCACTAGCAATACCAACGCCGATGCGCTCTCCAGGATAGAGATACATACATAGGAGCTCTATGAAGCAAACTAAGATGACGACAAGGCATCTCTATTCAACCATCCTCCATCAGAAGTTCCTGAGTCTGCGGAGGACATCATCAACGATCTATTCGAAGATTGCTCCCATCACTATTTCCCTGAAGACAAAGACCCCCTACCGCACGAACAAGAAATTCAGAACTGAACCTGAACCAAGAAGCTACACCAGATGAAGACACTTGTGGGATCACCAAGCATACAGCCAGAGAAAGCCCAGTATTGGGAATACCAATATCAGAGAAGCCTCTCAATGTCTTCAATAACCAAGTCATCTTCAAACGAGTGAGCTATAACCCAGCAAGAACGGTGATAGAGGAATTATTCCCGACCGAGAGAAGATACCATGCAAAATTGGGAAACGACAATTTTGACGAAAACGTTTTCAACTTTTTCAAGGAATATATCGGCCCGGAAAAAAAATACGCTTTGATGTTCGGAGAGGAAGAACTCTACCCCAGTATGTGCAGAATCCTGAGAGAGACATTCAGGAACTCCTCTTTTGATCTCATCAAATGCAACCGCCTTCTAGAAGATGTCAATTGCCCTACTAGACAAAAAGAAATGATCACGCAGCAGCATGAAGGAAAAACGAACCATAGAGGAATCACCGAAACGAAAACTCGAATCAGAAGATTGTATTATTGGCCCAATATCAAAAAAGGTGTCGAAGAAGCTATCAACTTCTGCGAATCTTGTCAAATCAACAAGTATGATCGAAGACCAGAGAAGCCAAAATTTATGCTGACGCCTACCCCAAAAAAGCCTCTCGATATAATACACATGGATACTCTTCAGGCAAGTGGACAAAAATTCCTGACGATTGTGGGTGCATTTTTAAAATATGGCCAGGCATATCCAATAGAGGGATGTAATGCTATCAACACTCTCTTAATATTCATCAACCACCGTGGAATACCACATATGATCGTCACTGATAATGGAACTGAATTCAAAAATGGACGTAAATAAACAATTGAAAAAGCCCCTGGCCAGGAAACGTTTTGTATACAAATGAAGAGAAGATTTTATTATTTTCCCAAAAGAATCCAAATACTATATATATATATATATATATATATATATATATATATATATATAGTTGAAAAAACCGTCTAAATTTGGAAAATCCTCATGAAATGAAAATTAACCTTGGAGTTGCAGTCATAAATTGAGTTTGGCCTGATATAGTAAAACTCTTTATTGAATTGTCGAGCTTTCGAAAATCTTCATTTTCTTTTTCAAGACATCTGAAAAACAGTGTTTATTGTTACATAAAGCACTAAAACATGTTAAAATTGAACTCACTAATGTGAGATTAGATGTAAAACAGCAGAAGAAAAATCCTTGTCCATCACAAACAGAAAAAACATTTCTTATCAGAAACATTCATAAAAACTAAACTGGAAACCCTGTCTCCGAAAATATCACTGGGAAGAAATGGAACCATTCATCCAAATCACATTGAAGTGCACGAAATAATACATGTGCATAAGATTAACAGAACAATTTGGAAAAAAATTTTCATTTTACATTTTTGAAATAACGACTTGTTGAGTGAACAGAGCACATGGCCCAGTGTGAGCACAGCGCATGGAACTGCAGGGTAAACAGCACCCAACAGAACCAAATGATGGTTGACAACGTCTTGTCACCTGTCAATATCAGACCTCTTATTCATCGGATTTAGTTGTTTATTGATATAAACCATCTCCAAAAAGTTTCTTTTATTGTAATTATCTTCAACTGCTAAAACTGTGGGGTTGCCAAAATTAATGATATGATTCGTGTTAATATTATGCTCAGCCAAAGCACAACTATTTTTCTTGAGATTACAATCACTCTTGTGGGACGTGATGCGTCCAGACAAGTTTCTACTGGTTTGTCCAATGTAAGCTCTATCACATTCAAAACAAGGGATTTTGTAAATGACATTGGATTGTTCAAATTTTGAAAGTGGTGTTTTTGTTTTTGTATAAAGATTGCCAATAAGTTTCAAATTCTTTTTGGCTATTCTCAAATCATCTAATTTAAAAATGTTGGAAAGTCTTGGTGTAAGTTCCTGAATGTATGGGAGGGTTCTGTACTTAAATGTTGTTGCAACTTGAGAGATATCATTATTATTATTAATGGTTTGTTTATTGATTTCATTACGACTATTAGAGAAAGATGAGAGAGACATACTTGAATGAGTGTTGAATAAAAATTTATTGATGAATTTAAGAGGATAAGAATTTTCTTTCAGAATATCCCTTTCTTTTCCAAATTGTTCTGTTAATCTTATGCACATGTATCATTTCGTGCACTTCAATGTAATTTGGATGAATGGTTCCATTTCTTTCCAGTGATATTTTCGGAGACATGGTTTCCAGTTTAGTTTTTATGAATGTTTCTGATAAGAAATGTCTTTTCTGTTTGTGATGGACAAGGATTTTTCTTCTGCTGTTTTACATCTAATCTCACATTAGTAAGTTCAATTTTAACATGTTTTAGTGCTTTATGTAACAATAAACACTGTTTTTCAGATGTTTCGAAAAAAAAATAAAGATTTTCGAAAGCTCGACAATTTAATAAAGAGTTTTACTATATCAGGCCAAACTCAATTTATGACTGCAACCCCAAGGTTAATTTTCATTTCATGAGGATTTTCCAAATTTAGACGGTTTATATATATATATATATATATATATATATATATATGTAAGCATGAAGATTTTCACAGACGAAGTATGATGCGTTGTTTTTTCGGGTTTCATTCCGTGTTAATTCTCGCAACGTTTCGGCAAAGTCTCATTTGCCATCTTCTAGGTGATGTCTGGAGTTTCGATCAGTCGAATTCGGAGATCGAAACTCTAGACATCACCTAGAAGATGGCAGATGAGACTTTGCCGAAACGTTGTGAGAATTATCCTTCAGAGGATCGAAACCACAGAACACGGAATGAAACCCGAAAAAACAACGCATCATATATATATATATATATATATATATATATATATATATATATATATATATATATATAATCTGCTGGGGGTTGAGGAGACTTAGGCCTCGCCACCAAGTCAAGCAGTCTTGAGAGTGGCTCCAAAGTGGGAGCCGGAACGTCGAAAGAAGAAAAATTCCAGACGCGGTTCAACCGGAAGTTTCAGAGAGCACATATATATATACAGTGTGTCCCTAGACCAGTGGGACAGTTGAATATCTCTTGAACCAATGAGAATTTTCAAAATATTATAAGTTCACATTATATTGCATTATGAGAGCTAACTTCAGGAATTACTATTTTTTATACGAGGGGCGCAAGAAAGGCTCACGAAATCGAACATCAATTTTTTCAAATGGAACACCCCATATATTTCAATATATCTGAACTCTCATTCCTTTAGGCTAATTATTGGTTTTTTATTTTTGAAAATCCGACGAGGCGTTGCCAAGTTATACCAGTGGTTTATGAAATGCAGACATTTTTTTAGACAAACCCATTATTCATCCTACGAAGAATTTCTAGAATCATTCAAGACTGTTGGTAGTCGGTAGCATATTCTATAATATGGGATACTCATCTTCTTCGAGAGTTATACAGGGTGGTCAGAAATATTATATGATTCACGAAATTCAAACTTTCTTCACATCAATTTTTCAAATAGTCCACCCTACAATATGAATTATTTTATAGCCCATTGGTGATTTGATTGCTCCTGGTCAATGTTTGTGAAAGAGACATATGAATTTCATCATCAAAAATGCAAAAAAAATCACCAAACTACGTATAACACCGCAAATGTTGGAGAACGTCACAAGAAATCATGTAATGAAAAATTTCGAAATGTGCCTTGCAGCAAACGGAAGACAATTCGAACATTTATATTAACGAGAGATGTATTTGTGTCTGTATAATTAACAAATGAAATATTAATATTATCGTCCCTAATTATTTGTCAACAGTTTTTTTTTCTGTTGAGACTTTGTTTAGGACAGTTGAATGCATAAATAGTTTACTGCATTATTTTATTTGCATTTGCTGATGATGAAATTCATATGTCTCTTTCACAACCATTGGCCATAAGCAATCAAAACACCAATGGGCTATAAAATAATTTATATTGTAGGGTGCACTATTTGAAAAATTGATGTGAAGAAAGTTTGAATTTCGTGAAAATCATATAATATTTATGACCACCCTGTATAACAATCGAAGGAGATGAGTATTCCATATTATAGAATATGCTACCGACTACCAACAGTCTTGAATGATTCCAGAAATTCTTCGTAGGATGAATAATGGGTTTGTCTAAAAAAATGTCTGCATTTCATAAACCACTGGTATAACTTGGCAACGCCTCGTCGGATTTTCAAAAATAAAAAACCAATAATTAGCCTAAAGGAATGACAGTTCAGATATATTGAAATATATAGGGTGTTCCATTTGAAAAAATTGATGTTCGATTTCGTGAGCCTTTCTTGCGCCCCTCGTATAAAAAATAGTGATTCCTGAAGTAAGCTCTCATAATGCGATATAATGTGAACCCAAAATATTTTGAAAATTCCTATTGGTTCAAGAGATATTCAACTGTCCCACTGGTCTAGGGACACACTGTATATATATATATATATATATATATATATATATATATATATATGTATAGATATATATATATATATATATATATATACATATATATATATATATATATATATATATGTGAGAAGGTTAGACGACTGTCTAAGTTAAAGAAGAATCCTTTAAATATTCAGGTGTGCAGTCAACAAGGAATTGGAAAAAGTGAACTCTGTATTCTGTTCAAGCTTTCGAGTCTTTATTGGCTCTTCATCAGGAACTCTACAATGAATTAGGAAAATTGTAAGAATAGAAACGTTTTTCAACATGTGCTTACTTACGAATGTGAGGTTAATAATCCTTTTTTAATGAAAACATGAAGGACAACATATCACAAACACATCGACCTAATGGTACAATTATAATATAAAACTTTAATTGAAAGATATGATCAATCATACATGTAAAAGAATTGAAAAATGGGAGAAGTTGTTTCTCCTAACAGGCATTGGAAACCATATTTGTAATTTTAACGGAAATGATGTGAAAAGAAGGGAATGAAGTTGACAAGTGACGAATGATTACAGTTTCCTGTGACCTTGTTGCCAACACACAATGAAAATGAATGTGAAATCACCAACTAAACAGGAGTACCAAATGTAAAGTTGTTATTATTACTGCCCAGTAGGGGGCGACTTAGTAAATATGAGTATATGATGCTGAGATTATCTATATCTTTCCTGGAATTTATGGAATTTGGTTCTTTGAAAATTTGTGTCATTTCAAGAAAAGTTCTTTTCTTAAGATTGGATTCATGTTCCAATATCGTCACATTATCATAATCGGGTAAATGATCAAAATTGATTGAATGTTGTGCTAATGAGCAGGTTTTTTTGAGATTTCTAATATCACTTTTATGGGAACAGATTCTATCCTTCAACTTCCTCTTGGTTTGTCCAATGTACTTTTTTTCACACTGAGAGCAAGGGATACAATAAACAACATTAGAATGATCTAATACAGGATCTTTATCTTTTAATTTTGAAAAAATTCTATTGAGTACAATTTGATTTTTATAAGCAATTTTAATATTAGGAATTTTGGAAAACAACCCATTAAATTTATGGTGAAGTGTATGAATATAAGGAAGAGATAAGTAAAAATTTGGAACATTATTATGAATCAATTCAGCGTTCCCTTCTTAGATACTAAAGTCATCAGAAGATCTGATAACTCACTCATCACCAGTTGGTACACTAAGCCTGGTGCGTCTGGAAGATTCTTGCATTTCGAATCTTACCACCAAAATAAACAAAAAATCAACCTAGTGCTAGGTATGAAAAATAGAGTACTGAAAACTAGTCACATTTCGTTACAAAATAGTAATTTAAAAAAACTTTTTCAATTATTTCTGAATAGTGGATACCCGAAGGGACTTCTGCATAAACTTATCTTCTGTAGGTCACATATTAACAGTGATTATCATAATAATTCTTCAATTCATAATAATTCTTCAATTCATAATAATGTTCCAAATTTTTACTTATCTCTTCCTTATATTCATACACTTCACCATAAATTTAATGGGTTGTTTTCCAAAATTCCTAATATTAAAATTGCTTATAAAAATCAAATTGTACTCAATAGAATTTTTTCAAAATTAAAAGATAAAGATCCTGTATTAGATCATTCTAATGTTGTTTATTGTATCCCTTGCTCTCAGTGTGAAAAAAAGTACATTGGACAAACCAAGAGGAAGTTGAAGGATAGAATCTGTTCCCATAAAAGTGATATTAGAAATCTCAAAAAAACCTGCTCATTAGCACAACATTCAATCAATTTTGATCATTTACCCGATTATGATAATGTGACGATATTGGAACATGAATCCAATCTTAAGAAAAGAACTTTTCTTGAAATGACACAAATTTTCAAAGAACCAAATTCCATAAATTCCAGGAAAGATATAGATAATCTCAGCATCATATACTCATATTTACTAAGTCGCCCCCTACTGGGCAGTAATAATAACAACTTTACATTTGGTACTCCTGTTTAGTTGGTGATTTCACATTCATTTTCATTGTGTGTTGGCAACAAGGTCACAGGAAACTGTAATCATTCGTCACTTGTCAACTTCATTCCCTTCTTTTCACATCATTTCCGTTAAAATTACAAATATGGTTTCCAATGCCTGTTAGGAGAAACAACTTCTCCCATTTTTCAATTCTTTTACATGTATGATTGATCATATCTTTTAATTAAAGTTTTATATTATAATTGTACCATTAGGTCGATGTGTTTGTGATATGTTGTCCTTCATGTTTTCATTAAAAAAGGATTATTAACCTCACATTCGTAAGTAAGCACATGTTAAAAAACGTTTCTATTCTTACAATTTTCCTAATTCATTGTAGAGTTCCTGATGAAGAGCCAATAAAGACTCGAAAGCTTGAACAGAATAAAGAGTTCACTTTTTCCAATTCCTTGTTGACTGCACACCCGAATATTTAAAGGATTCTTCTATATATATATATATATATATATATATATATATATATATATATATATATATATATATATATATATATATATATGTATATATATATATATATGTAGAAATTGATGTTTTCACGGATCTTCGATATACAAGATGAATTTTTCTGGGTTTTTATCCGTTAGGTATTTTCTGATTTGTTCGACGTTTCGAATTCCATTTTGAATTCATTTTCAAGAACTGTGAGACGAATATCTGTCCATACCGTCCTGGTCAATCACTTTCCTTACGAAGCAACCAAGCAAGAGCTAGCAAAGACTTCAATTGTCTGTTCTCCACGGAAACTGGTATTTATAATGACTCTCCTCAGTCATTATCCGACTGCGTCCGATATTGAGGCTGCATCCTGCCAATACCAGTTTCCGTGGAGAACAGACAATTGAAGTCTTTGCTAGCTCTTGCTTGGTTGCTTCGTAAGGGGAGTGATTGACCAGGACGGTATGGACAGATATTCGTCTCACAGTTCTTGAAAATGAATTCAAAATGGAATTCGAAACGTCGAACAAATCAGAAAATACCTAACGGATAAAAACCCAGAAAAATTCATCTTGTATATCGAAGATCCGTGAAAACATCAATTTCTACATAATACCTGGATGGGCAGGATGCAGCCTCAATATCGGACGCAGTCGGATAATGACTGAGGAGAGTCATTATAAATACCAGTTTCCGTGGAGAACAGACAATTAAAGTCTTTGCTAGCTCTTGCTTGGTTGCTTCGTAAGGGGAGTGATTGACCAGGACGGTATGGACAGATATTCGTCTCACAGTTCTTGAAAATGAATTCAAAATGGAATTCGAAACGTCGAACAAATCAGAAAATACCTAACGGATAAAAACCCAGAAAAATTCATCTTGTATATCGAAGATCCGTGAAAACATCAATTTCTACATAATACCTGGATGGGCAGGATGCAGCCTCAATATCGGACGCAGTCGGATAATGACTGAGGAGAGTCATTATAAATACCAGTTTCCGTGGAGAACAGACAATTGAAGTCTTTGCTAGCTCTTGCTTGGTTGCTTCGTAAGGGGAGTGATTGACCAGGACGGTATGGACAGATATTCGTCTCACAGTTCTTGAAAATGAATTCAAAATGGAATTCGAAACGTCGAACAAATCAGGAAATACCTAACGGATAAAAACCCTGAAAAAATTCATCTTGTATATATATATATATATATATATATATATATATATATATATATATATATATATATATATATATATATATATATATATATGTATATATATATATATATATATATATATATATATATATATATATATATATATATATATATAGATGCCTGTTAAGTTGTCACCTCCGTTAAGTTGGGTAGGCGACCTGACCTCCGGGTCAAGGGGCTGTCTGACTGATATAAAATTTGTGAATATATGATGAGGGGAAAGTCCAGAATCCGTTAATCAAAAGAGGGGTAAAGATTTATTATTTTGAATTTTGGTAGGAACCGAGAAGGCGTTGTTTCCTCATCATATATAGGCATATACTTGAGATATCTTCTCCGTTGTCACCTCCTACATTGTTGCCACGTTTCGGAGGACACAACGTAGAGTAGGTCTCTAGATCATACAATATTATATAACATTTTGAGCGAACTCACATAATCCAGTCTATGACCATTTTCGTGTGTATTTATTCCATACAGCTGCGATTTGCATGAAAATTTGGATTTAGTTTCTTCTTACCCTCTATTCCAAAATCTACCCTGTGCCGAGGGTTGCTTTTTCCCTGGGGGTGGATGCCACCCCTCCTGGGAAGGGGGTGAAAAAATTTTCTTTGAAAATAAGTGCGGAACTTCCATGAAGTTTTTTCAGAAAGGCATTACTTTTCGACTTATTCGCGAGTGAAATTGTCGGTTTTCAGGCAAAAAAAACACGTTTTTAGATTTTTTTGCGAATAACTAAAAGAATGAATCGTTTTTCAAGTCCTTTGAAAAACCTTCATTTTTATTTTTCATGTAAGTTCCTAGCATCAAAATTGAGCGAGATATGCAGAGAATAATGTCGATTCCTATTTTTTCGTTGGAAAAAAAATAGTCAAAATCTCACCCTCTCTTCCACCCCTTTTGAAAAAAAAAACGTTGCCACTTCACATTTCACTTTATTAATGTTCTTATGATACGTTCTGAGTGTTTGACCAGTTGAAAGTAATGAGGGAAAATCATTTTCGTTGTTTAACAAAAAATCTCCTTTTTTTAAAAATAACTCAAAAACTATTAATGACACGCAGAATTTTGTAGAGTTCAATAGAAGATGATTTTCTCTCTTCAAGCTCAATTTTTTTCAAACATAAGTACTTTCAACTGGTCAAACACTCAGAACGTATGGAAAGAACATAAATTAAGTTTATTGTGAAGTGGCAATAATTTTTTTCAAATGGGATGGAAGACAGGGTAAGATTTTCACAATTTTCTCCAACGAAAAAATAGGAATCGACATAATTCTCCTCATACCTCGATTAGTTTTGATATTACGAACTTCCATGAGAAATAAAAATTGAGGCCTTTCAAAGGACTTCAAAATGGGTTCAATGAGATTTTCCCGAAAAATGCATTGGTTCTTGGTCATTGTACGTAGAAACTTTTCATTCTGGCAATACCAATCATTTTTCAACAAGCAATAATTTCGTTTGTATTGGGTCTGCATACATCATGAATACACGATTACCTTTGTGAAACCTAGAGTATTGCTCACCTCAGGTTTTTCGATTGATTGCATATTTCTCAAGTTATTCGCAAAAAAGAATCTGAAAAAAACTTCATGAAAGAAAAGTTGCTTTGAATTAGTCAATATATCGATTTCCGCACTTATTTTCGAAGAAAAATGTTTCACCCCCAAGAAGGGGTGGCATCCACCACAGGGCAGATTTTGAAATAGAGGGTAAGTATAAACTAAATCCAAATTTTTCTACAAATTGGTACTGTATGGGATAAAAACACATTTTACCATCATAGACTGGAGTGATAGGTGTAATATTTGAATTAGGTTTTCGATCAATCTGCATGGTATTTTCTTAGAGTTCCAATTAGTAATATCAGAAATTAAAATTAGGATTTCAATGAAATATTGAAAAAAAAAACGAAGAGCTTCTGTGTATTCGATTTCATTGCTCAGGTTAAATAATGATGTCTCTTGCAGGTTTTTGAAGATATCTAGAAAACTTTTTTCATTTTGAAACACGAATATTTCATTCATTTCATAATTCAAAAAACTATGACTGGCTCCTTCATTTGAAGAATTGATCAGCGATGGATCCAATGTTCCTGTGGAACTGTTCTATGATTTCACTCTCTCGATTTGAATTATAAAATATTCTTGATGAAATAACATAGGTTAGATGTTGATTACTCCATTAGGTCTCAACAATTGCAGTTGAACAATGAATATGCAAGCACATCCGAATTGTTGTTTAAGAAATAACCATTCCGGAGATCGTGGTTCTTTGAGTGTAATAGCACAAAACAGGCTATAACAAATTCAGTACTTTCTGCACGGATCTCAGAATTTCTTCATTATCTCTTCTATTCCTGTATTCACAGAGAATTGTCTTTGGAATGTTCCGACGTTTCTGTTCATAAAATACATCAAAATGGTTAATGCAATGATATATATATACTACACTGTTCTTTTTAGAATATGGTTGATCACAGGAGCAATCAAAAATTAAGAATTGGGTGTTATTGGTGACGAATTCTTCCTGTGATAATATAATGAGCGAATTTCTAATAGCGTGTATATCCTGGAATATTTTTAACCGAATGTAATGTGTGAAAGATTTCGCTCTGATATTTGTTTTTTCAATTTTTGAAAGTGACATTGCCTCATAAGTCAGTTATATATCTTTATTTTATTCAGATATGCAAGTTATTGAAGTTGAAACGAATTTTATCGAAACGTTGTATCCTCTGGAATACACGTATGAGATTCTGAAAACTCCATATGAGATTTCGCAGAAAACAATATATTTCAACCACTAGCTCTTGAAAAAATATATTCATCAAAAATACTTCGGTTCTAAACCCTACAGATATCAAATTATTTCTATACTGATTCGACACAATTTTCTCTATCTACCTCAGGTATGCATTATTTTGATGAGAAAACTATGGTAGAACTAGTTTTTGTCGGATGCATCATATAAACTGCCATAAAATTAATAATGAATACTAAATGTCCCAGTGACTCTCTCGTAATTTCCTTCCGTCAGTAAATCTTTAATGGAATGCTCTCAGCTATCATAAGAAGATTCATTGGAATATTATTCTTTTCTGAATTTACAAAAACTGCTATGAGTGCATCAAGTATTCAAGACTGAAGTAGAAAAAATTAAACGTATGAAATCTCATTGTTGACTGGAGTATTCCCAACTGACCAGTAACTTTTTGTTCACAAAAATGAACATGTTTGTTTGTTCCTTTGTTTGTATGTCTCTAGTAGACTCGAAAACTGTCGAATTCGATTGTCTGAAATTTATGGAATATTTTCGAGAAAGGTTGGTTGGGTGGCAGGATTTTTTTCAACAATTTAAACTGTATTTTCATTTGAGAAACCCACTTCCATTTGTTCGTTACTGAGTAGCATTCCAAGTTTTTTGAATTCGAAACGTCAGCAAGGAAACAATTAATTTTTTTCATAAAAATTGATCTTATTACCCAACCGACCTCTCTCGAAAATATCTCTCTGAAAAATATGTAGTAAATGATAATTATTGTCTGCTTTTCAGTCTTGGGTCGGGTCTACGAAATATTGCAATGATTAGAGCTTACCCCAAAAACTCCCACATACCAATTTTGAATGGAATCGAACAATAATCACAAAATTCGTCAGCCGTCTTGAATTCATGAATTGAAACAAAACATTCCTAGTCCCCGTCCCCGAAAGCCCCCACACACAAATTTTGAATAGCATCGAACCATATTCACAAAAATCGGTCGCTACCATAGAGTAACAATTTCTTTTTACCCAGATACAAATTTCGTTATGCATTGTCAGCCACTTCTGAGCTATTAGCCAAATTTCTAGTATCTAGCTCATCGGGAAATTCAAAATCGATCACAAAATTCCACTCGAATAATTATATGTAATAAAAACATGGTGATTAAATATCAGAGGATACTTTCGGAGAAATATGGCGTAATGAATTGACAGCAGAATTATGAACACTTGACAAATTTCAAGTCAATAGGAAAACTGAAAGTGGGTCAAATGTTACTTGCAATATTTCCCAGGTAACAGGTATAGGTAGAGAGAGAAACCGATGAACCGAGAAATACGTCAAAAAAAAGCAAGTCAAGAAAGCATTATGGTCGTGGAATTTACTCATCCGTATTTTGGTGCTGTCATCTCTATTTATGGTGAAACGGTGTTGATGTTTCCTGCATTGAGAATATTCTCGCGAGAGAACTTTCGACCTGGAACCAAGAGAATGCAATGTTGCCATATTCGGAGGTGACAGCATACCCGCTGATTAACAGAGGTGACAACGTCAAATATGTAACCTTAAATGTATGCGACGCTAGCGCCAGTGATATACGGTTGAACTAAAAACTTTTTGAGTGGGTGAAAAGGGGTCCTGGTGACCTCCGGACAAATTTTTGATATGATGATCCTTGGAACCTGTAGAACCTATCTGACCAAAAAACAAGCAGAAATGTTGTCACCGAATTCGGAGGTGACAACGTTATATAT
Source organism: Zygogramma bicolorata (assembly GCA_032362365.1). Taxonomy (NCBI): domain Eukaryota; kingdom Metazoa; phylum Arthropoda; class Insecta; order Coleoptera; family Chrysomelidae; genus Zygogramma; species Zygogramma bicolorata. The sequence goes on along the minus strand of JAVJAQ010003311.1, from coordinate 541,975 downwards.
GAGGTGACAATGTTTTTTTTTCATTCATCAATATATATATAATATATATATATATATATATATATATATATATATATATATATATATATATATATATATATATGTAGAAATTGATGTTTTCACGGATCTTCGATATGCAAGATTAAATTTTCTGGGTTTTTATCCGTTAGGTATCTTCTGAGTTGTTCGACGTTTCGAATTCCATTTTGAATTCATTCTCAAGAACTGTGAGACGAATATCTGTCCATACCGTCCTGGTCAATCACTCCCCTTACGAAGTAACCAAGCAAGAGTAAGCAAAGACTTCAATTGTCTATTCTCCATGGAAACTGGTATTTATAATGATTCTCCTTAGTTATCATCCGACTAGGTCCGATATTGAGGTTATATCCTGCCCATCCAGGTATTATGTAGAAATTACTTCGTAAGGGGAGTGATTGACCAGGACGGTATGGACAGATATTCGTCTCACAGTTCTTGAGAAATAATTCAAAATGGAATTCGAAACGTCGAACAACTCAGAAGATACCTAACGGATAAAAACCCAGAAAATTTAATCTTGCATATCGAAGATCCGTGAAAACATCAATTTCTACATAATACCTGGATGGGCAGGATATAACCTCAATATCGGACCTAGTCGGATGATAACTAAGGAGAATCATTATAAATACCAGTTTCCATGGAGAATAGACAATTGACGTCTTTGCTTACTCTTGCTTGGTTACTTCGTAAGGGGAGTGATTGACCAGGACGGTATGGACAGATATTCGTCTCACAGTTCTTGAGAATGAATTCAAAATGGAATTCGAAACGTCGAACAACTCAGAAGATACCTAACGGATAAAAACCCAGAAAATTTAATCTTGCATATATATATATATATATATATATATATATATATATATATATATATATATATATATATATTGGCCAGATAGGTTCTACAGGTTCCAAGGATCATCATATCAAAAATTTGTCCGGAGGTCACAAGGACCCCTTTTTACCCACTCAAAAAGTTTTTAGTTCAACCGTATATCACTGGCGCTAGCGTCGCATGCATTTAAGGTTACATATTTGACGTTGTCACCTCCGTTAATCAGCGGGTATGCTGTCACCTCCGAAAATGGCAACATTGTATTTTCTTGGTTCCAGGTCGAAAGTTCTCTCGCGAGAATATTTTCAATGCAGGAAACATCAACACCGTTTCACCATAAATAGAGATGACAGCACCAAAATACGGATGAGTAAATTCCACGACCATAATGCTTTCTTGACTTGCTTTTTTTTGACGTATTTCTCGGTTCATCGGTTTCTCTCTCTACCTACCTGTTACCTGGGAAATATTGCAAGTGACATTTGACCCACTTTTAGTTTTCCTATTGACTTGAAATTTGTCAAGTGTTCATAATTCTGGTGTCAATTCATTACGCTATATTTCTCCAAAAATATCTTCTGATATTTAATCACCATGTTTTTATTACGTATAATTATTCGAGTGGAATTTTGTGATCGATTTTAAACTAACTTCCCGATGAGCTAGATACTAGAAATTTGGCCAATAGCTCAGAAGTGGCTGACAATGCATTACGAAATTTGTATCTGGTTAAAAAGAAATTGTTACTCTATGATAGCGACCGATTTTTGTGAATATGGTTCGATTCTATTCAAAATTGGTGTGTGGGGGCCTTCGGGGTCGGGGACTACGAATGTTTTGTTTCAATTCATGAATTCAAGACGGCGGACGAATTTTGTGATTATTGTTCGATTCCATTCAAAATTGGTATGTGGGAGTTTTTGGGGTAAGCTCTAATCATTGCAAAATTCCGTAGACCCGACACAAGACTGAAAAGCAGAAAATAATTATCATTTAGTAGATATTTTTCAATATACCATGTTTTTAAGACGGACTGAAAAGTATTAATGACTTTTTTCAATTCCCATACAGATTCCTTCAACAAAAAACGTGGGGTGCCTGCAATGTATAATACAACATGCGCATGCACCCTCACGTTTTTCGTTTAAGGAATCTTTATACAGATATAAATCTTTATGGGGCTAGGAAAAATATTATATTTTCTTTAGTCCGTTTTTGAAATGGTGAACGTATGAAAAATATTTATCATTCAAAAATCATTTTAAAAGAAGTTTCATAAATTGTATCATGAATGTTTTTTTGAGTAATGATAGTGATCAATATGGCTGCCAAGCTATATGATGAGGGTCCGATTTTATTTCGGTTTCCAGAGCCGGTGATTATATTAGTGACTTTTTTTCTTCATATTCATTGCAACGCATGCCTTTCCGTTCCGTTCCAATTTTGAATCGAATCTAACCATAATTACGGAACTCGTTCGCCATCTTGGATCTGCCATCTTGATGAAAATGGCTCGGAGTACTTCAAATATCCTCAAAATCTGTCGAACATATTCCGTAACCATTTGACTGGTTTAGTGATCTAATAATCATTTTCGAGAAAGGTTGGTTGGGTAATAAGATCAATTTTTATAAAAAAAATCTATTGTTTCCTTGCTGACGTTTCGAATTCAATAAGTTTTATCTAGGCTCTGTAACAATGAATTTCTATAAATATATACCTCCCACAATTAAAGTTTCAATTTAACATACCTCCCACAATTAAAGTTTCAATTTAACGAAGGAATGATGAATTCTTAATCAAAATACTCACCGAAAAAAGTTTTTTTTTCGTTTTAACCTCATAAACATTTCAAAAACAAACGGACATATCACTCATATACATAATTGAAAATAAAAAAAACCTCAAGAACAATTTTTTTTAGAGATAAACAACCAACATAAACGACATGAAACAAATGAATGGCTTCATATATCCGATATCGCTGAATTATTCATACATAGAAAATTCATCTGAAAAACTTGGAATGCTACTCAGTAACGAACAAATGTAAGTGGCTTTCTCAAATGAAAATACAGTTGGAAAAAATTTTTTCTCAAAACAAAAAATTAAACACCTCGAGACATACAATCCAACATAATGTAAAAATTGACTTATGGAAGCTGTTCAGATACCGTCCTGTTTGACCAATAGGTCAAACAGGATGGTATCTTGAAATACTAATTTCAGAACACATGAGACACTCTAAGAAAATAAATATGAAAAACCGCACAGCCCTCGTAGAATATAAGGGGAGCATAGACACATGATTGATTTTGATCATCCAACTATTCTAGATGTTCAACCATATTTATTTCATCCAAATGACTTCTTAGCGAAATGATGCATAACCTCAAACTCTCAAACACGATAGTGTCAACACTAGTAGAGATGTCGATGGCCTGAATACCGCACATTTCAACTTGATCAGTAAAATACCTAAATAATTCCCCCCATTTTTAGGTCCCATTCTTTCTGTCATTGATAAAAACAAACACCACGTTATAGAAATCATACATGAAGTTATTCGTTTGTTTCATGTCGGTTGTGTTGGTTGTTTGTCTATAAAATTTTGTTGTTGCAATGTTTTTTTTATTATGTGTCTAATATGTCTAATGGTTTTTAATATAGTTATAAGTTAAACAAAAAAAAAATTCTTTTTCTGTGAGTAATTTGATTAGGATTTCATCATTTCTCGTAAAATAGAAATAATGATAATCATAAAAGTTTTGTGGGAGGTATATTTATGAAAATTCATTGTTACAGAGCCCCAAAGGATAATTTAATCAAATTCGAAACGCCCGCAAGAAAACAATTGTTAAAAAAAATCCTGCCACCCAACCAACCTTTCTCGAAAATATTCCATAAATTTCAGACAATCGAATTCGGCAGTTTTCGAGTCTATTAGAGACATACAAACAAATAAAACAAACGAACATATTCATTTCAAAAAACAAAAAGTTACTGGTCAGTTGGGAATACTCCAGTCAACAATGAGATTCCATACGTTTCATTTTTTCTGCTTTTGTCTTAAATACTTGATGGACTCATAGCAGTTTTTGTAAATTCAGAAAAAAATAATATTCCAATGCTTCTTGTGATAGCTGAGAGCATTCCATTAAAGATATACTGACGGGGACATTTAGTATTCATTATTAATTTTATAACAGTTCACATGATGCATCCGACGAAAACTAGTTCTACCATAGTTTTCTCATCAAAAGAATGCATAGCTGAGGTAGATAGAGAAACTTGTGTCGAATCAGTAGAGAAATAATTTGATATCTAGAGGGTTTGGAACCGAAGTATTTTTGATGAATATATTTTTTCAAGAGCTAGTGGTTGAAATATATTGTTTTCTGCGAAATCTCATATGAAGTTTCCAGAATCTTATACGTGTATACCAGAGGATACAACGTTTCGATAAAATTCGTTTCAACTTCAATAACTTGCATATCTGAATAAAATAAAGATATATAACTGACTTATGAGGAAATGTCACCTTCAAAAATTGAAAAAACAAATATCAGAGCGGAATTTTTCACACATCACATTCGGTTGAAAATATTCCAGGATATACACGCTATTAGAAATTCGCTCATTATATTATCACAGGAAGGATTCGTCACCAATAACACCCAATTCTTAATTTTTGATTGATCCTGTGATCAACCATATTCTAAAAAGAACAGTGTAGTATTTATATCATTGCATTAACCATTTTGATGTATTTCATGAACAGAAACGTCGGAACATTCCAAAGACAATTCTCTGTGAATACAGGAATAGAAGAGATAATGAAGAAATTCTGAGATCCGTGCAGAAAGTACTGAATTTGTTATAGCCTGTTTCGTGCTATTACACTCAAAGAACCACGATCTCCGAAATGGTATTTTCTTGAAACAATTCGGATGTGCTTGCATATTTATTGTTAAACTGCATTTGTTGAGACCTAATGGAGTAATCAACATCATACCTATGTTATTTCATCAAGAATATTTTATAATTCAAATCGAGAGGGTGAAATCTTAAAACAGTTCCACAGGAACATTGAATCCATCGCTGATCAATTCGTCAAATGGAGAAGCCAGTCATAGTTTTTTAAATTATGAAATGAATGAAATAATCGTGTTTCAAAATGGAAAAAGTTTTCCAGATATCTTCAGAAATCTGCTAGAGATATCATTATTTAACCTGAGCAATGAAATCGAATACACAGAAACTCTTCGTTATTTTTTTTCAATAGTTCATTGAAATCCTAATTTCATTTTCAGATATTACTAATTGGGACTCTAAGAAAATACCATAGAGATTGATCGAAAACCTAATTCAAATATTCCACCTATCACTCCAGTCTATGATCGTGTAAAAATGTGTAAACTGTGTAATTATCCCATACAATACCAATTTGTATAAAAATTTGTATTTAGGTTCTACTTACCCTCTATTTCAAAATCTGCCCTGTGGTGGATGCAACCCCTTCTTGGGGGTGAAACATTTTTCTTCGAAAATAAGTGCGGAAATCGATATATTGACTAATTCAAAGCAGCTTTTCTTTCATGAAGTTTTTCTCACATTATTTTTTGCGAATAACTTGAGAAATACGCATTCAAAAGAAAAACCTGAAGTGAGCAATACTCTAGGTTTTACAAAGGTAATCGTGTATTCATGATTCATGCAGACCCAATACAAACGAAATTATTGCTCGTTGAAAAATGATTGGTATTTCCAAAATGAAAAGTTTCTACGTACAATGACCAAAAACCAATGTATTTTTCGGGAAAATCTCATTGAACCCATTTTGAAGTCTTTTGAAAGGACTCAATTTTTATTTCTCATGGAAGTTCGTAATATCAAAACTAAGCGAGGTATGAAGAGAATAATGTCGATTCCTATTTTTCGTTGGAGAAAATTATGAAAATCTTACCCTGTCTTCCATCCCTTAAAAAAAAATTTTTGCCACTTCACAATAAACTTCATTTATGTTCTTTCCATACGTTCTGAGTGTCTGACCAGTTGAAAGTACTTATGTTTGAAAAAAATTGAGCTTGAAGAGGGGAAAATGGCCTTTTATACAAAATAAATAAAAATATATAAATAACACGCAATATATTGTACAAAGTTGTAGGTATTTTTTTTCTGAAAGTTTGGGCGTTTTTTTTGTAGGATAAAAATGGAGTAAAATATGGCCAGTTGAAGCTTACGTGTGTTCGCGCAAAGTACTTTTCTCATATTTATCGTACAGAGAAAGATAACACTCCAAAATTTTCAGGAGAAAAAACTACAATTTTGAACTCTACAAAATTCTGCGTGTCATTAATATTTTTTTGAGTTATTTCGAAGCAAAGGAGATTTTTTGTTAAACAACGAAAATGATTTTCCCTCATTACTTTCAACTGGTCAAACACTTAGAACGTATCATAAGAATATTAAATAAAGTGAAATGTGAAGTGGCAACGTTTTTTTTTTCAAAAGGGGCGGAAGAGATTCCTATTCTTTTCCAACGAAAAGATAGGAATCGACATTATTCTCTGCATATCTCGCTCAATTTTGAAGCTAGGAACTTACATAAAAAATAAAAATGAAGGTTTTTGGAAGGATCTGAAAAACGATTCATTTTTCTAGTTATTCGCAAAAAAAAAATCTGAAAACGTGTTTTTTTTGCCTGAAAACCGACAATTTCACTCGCGAATAAGTCGAAAACTATTGCCCTCCTGAAAAAACTTCATGGAGAAATACTTGCTTAGATTTAGGTAGTCAATTTATCGATTTCCGCACTTATTTCCAAAAAAAAAAAATTTCATCCCCTCCCCAGGAGATGTGGCATCCACCCCCCGGGAAAAAGCAACCCTCGGCACAGGGTAGATTTCGAAATCCAAATTTTCATGCAAATCGGAGCTGTATGAAATGAATACACACGAAAATGGTCATAGACTGGATTATATGTGAGTTCGCTCAAAATGTTATATAATATTGTATGATCTAGAGACCTACTCTACGTTGTGTCCTCCGAAACGTGGCAACGATGTAGGAGGTGACAACGGAGAAGATATCTCAAGTATATGGCTATATATGATGAGGAAACAACGCCTTCTCCGTTCCTACCAGAATTCAAAATAATAAATCTTTACCCCTCTTTTGATAAACGGATTCTGGACTTTCCCCTCATCATATATTCACAAATTTTATATCAGTCAGACAGCCCCTTGACCCGGAGGTCAGGTCGCCTACCCAACTTAACGGAGGTGACAACTCAACAGGCATCTATATATATATATATATATATATATATATATATATATATATATATATATATATATAAATATATATATATATATATATATATATATATATATATATATAAATATATATATATATATATATATATATATATAATTATGTATATATATAAGTTGTTATTCTGGAAACTCATCCGTTGGTTTGTCGGTATTGAGTTATTGAGTTTCGACACCGTTTCAGAAAACGCTGAAGGAAGGAAGCCATCGATTTAGTGAAACATGGAGAAATCATCAAAAGAGACGACTCTCAGAACAGACCAAATGTCTGGAGGGCCCTCATCAACAACCTCAATTGACCCGACGACTGATGGAATGGATCATATCGGAACCTGTGATAATGGAGTCGCATTATTTCTTCTTGAAAATGGCTTAAAAATCGAAACGTGTCGAACACAAAAGTTCAATCCGAACTCTACCGTTGCATGCTTTCGAGAATACAATTTTTATTATTATCACTTCGACACTGTGCCTTTCAGTCCTCAATTCTCAGAAGTGAACGATTTTCAGTATCTTCAATGACTTGTTATATTCATTTATGATATTTGATAATTCTTTTGTGATCAAAATTACTCTACTCGAACTCTCTTGATCATTTTTGCCCTCAATTTGATTAGTATTTCTTTCACAGATCTTGAATGATCCACCTATATATCATTCAATCAGAATGAATCGATAATAATTCATTACAATGAATCAATAACATATGTTCGAAATTTCCAATGATATCATTCTAGAACATTCAACCCATTAACAAATTGCATCAGTTCGAAGAACGGGTATATCAAAAGGAATAATATTCATTCACTCACCTACTAAACAAAATACCACGCATGAAGTCACAAAAAATTGAAAAATCATATTCCTCGGATATTATCGATTACTGGGACGTAAGACAATATTCACTTCACGATAGAGACTGAAAGTCATTTCTACTTGTCCTCAATCGATTATATAGAAAGTGTAGGTCAACCGGTTGAATGAATGTCATGTAATAAACTTGTGTTGAATACTCTCAACGCATAATTTGAATCCCTGTTTGATGAAGAGATACTTTCACTTTTCATCATAAGTGAGCCGTTTTTTTTTCATTTCATTCCCAACTGAGCCAACAATTGGAGAATTTTGTATGATATTCAAAAAGGATTCTACACAGTTTGTGATAATGGTTTAAGTGATTTGTGAAAGGACAGGGATGAATGAGTATTCGTTCACCTTAGAAGAAACTCTCCTATGCAATACCTCAAATTCAATTTTATGTTGCAATATGATCATTACAATTATTGAAAACAGTTATAGTAATCGGTGGAATTGAATATATTTGAAATGGTGAAATACTGCATCAAGTGATGGTATACTTTCTCGTCGAATCGTGTCTAACTGATTTATATCGATACATTTTTCCGTGGTAGAGTCGACGCGTAGATTATGTTATTCTGTGTCCATGAGGTGGTATCAGATTCAGTTATTTGATTTAGATATAGTGGAACCGCATACCATAGTTCTAGCGTCTAATATGAGCTGACCAGATGAGAGATCTTGAAATATTTAGGGTATCACAAAACTATATGCTATTCAGAACTCTTAGATTTTCTGTGGTTGGAATGGAGTTTGAGGAGCTATTATGTGTCTTCTTCGTCTGCAAAAAAGCAATACCCCGTTGCTGTCATTGCATACACGCCACTGGAACTAGACATTCGCGATGGAACGAATTTTGCACACTCGACAAGTTATAAAGGTTGTATCATTTAATATCATAATAATTCAGACCTCTAACCAGTAATGTAATATTCCAAGTATTGCTATTAATTTGATCAAACTACATTGAAATTGAAAGTCCACTGTGTTCCATTTTTTATCTTCTTGGGAAAAAAACTATAACAAAATTGGCGAAGTCGGTAGGATTCCGGAAATGATTTTCAGTTGAATAAAAATAAAAAAATCCTATTCTTCACATTCTCAGCGAAGTGAAACTCAGATCTCTTCCAGTACCATTAGAGTTGACGAGAAACTCACTCACTCACTCATATGTCCTAGAACACAGAACCGAAAGTTTCATACGAGTCAATATCATCAACAAAAAGAATATTTCAGTAGGTATTTCTTCTGAAATAAAAAAATAATTGTCGAGGTGTATTTTTAGCCAAAGCCATATTGAACGTTGATTCATATAAAAAAGCCATCAATTGTCAATACTAAGGAATATTGAGTGAAAGTCGAATTCATAAACTTGGTTTAAGAAAACTTTCAAGAAGAAAATTCGTTTGTTTTTTTTCTTCACAGACCGACCTAAATCTTCACATAAGCGATCGAATTGAATTGCTTAACCAAAACTCAAGACTCGATCACTCAAATTCTGAGAAAAAAAACTGTTCTTTAGGTATGTGAAAGATATAACAGAATATTGCATTTACCGGGTGATCCATTAACTCATACCGACATCATCACACACAACACACACAAAATCAATAGTACTACACTCAATCCTGTTTGTTAAAAAATAAATCCTTATCCAAAGGTTCACGAAATCGAAGTGAATAGACAAATTGCAAAAATTTTAAAAGAAAACATCATCAAACCCTCTACATCCCCTTGCAATACACCTCGGTGAGTTGTTTCAAAAACACTCGATCAAGCTGGTGAACCTAAATAGGGAATTGTGGTTGATTACAAGGAGCTTAATGAAATGACTATAGGTGACAGTTTCCCACTTCCTAGAATTGACGAAATTCTAGATCAACTTCATCATTAGATTTGCCCAACGGTTTTCATCAGATCAGAATGGATGAAAAAAAATCACATAAAGCTGCATTTTCCACACCGACAGGACAATACGAATACCTTCGTCTTCCGTTTGAGGTTCGAAACGGTCCTCCTTGTTTTTCTAGAATGGTGTCCATCGTTTTGAGAGGATTACAAAAAAAAGCAATGCTTTGTGTATGTAAACGACGTTATTATTTACATATACCGTGTGACACAGACTCATGGTACATCCCCGTTTTCTCCTTTGTTTTTTTAGCTATATTTTTGAAATTCGGAACATTTAATATGCTCACTGAACAGCATTCCTCGACATATCTGAAAGAAAAACACAACTTCCAATTTTTCCGGAAATGACATCAACTTCAGATTCTTGAATGGGACGTCCTGTATATTGTTACATGATCGGCTAGGGATGATCATGAGGAATCCAACGATACCAGGTTTGATGATGTTATCTCCAATGACTGCAGAGATATCGCCATTTTTATTTTCCTTATGCTCAACGAGTAGGAGAGAGAAACTTCTTCTGGCGGGTCAATCCGATTTTCTCTCCCACTCATTGAGCTTATGAATAAAATAAATGGCGATATCTCCGTAGTCATCGGAGATAACACCATAAAACCTGGTATCGTTGGATTCCTTATGATCATCTCTAACCGATCATGTAACAATATACAGGGTGTCCCATTCAAGAATCGAAAGTTGATTTCATTTTGATATGATATACTATATTTTTCAAAATGAAATCAAGGTCAATTTTATGGATTCTCAAAAAATTACACCACAGTCGAAAGAAGAAATAAATAAGATCATATTCGAAAATCACTCCACATCTATAACGGGACATCCTAGTTATTCAAAAAAAGGTTTAATAATTCTGAACAGGAAAAATATATACTACTACTCCTACTAATCACCGTAGCAGTTATTGTCACTTCTCTTGGTCCACTACAATTGAAAGCCAAATATTTCTTGAACACTTCACTTCTCACATGACACATTTTTCTCAGCAGTTTTCATCAAAATGGAGTGTCCAGTGATATTATGGATTACGCCCATTTCAATACAACATATTCTAGTAAAAAAAAAAAAGTGAAAATAAATTAAATAGAATAAAATATAAAATAATGTCAAGGAGAAAATTCCGTTTCCTGCTGTTCATAAGTGTTTTCTTGTTCATAGAATAAAACGTACGCCTCGCCACTTACGAGAGATTTTGAACAGATCGGTGACACATGGGAATCGTTGTATTCGTACCACGTTTCGGAGTAAGGGTGTCGACAGTAAGCCGTGTAGTGGCCGCTGTACGTAGTGCCGCTATGGTTGGAGAGCGCGTAGAGTTTGTAATGGCAATGGGCTCCATTGTCTGCAGCGTAATTGCTCATGTCTAGACCTCCCAACGGAAAATCGATGGTGACATTCAATTTTCCTCTGGATCTCTCCGTTGGAGAAAAACGTTTGAGATGGATCACCAACACACGAGGGAACTTGTGGATCGATAATGACTTCGTACATTTTCGCCTTTCTCTACACTTGGAACACGTCGGCTTCTCATCCCCATCCAACGTCTCCTCTCTGGTGAAAGAATCCAAGCACTGAGATAATTTGAGCTGATCGGTTCTCTGTGGAATAGGTAGCGACAGGTCCCAAAAGGGGTCGAAGGTTACAGAACAGTGCCCGCAATGTGTGCATTTTAACGTCGATTTTAATTGGCCGACGAAGATGTCTACTATATACGAGTTGTCCATGTGCAGGTACCTCAACCATGATTCTTTTGCTTTTTCGGTGTCACTCAACCAAGATTCTCGAGCGTTTTCAACGTCACTTGAATTTTCATTAGTTTCAATCTGAATACGTTCAAGTTTTTCCTTTCTCCTTCGATTTACGTTTTCATGTAAACCCTTCAGTAAACATAGTAAGAACTCCTGGGCGTCTTGTTGGGCGGAACCATTGAAGCAAGGGGCGAGTTTTTGAATCTGGATTTTCAGTAATGTTGTATCCACCACACTATTAGCTGAATTATCTGACCATAATTCCCTTATCAGCTTGGCGAACGTTTTTACTAGGGTTTTGTCAGAATTAGAAATGTTGTTGGTAATATCCTCCATGAAGTCGTTTCTTCTGAAATATTCCATCAACCATCTTGTGTTTGATAAGCATTGGATCACACTGTTCATAAAACAAGTGTTACCCATGTTCTTCAAACCTTTCAGACCGAGAATTTCGATAGACCTCAGTTTTTCTTTCCCAAAAAATTTTGTCCTTTGCTCATGTAGGGTAGGGTTCGATGAGGAGCTAGTGTTCAATGTGACATATTCATTTTCTACTTCATCCAATTCATCAGCTACCATAATTTTCTCGTATTTTTTCGAAATCTTCTCTGAATTTTTGCGATCCGGACAGTTTCTAAAGATTGTTTCACGAGATAATTTTGGATTTACAGAATTTCCTTCATTCATGGGAACCAAAAATAATTCACCAAGAGATTTTGAATGAGGTATTGTTCCGAAACAGGAAGCTGCATTTCCTCTCTGTATCAGGATACTGATTTTTTGAATCAGGAATGAAGTAGCTCTTGGATCATTGGTTCCTTCGGTGATTCGATTGCCAATTTCTTGAATGAATTCTGAAGCTTGAGGGCCAAAGGAACCGAATGTTTCGATTCCGACAGCATAAAAAATGAAATTATCTTCCAAAATTTTATATTTTCGTTTTTTCAAAATTTCTGCTGATGAAGCTGCTGAACCACTTGAAACGGAAGTTGATGGAATATGACATGGTGCTAAAGTATCTACACAGGTGAAATCCCAAACAACAGGTTTTCCTCTTCGCCAAGGGATGAGGGTCATGCCATCTGGTCTTTTTCCATCATTACGACAAGTGCCTGGAGGTTCTAGAATCGAAGGTATCTTAGCCGAAACTAACGCACGTTTGATGACATCATTCACAGCTCGATGACGAGAAAAACGTCCTGCGCTGTACCTACAACTCAATCCATGAATTCCTTGGGGGCTTACTTCTGCAAAAAAAAAATACAAAAGGATCAAAGAGAACTATGAATGGGCAAAAATGATAAATTGGTAAAAAAAGTCATTAACGATTGTCAAAGCTACCAGAAAATTAAAGTAAATCGACATCCTATAAAGGCACCAATGCAAATAACTCCAACATCGAGTTGACCATTCAAAATTATTCCTGGACGTAGTTGGGCCATGTCCCTCGACTGAAAATGGAAATGAGTTCATTATTACTACACAAGATGATCCGACAAAATTTTCACATGCCCATGCTACACCAAGTCATGAAGCAGAAACAATTGCTAATAAACTGTGCGAATTTATTTAATTATTAGGTATTCCAAGTTCCATAGTTACTGATAACGGAAGTGATTTTACGTCAACTCTAATAATAGAAGTTGATGAAGTTTTCAAAATTAAACTTATAACTACTTTTCCATATCATTCTCAGTGTAATGGAGCTCTTGATAGAACGCATAGTGAACTGAAAGATTATTTGAAACATTTAATTAACCAAAATCAAAATACATGGGATTCATACATTCAAACAGCTATGTTTGCTCTGAACACATAAATTCATTCAACAACTAAATTAACTCCATATGAACTACTTTTCGGTCTCAGAGCTATTTCACCTAACAAAATAACTCGAAACCGAGAATTCCGATAAACTAATGATGATACTTATAAGCAATTACAATTAAAACTGAACAAATCTTTCGAAATTGCAAGAGAGAATATAATCAAATTCAAGGAGAACTCAGAAAAATATTATGATCGCAACCTCAATGACTACGATTTCAGAGGCGATTTAGTTTACCTAATCGATTAAACTACCCAAGTGAGCGTAAACAAAAAACTTTCACAAAACTTCCAATGTCCTTATACTAAGAGTGAACACAAACAAATCTGTGATTATCAAGGTAAAAAATAAAGAAGCGACCTACCACAAAAATTTATTGAAGCCGTATATTGTGCCAGATGACGAAAACAATGATAACGACGCCGACGCATTTCACGTTATGGATTCTACCGACGATGATGTCAGCGCACCACGTAGCGAGTCAGTTGCTTGTTATGAACAGACTACCCATGCCAGGAGAATAGATAAGAGCCAGCCTCAGAGTGCATTCGCATTAGGTGTCACACGCTGGATACTGGGAATTCAACGACGCTGCATTTTTCACCCAGATTTGTCTAATGTTATAAATACGAATTCATCTCATTTTTATTCAGTTATAATTGTACTTTCGGCTTTTACATTGCCAACGAAATATAGTTATAATTCATTTTGAGTAATTTTCGAAATAAAGTTTTATTTTTAAAAACGGTTTTCGAGAGCTCCCAAACTTAATTGGCGCAGTCGTTGTAGGATAGTAGTGGACCTTAGTGATCTAATATCGACGCTAATCCATTACTATATTGCGAGTCGGAAGATTTCGAACAAAATCGTCGAAGTTATTTCCAATTACGAATGAGAACTGATCAATTATTGGAAATTGAACAATGAAGTGTAAAAACTAAGGACAGTTAATTGTGAACTATCGGATTATCAGTGAATTGGATTATCAGTGTATTGGATTATTAGTACCAATCAATTGATTGGATTATCAGAATATTTTTGGATTACCACCATAGGACCAATTGGACCAATGAGGATTCTACATATTTTGATGTAAGTGATTGCTCATTTCCCAATATTTATCCATTGATTTTTTCCCCATTGTCCCATTTCTATGTCTGAAGTTGACCAACTTGCTGATTCAATTTCGATTATCGTTATTGACGAGATGGCTGCTTTTCAAACAAGTTATTTGGATGCCATTCCCAAATTTGAAGGCGAACCAGCAGAACTATCGGATTTTATCGAAGCTTGTGACCTTATAGTGAACCAGTTCTACAAGAGAGAAAAACCAACAGCGTTCCTCAATAAATTTTTGATAACGTCTATCAAAAATAAACTCACAGGGAGAGCAAAAGTCATCACCGGATCAAAAGAAATCCAAACATGGCCAGATCTCCGCAGTCTACTTCAACGCAATTTCGCCGACCAAAGGGACGAAAATTTACTGCTTCGAGACTTGATGCTTTTGGAACAAGAAAACAACGAATCACCGCAACAATATGGTTCTCGATGCCAAGATATGAGAAGCCTTCTCCTTTCAAACCTTTCATGCAATGAAGCAAATGCCCAAGTGAGAGCTGTCAAAGTAACCTTATACGATAACCTCACACAGAAAGCATTCCTCTCAGGATTGAAAGAACCACTGGGATCAATAGTTCGATCAAGAGGACCTATAGATATAGAAACCGCCCTATCGGAAGTTTTGCCAGAAGAAAACATTTCGTACGCTCGTAACAAAACTAATACTTTTATTCAAGTTCAGAATCAGAGAAGAGACCCCCGCATGTTACCATCTACTAGCTCACAACCGAGGAATCCAGCAAGTCGCCCAATTCTAGCATATACACCGATTCGTCAAAATTTTGGCCAGAGACCTATACGACCTTTCATACCCCAAAACCAAGGAATGTTCCAAAGACCATCATTCAGGCAACAACCTATTTGGAACTCGCCTCAGCCTCAAGGTAACCACCAGTTTCGACCGCCACAAAGAAATGTTTTCCAGCCAAATATGAATCGACAACAACCGAAACCAACGCCTATGGACACATCATCAGGAAATTTTTCTAAAAACACGCAACCCAAACCAAGACCCACATTTGTATCTGAAGAATCATTTTTCCAAGAAGAAGGAAACTTCAGCGATGAATACCAAGAATACGGATACAATCAATATTATCCGGTCGACCAACAACAAGAAGACTACCAACCATATGAAAATTCTTATGGAACCACAGAAGAGGAGCAAATTTTTGAAAACGAAGTGGAACCCCAAAATTTTCGGGTAGCGCCCCAGGACAAATCAACGACATAGTGGAAATCTATATCAAAACTGCCGTATATAATAATTCCTGAAACGAACACCAAATTCATGATTGATACTGGATCCACCAAAACCCTCATCAGTACAAATATGGCATATACCTTTTATCCACATCACATTCAGGAAGACCACTTTCAAATACAGTCGGCACACAATATCTCCACCCACAATTGTAGCATAACTATACCTTTGTCAAAAATCTTCAAACGGCCAGATCTCTTTCAAAACTTTTACATATTCGATTTCAATCCAAAATACGATGGATTGATCGGAATTGACTTATTACGAAATATTGGAGCTTCAGTTGATTTGGGAAAAAACGTGCTCACTACCAAAGAAACCATCATTCCACTTCACTTCGAAGGAGAGCAGGAGAAACAAAAAGGAAAACCGAAATTGAAAAATACAATTTTTCATATGGAACTTTCCCCAAGAATGGAGCACATCGTGGAAGTACCAGTTAATAAAAACGTGAAAGAAGAAGTTATAAACTACCAAAAATTCCAAAATTTGGAGATGTTATCGGCATATGTGACAGTAAATGACGGAAAAGCATTAACAACAATAATCAATCCAACAAATGAAACATTGGTGATCGATCTATTCGAACCAATCGATATCGAACCAATCGATACATTTGAAATAAATAATTTTGAAGATCAAGAAATTCCAAGAAATGAAAACATACATACATATGAAGATATCCAGAAGGAAAATTTACGAAACTTACGGTTGGACCATATAAATTATGAAGAGAGGACTCAAATAAAAAAATTATGCACAGAGTTCAAAGACATATTTCATTGCGAACAAATTCCGCTGACCTTCAATAACCAAATAAAACATTCAATTAAATTGACGGATGAAACGCCAATATTTACCAAGTCGTACAGGTATCCACAGGTTCACCAACAAGAAGTCCGAACCCAAATTCAATCAATGTTACAACAGGGAATTATCCAACCTTCAACATCTCCGTGGAGCTCACCCCTCTGGGTCGTTCTAAAGAAACCAGATGCTTCGGGAAGGAAGAAATGAAGGCTTGTTATCGATTTCAGAAAATTGAATAAAAAAACTGTAGATGACAAGTATCCTCTCCCCAATATTACTGATATCCTGGACAAGTTGGGCCGAAGTCAATACTTTACAACTTTGGACCTTACGTCGGGCTTTCACCAAGTACAAATGGATCAACGAGACAGCGAAAAAACGGCTTTCAGCACTGAAAATGGTCATTATGAGTACAAGAGGATGCCGTTCGGTTTAAAGAACGCTCCGGCGACGTTTCAGCGCGTTATGGACAACATCCTCAGGGGCATTCAGAATGAAAAATGTCTTGTGTACCTTGATGACATCATTATTTTTTCTACTTCTCTACAAGAACATCTGGAACATCTGAGAGAAGTATTCGAGCGGCTAAAGAAATCTAACTTCAAGATACAACTTGACAAAAGCGAATTTCTAAGGAAAGAAGTGGCATACCTTGGGCAGATCATAACACCTAACGGAGTGAAACCAAATCCTGATAAGGTCATTGCCATCCAGAAATTTCCAATACCAACAACCCAGAAGGAAATTAAGTCATTTTTAGGCTTACTTGGCTACTATAGAAGGTTTATTAAAGATTTTGCCAAGCTGACCACACCTTTGACTGAATGCTTGAAGAAGAACTCGAAAGTCGTTCATTCACCTGAATTTGTGGAGAGCTTCGAAAATTCAAAGAAAATTTTAATCAATGACCGATTCTACAATACCCCGACTTTACTTGACCTTTCGTATTGACAACGGATGCTAGTAACTATGCCCTAGGAGCCGTTTTATCTCAAGGTAAAATTGAAGAGGACAAGCCCATCGCCTCCGCATCAAGGACGTTAAATGACACCGAGCAAAAATACTCAACAATCGAAAAGGAGTTGCTTGCAATTGTTTGGGCCACCAAATATTTCAGGCCCTACATTTACGGAAGAAAATTTGTCATATATACAGACCACCGTCCGCTCCAGTGGCTGTTTTCGCTAAAAGATCCCAACTCAAAGTTGGTCAGATGGAGACTCCGTCTCGAAGAATATGACTATACTGTCGTATATAAGAAGGGAATATATAACACAAACGCCGATGCCCTCTCTAGGATCCAAATCAATCCGATAGAAGTTGACACCAGATCAACTCAAGTAGAGAATGATCCTGACCTAGACCAACTCCTAGATGATCTCATCATGATGGAACCCATGGATTAGGAACCCATGGATTTAGGAACTCAACAAGAAGTTATCAGGGCTCCAGATTCTTCATCAGATATTTTAGAACCCATGATTTCATAAACTCTTGTTTGGTTTGTAAAAAAACCAAATATGAGAGACACAGACCAACAATACCCTTGCGAATAACTGAAACATCAACAAAACCGTTTCAGAAATTGAACGCAGATTTATTCACAATCGAAGGTCAAACTTTCTCCACCATAGTGGACGAATTTTTTAAGTTTGGACAGGCGTACCCCGTGAACACCAAAAATGCCATCGAGATAGCAGATAAACTCATTAAATTTTTCCAGCATTTTGGAACACCAGAATCGATCACTTCCGATTCAGGAACTGAATTTCAAAATGAAACAGTCTCTTCCCTCTTGAAGCTACATAGAATTGATATAAACTTTATAACACCTCATCATCCCCAATCAAATGGATTGATCGAAAGATTACATGGTACCCTAACTGAACATTATCGTATCGTAAAAAATCATTCCACCGACACACCGCAAAGATTGATGGCATATGCTATAATAGGATATAACAATTCGATCCATTCTGCCACAGGATATACACCTCTGGAGCTGATTTTCGGACACACCGCTTCGAGAAGTCCATACGATATATTTTACGATCGCCAATACTATCACCAATATATAGAAGATCATCGTAAGAAAATTTTGCCTACCTATGAAAAGGTCAAAGAGAAATTGCAAAATGACAAAACACGTATAACTTCCAAAAGAAACTAAAATCATCATGAACAAAACGTTTTCCAAGTAGGAGACCAAGTCTTCGAAAGAAACCCGGAGAGCGAAAGGAACAAATCGAAAAACCGATATATAGGACCATTCACTATTGATCGAATCAATTCAGACAATACTTGTATCATAACAAATAATGAAAACAATCAAACACGTGAAGTACATTTAGATAACTTAAGACACCCTATTGTTCCAGACCAATCTGCTGGACCATCGGGACAGTCGAACCAGCAACAATAACTACAACAAAAATAACCGAAAATCTAGGTCTGCTGCCACAAAAACTTGGTACAGCCCAAAACGTCATCGACTACTGGACTTTCATCAGGATTTTTGATCTTCATGACCTTATTCAAGAATACCAATTGATGAAGGACATTACCAATCATATGGAAACAGCCTTTCCAAGTCATAGTTCCAATCCCAATAAAGACATGCAAAACTACCTTCATATAATGGGGCAACAGCTGAACGAAATCAAAGATAAGCTAACACAAATTTTTCCAACAATATCGTTGACCCGGAAGAAACGAGCACTCGTAAATGTTCTTGGAAGCATCGTGAAAGTTATAACAGGCAACTCAGATGCGGAAGATGGACAAAGATATGAGGATACAATCCAAATGCTTCAGAACCAACAAAACAAACAGAAGGTTTTATTAGAGGAACAAATCTCTCTCACAACGAGGGCAATTGAAAAATTAAATTCCACAGTACACACACTGGTGAAGAGAAGAATCAACTGACCACCGAATTGAAACTTACCCAGCTGGAAGGAATGATCAAGAAACAAAACAAATCGTATGTCGAAACATATGAGAGGCTGAACATGAATACAGTCTTCACACAACTGATAGCCACTACCGAAATGATTTCGAGAATACTCGAGGACCTGGAAACTGCAACTACTTTCGCCAAAATAGCAGTTCTCCATTCATCCATTATAGAAGCAGAAGACTTTCTTGATGAACTACAGAAGATCTCCCAACATTTAGATGACTCTGTACTTCCATACACTCCAAGTAGAGAAAACATCATCGTATTTGAGAAAATAACCACCATCAAGGCATACCAAAAAGAATACAAACTAGTTTTCATATTGGAAGTGCCGATCACTGAAATCGAGAAATATAATTATTATCACTTATACTCTCTCCCCATTGAAACCAAACCGAAACTTTTCCAAATCATCATCCCGGAAAACAAATTCCTTTTTCTCAATGAGCATCACTATATATTTTCGAACGAGCCATGCCAAGAAGACGTTCCAGGTGAAGCCCTATGTACCCTGCCAGAAGCCAACCCAAGTAATGTGCAGACTCCATGTGAAGTGCATCTTATCCGATTCACGCAAACATATGAGAATTGTCATCCAGAACCAATCAAATTACGAGACACGAAAATTCAGAAGATATACCCCAACCAATGGATTGCAGTTTTCCCGAACGAAACAACGACTTCATCAATGTGTGATAACGAAGAGGAAACTTCATCCCTGAGAGGAACGTACATCATAGAAATCCCAAAAAACTGCAAATTGAAAGTCGAAACCACTATCCTTCAGACCCACAAAAATCCAAGTATCGAGACAAAAATACTGAAGGTGCCTCACCTAGACATCAAACCTGAGGAGTATCTCATGAAAAACATCGAAGAAATACCCTCGTTTCGACTTGAACCACTCGACCTCGACGATTTGAAAACTATTCAAAACCAAATGGACCACGTCCGCGATAGACTTTGTGAAGAGGAAGAACCCTACATATCACCAGGAATCAGCTTATGGACAATATTCCTGTACATCATCCTAATTGGCATTGCAGCCTACCTGACCTCAATCCTATTGATGAAGAAAATTAAACTTCCCAATGAAACCACGACTGAACAACAAGCTGAAAACCAGAACATACCCATTGAGGATCTCAGGATTAGAAATCAGGTTTGAACATTCAACCCTAATTTCCAAACAACGAGGGGAGGTGTTATGTACAGACTACCCATGCCAGGAGAATAGATAAGAGCCAGCCTCAGAGTGCATTCGCATCAGGTGTCACACGCTGGATACTGGGAATTCAACGACGCTGCATTTTTCACTCAGATTTGTCTAATGTTGAAAATACGAGTTCATCTCATTTTTATTCAGTTATAATTGTACTTTCGGCTTTACATTGCCAACGAAATATAGTTATAGTTCATTTTGAGTAATTTTCGAAATAAAGTTTTATTTTTAAAAATGGTTTTCGAGAGCTCCCGAACTTAATTTGCTTGATATGACAACTGACTCAACTCAACAATGAAGCCGGAATCTTTTACCTAGATTGAGGAAATGTGATCTCCTTCTCCATCTCCTTTAACATCGAGAAATTAGATTTAAATGAAACCTTAGCAAAATCAGAAAAGTTATGTCAGTAGTTTGAACATTCAGAATTCTGTTTGATTCTTTGCATCGATTCATTGAATTCATTCAGCATGCAAATAACCATCTCAGGAAAGGAACTCGAGACAATTACTCATTAAGTAGGTCATGCATTCGATAATAAGCGATAACACAGAGCTTTATTTAACGGAATTTCAACTGCATTCAAATGGTTGTTTGGAACATCAGATGCAGACCATGCAATTACGAGGATGTTATAAAAGCTCTGAGTAGCAAAAGTCGTGAAATACAAATTCTTATGCAACAACAAATTGGGATAATGTCTTCTGCTATCGAGAATTACAATCATTATGTAACTTCGCTTGAAATTAATGAAGATAGATAGATTGAATGATAATTTTGAAAAATTCAAAGAATTCTCCAAAGTCATTACCGACAAGGTTGATGAATTCACTAATCTCGAACTTATTAACGATTATATGACCTTGGTACTGCAAGTGATCACTAAACTGAACGAAGAATATGATTTAATCATAAATGCAATTCTTTTTGCGAAACAAACTGTGAACCTTCCAAACGTAATCAGTCCTAGAGATCTTCAAAATGAGTGGATGAAATTCAAATTAGATTCAAATTTGATATTTCCTATCATTCATATAACTTGATACCTCTTCCAGAATCAGAGAAGATTTCGGATATCTATTCCTTCATCGACCCCCCATATCCCTTTCTATCCCTTTGTTCGACTAGGACTAGGTTTGCTAAACCGAGGGATTTGTCTGCATGCAGAAAATCGACGATAGTACAAAATTTTATGAAGACTCAATAACATACCTCACAACAGAAAATCCAAGTTGTGAAGTTGAAATGAAGCTGAACCAACTAAGAAAAATTCCAGAAGATTTACCAACCAAGATAATGAAAGCAGATGTAGAAATATACCACCAATTATCGCCAAACCAATGGCTATTCATTGTAACAAGACCTGTATTAGCAACCATTGCTTGTGAGCCAAACACCAGAACATTCTACGACATCTCAATCCAAGATGCAAATGTTACATATTATCATCAGTACTAGTATCAACAACCAATCTTACTTGTAACTCCACACATTTCGTGCCAAGGACGAACATAAATAACGACGATTGTTGTTTCAATGAAAGTAAAAAAATATCTCAATGGAACCCTTTCAACTGAAAAACATTAATCTAAACGAATAACGTCACGCCAAGCATAAATTAGAAATATTCGACGAAATTCTCCAGAAGGAGATCAACAAACCATTTTTGAGAGAACAACACACACCTTATCCAACATCCTGCTATCCAGTTTGGTAATTTCCATTTATATAACAGTCATATGTTGCTGTTGTTCTCATCGACCAGCAAAGAAGCAACGTTACTAAAAACGCTCTCAAGTTACTGACGATCATTTCATTTCCAATAGTAACATTTTCATCCACACCGATGATCCGACCAATAGCATATGTTTCCGGAATCCAGAAATTCTACCTCTGGGTCGAACAATGTCAATCCTCAAATCAATCCTCCTGCAATACCTGATGAAAACGAAGATACCCAAACATATTGTTACGATTTATCCCTCGGTTCGTTGATGAAAACTCCAAATAACACTGAACTACTTTCATCACAACTTTCTATTTTTAGATTATTATATATTAGGGACTTTCGTGCTACGAGCCTTTACACCGCGACCTTTTCAGATCTATTGTGTTTGTCCTCGAGATCATTTAGAGTTCTTTGTCTAACCCTGTCTTCTTTACGAGACTCTACAGGCTAGTTCTTAGAACTCCCATGAATTTGGGAGCTCTTGGTTTTTCTTCTCCCAGCGTTAGAAACCTTTGTCTTGACAAGCCCTCGCAGTGGCATAGTATGTGTACTGATGTTTCCTCTTCTTCCTGACAGAACCTGCATAGCATTTCTTCTGCCAGGCCTATTGTACTCATATGTTTATTGAGCCTACAGTGCCCTGTGAGAAGTCCTACTACTATTCTAGTAGTGTTCCTCTTCTGGCCTAGTAGATAGTCTGTGAATGTTGGCAGCGGTTGTTTGATAAACTCTTTGGCCTGTCTCATTCCTGGTGCATTGTTCCACCAATCTTGAGACTTCTGTTGAATCCATGATTTAGTGTTTGTTTTTAGTACAGCTTTTTCTATACCGCAATACGGTTCTGGGCCATTCAGGGCCTTACTTGCTCCTTCTCGGGCTAGTGTATCGGCCTCTTCATTGCCTCTATAACCTGTATGTGCTGGTACCCAGGCTAGGGTCAGTCTGTTCTGACTGCCCAGCTCTTTTAGGGCGTCTATGCAGTCCCAAACAAGTTTTGAGGTAGCTTGCATTGAGTTGACTGCTTTTATAGCAGCTTGGCTATCTGAGTATATGACAATGTTTTTTCCTGAAAAATCATGCCTTATTAGCTCTTGTGCACAATGGTGTATTGCAACGATTTCCGGTTGAAATATCGTCGCATATTTGCCCAACTTTCTATCATAACACAATACAATACAATCATTTGAACTGCTCTGCTAACTTTTCGACGCTCTACACTCTGATAAACTCTATCTGGTGCAAACTCTCTGTTATACAAATTCTACACGCCAACTCCTGCACTCAGCAATAGCAAAGCTCTCTCCACTCAGCTCTGAATGGAACTTGTCCGTCCAAATGTTTCTGCTAATAACTTACTCTTCTCCGAATGAAAACTGTCCTTCTGAATAACTGTCTCTGCCCGCGACGAAGTCTCTCCCGTATATATACCTGCGTACGCCTATGAAGAATCTTCGCGGAGGGCCTCGATGGTGTCTATCGTATTCTCCACGGCAATCCACAGTTCCTGGAAAATGAGGTTCGCTACGACGCAACCCCTCATCTGCGTTTACGATTTCGTCAGGGTCGGCGCTAGGACTTTCGTAACAATATAGAAATCCATACTACCATGTGCAATCACGGAAACCGATATTTAGAGAAAATTCCAATTGATCAATGGTAGAAAACCACCGTCGATCTTAAGGAGGGAGAGATGGCCCCCGTTGCTGTCGTTGCCATACACGCCACTGGAACTTGCCATTCGCAACGGAACGCATTTTGCACACTCGACAAGTTATAAAAATTTTATTTCTTAATCATTGTAATCCAGACATCTAACCAGTAATGTTATATTCCAAGTATTGTTATTAATCTGAATAAACTACATTAAAATTGAAAGCGAAAGTCCACTGTGTTCCACCTTTTGTCTTCTTGGGAAAAGAACTATAACAAAACTATGAAAAAATAAATCAAATGATTTTACGATCACTCTATGTTGATTGGTACGTGTATATCATTTCAAGACGTTTTGATTCAGTCACAAAAAGTTATGAGGAATCTATCAACAAACTTCTATGTAGATGGCGCGATAGGCACTGAATCAGATGAAAGTCACTTCTTCCTGATCAATTTGCATACGAAGCACATGCAACCTGGATCTAATAGAAAATTCTACACAATGATATGATAATAGTTACTTTGTAGAAGAATTCCACTCACCAGAATATCTCACTGAATGATAGGCAAGATATTTTTCGCTTAGTGAAAATTATCTCCAGAGCTCATCGGTGGGTATACCCAACAAACCAGAAGAAGCATAAGGAATTCTTTGCGTGACTCTAGGAGAACATTGGACAGACGAACGGGCGAGATTCCAACAGAACACGGAGAAGTAGTGTGCAATTCAGACATGTCCTCAACCCTGAAAACAACAAAGACAATTGCCATAACAAAAACACTCCATTCTCAAATAATTCGCCAGGCAAAAGCAATCTAAAAAGCATTATAACCTTGTCAAAAAAAGAAACGACTTGTACTGACTTCTGAATTCCTGGGAATCATCACTGTCCTATCAAACACATCCAATAATTAAATGTTCTCAGACTACCACAGCAAACGCTTCTACCATACTTCTTAGTGATGATCCATTACCCCTTTCTCTAAAGCTCATAAATACCCACACCCACTGATCATCAGTCTTCACTCCGAACTGATAAAACTTGGAGGAAAGGGAGATTTAGAAAACAACAAGTAACTCTAAAGGCTTGATGATGGCTCTAAATTGAGAGCCGAAACGTTGAATTCACCCGAAAAAGTAGTTTTTCACCATACTCCTCGTTTGTCAATCACCCATTCTGATAATATTATGCAGGAACTACTACATTGGCTGAATGCCGCAACGGTTATTTGATTACATCCTGGCAAACCCCGTCCAAAAAGTTAACAAAATTGCAAGTATCATCCAACGTAGGCCGGAATTAACACCTGCGGATAACCCATTATTAGGACACGATCACCCATATACCAGTTTCATTCTCCTAAGAGATCGTCAGTAAGACCTAGGTGCTCAAGACAAGAACCGTTGCTCAGTTTGCCAATAACACACCAAGCACAAAGGCGCATACCAACCCACTTCCACCAGGATGACTACAGAAGAGACTTTTGCCCTCCTGCTGGACACAAAGATATTTGAGAGAATCTTCTCTTTGGTAAAAGTCTGTATTACCACCGTGAACCTTATCTACGTCGAACATTATGACAGAGAAAGGAGAAAGCTGCTATTTTGACTCAAACGTCAAAAGCGAAGGAGCCACATTGTGAAATTCTCGAATTCAATGTAATTTATTCAGATTCGAAATCCTACCGAAAAAGTAGATTTCTGTTAAGTATGGTCATGCTGGTGTATGGGCGGAGGGCAGCGTAGGTTCAGAGTGACGTCACTGGAGCGTGGGTCTACTGCGCATCCTTCTCATGACCCCTACCGTGTATTCTAGTAGACTTGATTGTACCTGTTGTCGATTCGTTTTATATTTCCAGACAAACGAGGTACATAAAGTACAATGTTTGATACAGGTTGTGGGGTATGCTGTTTGGATTTCCAATTTCTGTCAATGTTTTTTCTATACATTTTTCTGGATTTTCATTTTCTTTCAATACAGATTTTATGAAGTTGATCTCTTCATCGATTTTTCCCGATGAGATACATACACACATGTGTTTCTTTTTCGATATACACTTATGTCTACTTGACGTGTCGATTTCTTCATCATAGCATCTAGAAAAAAAGGGAAGTACATTTCTAATGTGAACTCTAATGTTGGTTCTTGTTTGGTAGAATGTTCCAAAAATGTCGAGTTAATTTTTTGACTATGACTCCATATAGGAGAAACATCATCACCATACCTTTGAACCATTTGAATAACTTTATATGGAAGAATCCTCAAAATACTCCATATAAATATCACTAAGAAAGTTTTTGGGGAAAGCTCTAATCATTGCAAGATTTCGTAGACCCGACACAAGACTGAAAAGCAGAAAATAATTACCATTTGTTCTGAAATTGTTCGTTCTCGTTAACCAGCTGACGAACGTCAACTTGCAGAAGTCGAAACTCGTGCGAAAAATGGATCAACGAGGCCTTACCTTCTAACGTGCGATTACTAAATATTTTTCAATATACCGTGTTTTTAAGACGGACTGAAAAGTATTAATGAATTTTTTCAATTCCCATACAGTTTCCTTCAACAAACGTGGGGTGCCTTCAATGTATAATACAACATGCGCATGCACCCTCACGTTTTTCATTTGAGGTATCTTTATACAGATATAAATCTTTATGGGGCTACGAAAAATATTTTATTTTCTTTAGTCCGTTTTTGAAATGGTGAATGTATGAAAAATATTTATCATTCTGAAATCATTCTAAAAGAAATTTCATGAATTGTGTCATGAATGTTTTTTGAGTAATGATAGTGATCAATATGGCTGCCAAGCTATATGATGAGGGTCCGATTTTATTTCGGTTTCCAGAGCCGGTGATTACATTTATGACTTTTTTTTTCTCATATTCATTGCAACGCATGCCTTACCGTGCCGTTCCAATTTCGAATCGAATCATTATAACGGAACTCGTTCGCCATCTTGGATCTGCCAAATCTGTCGAAAATATTCCGTAAACATTTGACTGGTTTAGTGATCTAATAATCATTTTCGAGAAAGGTTGATATGGTAATAAGATCAATTTTTATAAAAAAAATCAATTGTTTCCTTGCTGAATTCAATAAGTTTCATCTAGGCTCTGTACCAATGAATTTCTATAAATATACCTCCCACAATTAAAATTTTAAAACGAAGAAATGATTAATTCTTAATCAAACTACCCACCAAAAAAGGTTTTTTTTTCGTTTCAACCTTAAACATTTCAAAAACAAACGGACTTAAAAAAAACCTCAACAACAATATTTTTAGAGACAAACAATCAACACAAACGACATGAAATAAATGAATGGCTTCATCTATCGGATAACGCTGAATTATTCATTCATAGAAAATTCATCTGAATAACTTGGAATGCTACTCAGTAATGAACAAATGAAAGTGGCTTTCTCAAATGAAAATACAGTTGGAAAAAACTTTTTCTCAAAACAAAAAAATTAAACACCACAAGACATACATTCCAACATAATGTACAAATTGAATTGTGGAAGCTGTCCAGATACCGTCCTGTTTGACCAATTTGTCAAACAGGACGGTATCTTGAAATACGAATTTCAGAACACATGAGACACTCTGACAAAATAAATATGAAAAACCGCACAGCCCTCGTAGAATATGAGGGGAGCTTAGACACATGATTGATTTTGATCATCCAACTATTCTGGATTTCCAAACATATTTATTTCATCCAAATGACTTTTTAGCGAGATGATGCATATCCTCAAACTCTTAAACACGATAGTGTCAACACTAGAAGGGATGTCGATGGCCTGGATACCGCACATTTCAACTTGATCAGTAATATACCTGAATGATTTCCCCCATTTTTAGTCCCATTCTTTCTGTCATTGATAAAAACAAACACCACGTTATTGGAATCATACATGTTAGATCATAAACTTGGTGTTTGTTCTTTAAAAATACTTTATTTTCTTTAATGTTTCACAATTGCGATACTGGAATATCGGATTAAATAAGTTACTGATGATTCGAAGACTGGGAAGACTTGAATGACGAAGTTTTCTTGATTCCTGATATTTATAACTTCGGAGATGCCGATGAAGATCTGCGTCGTTCTCCTCCATTCATAGAAGTCCTTGGAAACTGCTGAACCGTTTCCTCTAGCTACGGCGTGGAAACTGATGCAATATTGCGCAATACTGGGACAAAGGGTCCATTCATAATTCTAATATTACAACTTCCCCCTTGGAAAGAAAGTTGATGCGGTGCGGCAACTTTCAGGTCAAGCAATTGACTTGTTGGTATCATTTAATTTACTCAGTTTCAAAGGTTTCAATTCAGGTATTTTATTTTTATTTGGTAAATCTTTACAACATTGATAATGAATTAAAATTTGAAAACTTCTATAGGTGACGTTTTGTTCTTGCATAATCGATTTTGCATATACCCTTATATTCCCTATGAAAGAATTGCAAGTTGGTTGAAGTTTCAAAATTGAATTTGTTTTGATTATTTTAGTAACAATATCATGCCCTGTACAATGAATGGTAACAGGTGAAGGATCTGATAATATTATCAACCAAGTATTTTCTTGAAGTTCAAAAACAGTATATTCTTTTGCAAATAAAAGAGATATCGTACACATTCTGGGAAGTTCCAGTGAAGGTCTCGAAATTTGGGCTCCGCATATAGAATCACTATCAATCGGGTAAGGAATGACATCTTCACATATTTTGAAATTATACAGTACATTTTTACAATCATTCAAATTTTCAAAAGCAGCGTACAACATTGAATCATCATCTTTTGCAATAAATTTCTTATTGGTTGGTAAGATGTGGTGCAATCCTGTTCTGTTATCAAGGATTGGAATAGGATATAATTGATAAACAGTAAATGTTTCTGGTTCAACTGAAGGAACTTTCAATACGAATATTGTTCTTGAACTCGGCTGAAATGCTTTTAGCTCAATTATATCTAAATAATGAGAAATTGAGGATAGTTTCAGTGGTGAAGGTAAATTACTTTTTTGAGTATTTTGAGAAATTTCCTGAAGAGATAATAGTAGATCTTTAAGTTTGATAATCGATGTATGAATAATACGTAATCTAGCGAAAGTAATAGCGTTCAACATATCACTCAAATAATCTTCTAGAAATTTATAACTTTCCAATACTTGTTCGCAAATTTCGATGGTTTTCAACTTTGCATCCACTATAGCAAGTTGGTCTGTAAGTAAATTTTCAATTTGGTGTTCATCCTTGTATATTTCATTTATACAATCATTAAAATATTCTCCGTCACTGGCATCTAAATTTCCTGTGAGTGCTTTCCAAATTGAACCTACTCCGTTCATAATTCCTCTTTTGTATCGTTTATTACAATCATTCGAATCTATTTGCGTTTCATAATACTTAGTATCTACTTGTTCAGCTATTTTACTAAGCAAGCTCATATGCATGCTGATTTCTCCGATGAAATATTACATGCGCGGATTATCATAGTGTCTACCAGATATATTAAATTATTTAAGATAAGATTATTATGATCAATGGCTTCTTTGATTTGTGCCGTATATTTTCATTTCACCTTTTTCATGAATAATTATACCTATAGAGTTGTTGATAGGTGACAGTTTATACTGGGCGTTGACTATAGTGATGACGAAAAGCATCAGGGTAATCATTCTTGATCTGAGTTTTGATCTGAAACAAAATATGGTTTCATTCTATCAAAATTCACTTTAGTTGTTTGATTTGTTTCAAGATTTTTCAGAAAAGCTGAATTTTTATAAATTTCAATGACTTCGAATGGTCCATTGAATTTATCCTCTACTTTTGCTGTTATTTGTGATTCTTTTACGAATACTTTGTCTCCGATATTGTAAGTGGTAGGTTTGTGATGTGAACGTTCATCAAACCTAGCTTTTGCTTTTCCTTTTTTCCTTCAATTTTTGCTCGTGCTGTTTTATAAAAGTAGTCCATTTTGTTAGTCGAATCTCTGACATATTAGGTCATAAGGTCTTTTTGGTCGTATAAAGTCTCTGGGGGTCTACCAGCCGTATGTCCGAATATAATTGCATAAGGGGTAAATTCGTGTGTTTTATCCTGACTACTTTTTAGTTGGTATTTCCAAAATGTCGATGTTTATTCTTTCAGAAGGTGTTTTGGGTGTTTCAGTTATTGGCTTTCTAAATTTTTTCTACATATTTTTGTTTTCTGACAAGTTTCGCAAGCTTTCACATAGTTTTTACATCTTTTACGATACTTGTCCAATTATATTTTTGTCTAATCCTTCGTAAAGTTTCATTAATTCCTCGATGTAGGTTAGTTTTACCATTATGAAATTGATCTAAAATTATAGGAATTTGATCTTCATCTGGGGTCTGTACAATATTTCGACAAATTTGAAATTTTATGTCTTCCTGATCTGCCAGAATGTATGAAAACATTTCTTGGATTGGTAAGTCAGCATTATTCTCAACTGAGTATACTTTTGAGGGCTCAAAGACATGTTGATCTCTGTATAAGGAACTGAATATATATTCAATCGCTCCTTCTGGATCGAATGGTAATGGTATTATATAGTATTTTCTATTTTTCACTGATTTACTGTTGATGACATTAACTTTATTATATCTGAAGTCCGGATATTCCTCGAATATATCTTCAAATATTTTTTCATGTAATTCTGTTATTTTATTCCTTTGCGGGAATATTACAATGTCTTTGTGTTTTTTGTCAAGTATTTGTTCTTTAATAAATGAAAATTTTGAATAATCTATTACAGATTCAGTTTTATGAAGTCTCGAGAATGTTGTGAGTTCTTCTAGTACTGTTTCTTGTGCTATTTCGGTTTCAGTATCTGAAATTTCAGGTTCGGGTTCATCATTTTCATTTGCCATTAGTATTTTATTGAATTTGAAACACTGTTTGAAAATGATTAAGTTTGAGTCTCGATAAAGCGTCAGCATTCTTGTGAATTTTACCAGGTCTATAGATTACTTCGAATTGATATTCTTCGAGTTTTAAACGCCATCTGGCTTATCTGCTGCCAGGGTCTTTAATTGAAAATAACCAAGTAAGGGGTCGGTGGTCGACGATAAATTCAAATCTTCTGCCGTAAAGATAAGAACGAAAATGTTTCACAGACCATACCATGGCCAATAATTCGCGTTCTATTTCGAACGGGGTCTTCCATCCTGCCCACCTCCAGGCGAGATTCCCTCGTCGACTCGTCCTCCAGTCGACATTCCTCGTCACAACCGGTGATCTCTACATCAGTCTCGACGAGGCTCTGGTCCAACTCCGCCAACTCAGCCACCAACCGCATTCTCCGTTCTACCATCTGCGCGCGCTTGACCTTCAACCGCCGTTCGCGCGCAGTGATAGCGTCTTTCCTCACGTCGCTGCCCTCGATGACCTTCAACCTGGCCCTCCTCTCACGGCAGACCCTGCCGAGAGTCTGGAAGTCCTCGACCAGATTCTCAGACCGCTGAGACAATGGCATTTCGTCACCGTTGTCTCCGAACACAGCGGCGGTATCGACAGCCTTTTGCGGGATAGCTGGTGGCGGAGGTGACGTAAAGGCTGGTTCAGCCGAAGTGGATGGCTGCTCCGGAGTTGGTGGCACGATGGCGGTATCGGCGGTCTTCTGCGGGTGGCCGGTTGCGGGGGTGCCGTGAAGGTCGACACAGCGGCGGTCATTGGAATGGTAGACTGCTTCGAAATCGACGGCTGCATTCCGGTGGTGATCTTCGGAGGCGCTTTCGTAGTCGGCTTCCTGGTGACTGACCTCGGAGACGGGGGTGACGACTGGCGGTTTAGTCTTCAGCGGGGTCGGCTTGGTAGTTGCCGATTTCTGCCGCGTCCAGCTGCTAATGCAATGGGGTGATTTGCATCTCACCTCTCCATAGCTTTCTGCAGCTCGGACGTCGGCTTCTTGGCGGGCGTCGGCTTCTTGGGTGCCATCGGCTTCTTGGGCGCCCATCTCCATCCGCAGAATAATTTCAATGGCGGCCACGAAGTAATTCAATTCACGGGTCGAAAAATTCTTGAAGCGGAGCGAAGCAGAGCGGATCATACCCTGCGGATTATGATTCATTTGACGGATTGTATTTAGTCGCGAATCATTTCACCGCAGTCGCTTGTCCGCGGCTACACACGCGGATCCACGGTTTCATCAGCGGACTATCCACGAACCCGCGACCGTGGCGACGAATTTGCGAATAGCCGGGCGGAGCGGGCGACACCCTGCGCATTCTGATTCATTTGACGGACTGGATTCAGTCGCGAATCATTCCATCGCTGGTCCGCGGCTAGTGTATTTAATTATCCACCTTCATCCCGCGAACTTTCATTTATTCCGTTTACAAGATGGCGATCGACTGGTAGTCCTGTTTTTTGCTCCACATCGAATCAGTATTTCTGCTATGTTAATGTGCCTTTAAAATTATTGTAAAGACTATTGGTTGAGAAAGTGACGTGTGTGGTTCAGTAAACTCATCTTATATCATAGTTTCTTGGTGAAATGCACTAGTTAGTGATTTGTAACATAATGGGTAGAGTGAAAAAAGTTTGAGTTCGAGCATTTGCTCAATTTTTTTGGGACTAACCTATACGGGTTAATAAGGTATGAGAAAGACGGATCTATAGTTTGAACTCATGCTCACTTTTATTCACTCCACCCATTAAATTGACCTTTGTACCTGCCAAAATCTACGATCTATTGAAGGTACCAAGGAAGTGCGCGCAGCCTTGAGACTGGAGCTGTGAAGCTAATTTGCCTCCCGAGTACTGAGTTCAGTCGTTCATGAACTGCTCACGAAAGTAGTCACGACATTTCCATTCACGCTGCTAAATTCGATACCTCTATCTGCGTTTATGGCACTTGGACTGCGTCCACGGAATCTTGATCTCTTCAATATGGATGATGAAGTCATAAAGCAAATCGTCACCAAGGTGGCTGAATCTGTGATTGAGAAACAATATTCAAAACGAAATAATATTCGGTTCACTGGCCTTGCGGTAAGTAATGATATGAATATACCACTGGAGATAACTAAAGTAATTTCCAGGAAAATGAAGCTTGAACATTTCAGTCTTAATGATATCGAAAGTAGCTTCAATATTGGAAAGTCTATCTTAGTGAAATTCGAAACGCATGAATTGAAATGAAAAGTTTTTGTGGCTAAAACAAAACTGAAAAGTTCCGGGATAACCGTTAGGGAAGATCTCACTCGATTTCGATTTGCTGCCCTGACAGCGGCGGTTGAGAAGTTTGGCCGCTCTTCTGTGTGAACAGTAAATGGTCACATTCGATGGAAAGATGGGGATTCAATCATCAAGCTAACGGCTGAGAATCTCAGACAGTTGATTCAAGAATCGATGGATTGACCACTATAATACTCAATTTCTGTTCATTTTGTTTTTTCATTACCCTATATCTTGCTTTATTCTGCTTACTCTATATATATATATATATATATAAAGAGAAAGTTATTTGCTATGAAGCAAGATGAATCAGGAAACTGATAAATAGATTATCAAATTCTCTGGTCTATCACAATTTGCATTCAATTATATATATATATATATATATATATATATATATATATATATATGCAAGATGAATTTTTCTGGGTTTTTATCCGTTAGGTATCTTCAATATATATATATATAAGGAATATACACACACTTCTCAAAGAATACAAATGATGTATGGGTATGAAAAAACAGTGGCTGAATTACTGACAAAATCTTCATAATCGGGTACCTCCTTGAGACATTGAGGTAATTTTCAAATGGAATAAAGAATATTTAGCAAATTTTGGTAAGAGATCATCCTGCGATACCTAGTTTGATGGGATCATATCAAATTTTTGCAAAGATATATCCTCAAGGCGTTTGTCGACATAGTATATAATAAAAATGAACTATAATGATAATAGTTGTTTATTTATCAAAAGTTCCCAATTTTGATATAAAAAGCACTAAAAGAAATAATAAATAAGGTATGTATATTTATATTACTATCTGAGGATTATTTTAAAATAATTTCATATAATAATTAATGAAGAAACGCATATTAATCACAATATAAAAAATATCCCCCATAAAACATACCATACTACTTATGATCACAATATCAATAATAATCATAAAAAGTGACATCTCAGTTACACAAATAATTATAGTAATATTAATAAAAAAACATCATTCCAAATAAAAAGGGGTATGAAAACTGAAATTCAACACCAATAGTAGGTAAGTAATTCAACAGAGGCTGTCTTGTCATGAATGGACGCAATCTAATTCAACAAACAATTTTTGATACATATATCTACTAAAAATGAGTTCCAGCCAAACATAGAGATGGATGATAGACCTTAGAGGGTATAATTATTAATGTTTTTCCATTTTTTCATTCCTTTTATTATAAAAGCGGTATTCAAAATATTCTGCTACAATAGGGAAAAACTGCCTTATTGGTAATAATAAAAGTAAATCATTATAATAATAATTGGGATTGAAAAGCAAGTGTAGAAAAGTTATTTAAGTTATTTAAGTATTTATTTATGAGTATTATAAAATTCACCTATCTATCACTTTTGTTTATTTGTAATTTAGGATGAGAGGATTCGATGGGGCTTTTTTTCAACTCTGCAGGATAGGATATATCGATAAATTTATATTTATAAGACCTATATTATATTCAATCCACCTTTCTTTCAATGTCTTCAGCTTTTCTCAATTCATATTCTTGAATAGCAGTCTTCATATTGAGAGGATCAACACATCTCTTTCCTTTGCCTGAATTATTTCTCACTAGTTCTGGTACAATACTTTCTTTGTAAAATCTTGATAATTTGGGAAGCATTTTCTCATTCCAAAATGTGACATCCCTTTCAATTCTTTCTATGGATAAATCGATATTTTCATCCGCATAAACAACGGAGTAGCACTTTGCTTTCACTGTGATGTTGAGTTGTCCTCGTACCTAAAAAACAAATTAAACATAGAATTCATTGTTCAAAATATATTTATAATTTTACCTGATAGTAGTATGAGTGATGCCATTAATGTATTTTCCCAGACAACCTCTATTCCTCATTTTGTCAATAATATCACTGATGTTGAAGGGTTTCGATTCTTATTTTGTTGGCAAGTAAAGAGATCTCACTTCAATCAAGGCGTCGTCTCCAATTAATCCTACACCAAAGAAGAGCAATGTCTCAAATATTGACATTATTTTTCTAGTCCATGACTCATCAGGGGATGCACCCAAGTAACCATTAACGAAATCGATCCAAAATCCAGAATCCACCACCTTCATGTGCATTTTCTTCTTAAATAATCCTACAGCAACTTTTTATTTCGAAATTCCATATTCTGTGGCTGGAGATTAAGCAGCTTCACAACTCTGCATTCCGATTGATGAGGAAAATCTTTGAATCTTTCTCTGAATGAAAGTTCCAAATTGATTTTTTTGAATCTATCAATGAATTAGAAAGTAAAACAAAACATGGCATTACAGGAAGGTCAAAAATTGAAAGCGCTCCTTTTCAAGGCATTCGTTCCTGAAAATTGATATTGGTCTGGATTGAAGTAAGAGATAATTTCCGTTTGAAGTGACAATTTAGGGAAAACATATTTATTGACATTGGGTCATGTCACTTGTTAGCTATCATGTAGTATATCATTATCATAGCCTACAGAAATATACTATCTCTACTATATTACTATGTTTCAGTTGGTGAAATTTCCATAAAAGATATTATAAACACTCTGTTTATCTTATCAATGTTCCTTTATTGTAAATTATTACCTTGATAATGAAGAAGTGATCTTCATTATTTAGTTTCCAACGCAGCCTGGCAGCTTTCGTTTCTTTTGGGGTATCGATTGATATTTCGAGGCATTTTTCACGTACAGAAAAAACTTCGAAATAAAAACACTTGAAATCACACACAAATGCACGTGATGAAAGTCCAATATGGATGTTCCAGAAACACAGCAAGAGCACTTGTACAAAAAAATCAAACACCAGCTAAGAGTCTAACAGAAACTCCAACAAGACTAATTCGAAATCCGAAATAAGATTGGAATAGATCATAATTTACGATGCGCGGATTTGGTGAGCGTCATGTTATCGCAGATCGCACTTCAACGTCCCGAATCAATAACCATCAATTTGTTCACCTGGCACAAACGTTATTATGGACGGTATTGTGCTTTGACATGAAAAGTTACCATACGCACTATGTTATTGAAAAACTGACCAAGCAGTATTATTATTCGTCCGGCATCATAAAATACACCTCATTACTATGGAGGGATTTTTGGATAATTCAGAGAAAAAACAAATACAGTTCAGGTAGAGTTAGGAACATTAACAAGAAACAACAATAAACTCTATATACTAATTTCGAAGAGAATCGCACCATAAATAAGAAAAATTGTCCGCAATATTGGAGTAGTCATCTTATATTTTGTATATATTTCAAATCGAATTCTATCTAACACATCTCGTTCAATTATGCACCGAGTGAGAGCAGAATTGTCTCAGCCGATACCCTCCTCCCACCCCGCTACACTCCAGCAAAAAATAAAATTTGTACCTGTTACCTCAAAGAAGCCGATCGGGAGTCCGGGAGTTATCGTTCTATTTTATACGGTTCATATACTAACCGTCGACCTACAGTTCACGTTATATTCGACAACAAAAAAAGAAACGAAATGAAAAATTATTTTTTTATCAGTTGTACAAAATACATCTTTCAGAACTCTAATAATATTTTTGACCCACGACAAACTGAGCACAGCAATCAATATTGTAGCCACTGCTCATCATGCCCTGTCTGTTGTTTGTTTACTGCTTCTGCATTTCTGAAACCGAGTTTAGGTATTTGGCTCGTGTGTATAATTCGATTTAATGATCAACTATCAGCGACCTCTCGTGAAAAGAGGAATAACCTTCCAATATAGATTCCGACAATTATTCGTCATTTGAAAAATTCTTCAAACGGACTGGTTGCGCTGAGGGCGGCGATCTTTGGAACTCTAAAAATGTATTTCTAACGGTCATTCGTCAATCCCCATTTTGAAGTTATTTCCGCTGTAGTTGTTTCCTTCTTATCACATTGCTTTATTTTTGGTGGTGACTTCTGCTTTACATTTGAAATTGGAATCGGTTTCAAGGACAATGTGTGGAATATCCACAGCGATTTCATAAATCAATCATGAATAATCAAACAAAATCTGAATATTCACCTTATTTTAATTTCGACCTTTATTGTTTGGAAGAGTTGAACTCAGAACAACAACATAGAATGCAAGAAGTAATAGATACCTTTCAGAAAGTTAATAGTGAGAACAGGCTTGGTAGAACTGATAAAATCAAAATGACCATTGAGACTGCAGATGCTGAACCTTTTGAAATTAGGCAAAACAATATGTCACCTTATATGTTGAAGATCATGAATAAGTAATTAGATGATTTGCTTAGGCTTGGGGTGGTAGAACCCTCGCATAGTGCCTGGAATAGTCTTTATATGGTATAGGCTTTGTTTTGATGGCTTTACCACGAATTGATAGAATACTCCTTCGTGATGCGAAATTTATATCCAGCATTGACTTGGGAAAAAGTTTCTGGAAGATACCTTCGGATCAGAACAGTAAAGCGAAAACTCTTTATAGTATACCAGGTCGTGGTTTGTTTCATTTTAACGTGGTTCCATTCGGATTAGTGAATTCAGCACAAACTCAACAGAGAATGGTAGACGCTCCTTTTGGGCCTGAATTCGAGCCACATGTTTTCACTTATCTGGATGACATCATCGTCATTTCATCCACATTTGAACAACATTGTTCTCTGTTACTGAAAATCCAGGATATCTTGAAGAAAGCTGGTTCAACTATCAATTCGCAAAAATGTAATGTTTTTCCAAACATGTCTTGAATACTTAGGATTTGTTGTTGACCGTGAAGGACTAAGGACAGATCTAGAGAAAGTATCTGTTATGATAAACTATCCCCGTTCAACTACCAGTACCAAAATTAAGAGGTTTATTTGGATGTGCTCCTGGTATACACATTTCATAGAAATTTTTCCACATTAATGCCCTGTTGAACGGTAGGAAAAAGTCTGAATCTGCCTTTATAAATATCAAAAATGCTTTGATAACAGTCCCGGTTCTTGCTTCTCCGGATTTCAGCAAGCCGTTCACCATTGAGTGTGATGATTCTTCTATAGGTATTGGAGGTATTTCAACCCAAGAGATAGATGGACATGATAGAGTTATCACCTACGCTTGTCGTTCCCTTTCTAGGGCAGAGCGCAATTACAAGTACGAGCGGGAATTATTGAGTCTGATATTTTTACTAGAGAAATTCCGTCCTTATATGGAAGGGACTATCTTTTCAGTTTACACGGATCATCATAGTCTTTTGTGGATTAATAACTTGAGGGATCCTTGTGGTACATTAGCCAGATGGGCTGTCAAACTTAGACAGCATAATTTTTCGATCATCCATCGTGAAGAAGCTCAAAACGTTGTTTCAGATTATCTGTCTCGCATTCCAGGTGAAGAACCCGCAGAAATTTTAGAAACGAGCCTAATAGATATTCATCCAAGTGAAGGTGACTAGTGGTTTATTTCACAGAGGGATAAGCTTGTTAAAGATCCTACATCATATCCTCAATGGAAAGTTGAAGGTGATTTAGTTTACAAGTTTATTCCATCTGAATAACCATTTTAATGTTTCGGACTGGAAACTGTTAGCACCCAAATCTCACAGATTTCCCATTATGAGTGATTGTCATAACCCTCCCACTTGTGCACATTTTGGTTTTTATAAGACTCTTTTCAGAATCAAACAACATTACTATTGATCTGTGGTAGAAGTCCATTGTATCTCAAAGTGGAGTGTAGTAGATTTACGATGCAGAAAAACTCAAAGTCGTCTCCACAATTTAATATTTGTGTCACCGTACTGACATCTTTCAAATATTAAATTGTGAAGACGACTTTGAGTTTTTCTGCATCGTAAACATTACTATTGGCCTATGATGAGACATGACATCTTGAAATTTGTACGTGATTGTAAAACCTGTCAGTCACAAAAGCTTTCTAACACAACTCCAATGGGTCTTATGGGGGCTGAAGAGAATGTTAAATATCCGTTTCAAACAGAATAATCAATCTAACTTGTCATTTTGGATTGTCTGTCAGTAGATATATATTGACAGACCTAGAGAGGAGGTTTAGCGTTCAGACACCTGCCCCTGATTAATATGCACCCTCATATATGATTATCGAACACCTGCATTATCGATGGGAAGTATGCACCTGCATATTAATTATCGAACACCTGCATAGTAATTATCAAACACCTGCCACCAGCATATCAATTATCGAACACCTGCATTATCGATGGGATGTATGCACCTGCATATTAATTATCGAACACCTGCATAGTAATTATCGAACACCTGAGATGTATACACCTGAATATTGAACACCTGTTTGTGACGTCAGTAGTAGTGGATAATAAATGTAATGATCAGAGTGAATATCCATACTCAACCATTACACAATGAAGTGTGAACACTGTGAAAGAGACTTCT
This sequence comes from Zygogramma bicolorata, assembly GCA_032362365.1. Classification (NCBI taxonomy): domain Eukaryota; kingdom Metazoa; phylum Arthropoda; class Insecta; order Coleoptera; family Chrysomelidae; genus Zygogramma; species Zygogramma bicolorata. The sequence goes on along the minus strand of JAVJAQ010003311.1, from coordinate 502,014 downwards.
CATTCAAAAGTACTCTGACAAGACACGTCGAAAACTATTGTCCAGTTAAAAAAAAAAGTACCAGTGAACTGTGTGGAACCAGCAGTAAGAAGCCGAAGATTACATGTGCACGTTGCGATAAAAGTTTTTGGAATCAATATAATTTGAACAGACATTTAAAAAACAGCTGTGAATCTATTAGTGTTGATAGAAAGAAAGTGAACCGTCCTATCGAGAGTATTTTGGGAAATGGTGTGGAAAAACTCCAATCGGCATTCAGAAACAGGATAGCCTCGTACCGGTTCAAAAGTTTGGCAACATACATCGACTATTCCGATTTTCTGGAAGAAGTGAAACCAAAAGTGTTGGGCATTATTGATGTACACTTACAACTACATCATGCATTGAAAATTAATTTTGAAGTGTTTGGAGTCTATACAATACCAGAGAAGGAGTTCACATGACATCAAGTCATTCAACACCAGAAATAAAATCATTACCCAGTCAACAAATCTAGAAGAAGCTTTTGCTGGCTTTCAAGAAGAAATTATTGCTAAGGCTTCAGAGTTTCAGGAGAGAGATTGTGGATGGCAAATCACACAGATTGTATTTCTGGATGTGAACATCAACAAGTATACTCCACTGGCAGCCTCATCGTACCTGAAACTACCCAAATGTATACTGAAGAAGAATGCGGTGTTGAATATTCGGAATTTGGACAATGCGTGCTTTGCCTGGTCAGTCAATGCGGCAATTTTTCCGGCAGATGGAGATCCAGCAAATCCCCAATTATATTCCCATTATAATACTCTGTTGTGCTTCGATGGATTGAACTTTCCCATGGAACTGACAAACATAAAAAAATGGGAAAAACTGAATTATATTTCAATAAATGTATATGGGCAGGAAACAACATTCGAAGATGGAGCATCAGTTACTGAAATAGTGGGACCGCTGCATTTTACTTCACAGCGTCAACCCACTCACGTTAATTTATTACTGATTAGCGATGAGTCGGGTAATTCCCACTATTGCCTTATAAAAGATCTCTCAAAGTTGGTTTCAAGACAAAAGTCAAAACACGATGGTCGACTATACATTTGTGATGGATGCTTACAAGCATTTACGAATCGAGTGAAGCTGGCGGAGCATGAAGAAAATGATTGTAACCATGTAATAACGAAAATCCCAAAAATCAATTTGAAGTTGAATCAATATGGTGAAAACATTCCAGAGAACATTTTGAAATTTGTAAATTTCGAGAAACAGATTCCAGTTCCGTTTGTTATTTATGCTGATTTTGAAAGTATATAGATCACAACGAGCCTTCTGATGATTCATCGTTCACAGTGAAAGTTTGTGAACACCAACCTTACTCTTTCGCCTTTTACGTAAAATGTAACTTTGATGACCAGTACTCCCAATATGTTTCGTATCGTGAACCTGATATTGTGGAAACATTCATGGATAAATTAGATGAAACAGCCGTGGAATCATACAACACCCACTTTAAAAATCACAAACAGATGCTCCCTCTAACCGACCAAGAACAACTCGAATATGACCATGCCACTTTGTGCCACATATTTGATAGACCGTTTGTCCATGGAGGTGAGGTGAAAATGAGAGAACATTGGCACTTTACTGGAAAATATCGCGGAGCGGCCCATTCAATCGGCAATCTACATAACAAGACTCCAAAATCGATACAAGTTGTATTTCACAATTTGTCAAACTACGATTGCCATCTCTTTGTGAAAAAGCTGGCTAGTAAACAAGAATCAGTTTCAGTGATAGCTCAAAAAAAGGAGAAATATATTACATTTTCCAAAGCCATTCTTGTTGAGAAATGTCCCGACCCTAAGATGCCGAATGTATACATGAAGCTAAAGTTTGTGGATTCGTTCCGTTTCCTCCCTGAATCGCTGGACAAATTAGGTCAAACTCTGGAACCCCAGCAATGTGAAGGGATCAGGAAGTACTTTGCAAATGATGAAGAGTTTAATCTGATTAGAAGGAAGGGGGTTTTTTCTTATAAGTATATGGATTCTTTGACAAGATTAGAAGAAACTGACCTACCACCTAGACATAAATTCTACAATGATCTAACCAAAGAGGATGTATCCGAATAGGATTATGAACGGGCCAATAAAGCATGGAAAACATTCGACTGACAAACTTTGGGTCAGTATTCTGACGTTTACCTCAAATCAGATGTGTTATTACTGGCGGATATTTTTGAGAACTTCAGGAAATTATGTTTGAATCATCATAAATTGGATCCTTGTCAATATGTGACAGCACCATCTTTGAGCTGGGATGCTATGCTTCGGAAGTAGAATTGGAGTTGTTGACGGATGTGGACATGGTGCACTTCTTCAGAAAGGGAATTAGAGGCGGTGTCAGTACATGCAGTAAGAGAAAAGCTGTTGCCAATAACAAATTTCTTTCAAGTCATGATCCATCAAAGCCGACATTATACATTATGTAACTAGACGCTACAAATTTATATGGTGCAGCTATGAAACACAGACTACCGTGTGGTGATTTCCGATGGTTGAAACATGATGAAATAGCAGAGTTTGATTGTTTTGGTATCCATGACAATTCACCAAAAGGATATGTTCTAGAAGTTGACTTGGAATATCCAGCTAGTTTGCATAATGATCATAATGATCTGCCGTTTTGCCCGGAAACCATGGTACCTCCAAAATCGAAATCTTCAAAATTAATTCCAAGTCTAGATAACAAATATAAATATATAATCTACTATAGAAATTTGAAACTATGTTGAGAATATGGGCTAAAATTGATGAAGATACACAGAATATTGGATTTTCCCAGACTTGCTGGCTAGGATCTATAACCACAACTAGCTCAGGTGTGGGTAAGGGACCCTCACCCTTAGCAGATGCAAATGAATTTCTACTGAAAGCAAGTGTGACCTCCAGAGAAATTTACACTATGATCCCCTTTCGAAACAAACCTAGGACGCCAAACTTCCTGAAAGAGAAGTATGTGCTGCTGAAGGAAAAAAAAACAATTCAATTTTAACAAACTTCCTATTTATTTGAGTGGATTTTCACAATTCAATTCAAATTGTTGAGTGATATTGAGTTATTAGCAAGTTGATTGAGGAGAATTAATCAATCACACAATGGTCTATCCTTCTGACCGTTCTGTCGACTTGTTGACTTGGCCACCTACGCTCCTCCTTGACTGGTGAAGTGGACTCTACTTGAGACAACTACCTCTTTTGCCTCTAGTTGTTGACTGGCAACAGGTATCGAAGGTTCTGGTAGGCTCAGAGTGGCTACCCCTTTCTGCCACTAGTTGTTGGCTAACCTGGTTAATCCTTGGCAGCAGGTATTCGGCTATTGTCTGCTTCGATGACAGTTCAAGAGTCCACTCACTTCAATGGTAGGAAGCTAGTAGGTGGTTGGTCTTGGTCCTCTTCAACGGTCGATGGTTTTACATGTAAGATGGGGGACAAGGTATTAGACCAAAGTAATAAGAATATGTGAGTGTCACTGAGACTACAACTTATTGGATTGAAAAAAAAATTTCAATAATTATTTTTAAACTATAGACTATTTGGATCCAAATTAACAGTCTCAGGAAATTAGTGAATTCACATGAATATGTGAAAGTTCTCTCATGAGAAAAAAAATGAAATCTAAATATCTCCAGAAAAGAGTATTTAATACAGAAAAATGACAATATCAGTTAAAGAAATATTGAGAGAAATACTCAGTTTAATCAATAGAAATTGAACTAGATAAATTGATTGAATTGATAGAAATAGGTAGATATGAGAAATCGATAGAAACAAGCAAATCAATGACGCTGGATTCTCATGTAACGCAAAACTTCGAAAACAGGTCAGTAGGTATACAAAAAGAATAAATAATTGTTCAATGAATATTCAAGAAGATGAAAAACAGTTGCCTGTCAGCCCAGTATCACTAAGTAACCCTTCAACTCTTCAAATTTGGCCAAGCCCAAACTCCACAAAGAAGTTAGTGAGTTGAATGGTACAAATTATAAACCGTGACTGAAAAGACTGGTCTCTCTATGTTACCCAAGGTATATAAAATCAACACTCAAGACAGTGACTGAAACTAAGATTCAAAAGAATCTGTGACAGTTTGGTAAGTAGTGATAGTTAAATTCAAATTGAATTGAATGATAGTTAACTACTTACCAAACGTCAGAGGTCCTTGCTCCACAGGGTTTTGTTTCTCAAAAGGAATCTGAGCAATATTCTTCTGGAACTGAGATAAATTGACCCTGATTAACTTCTGGTCTCCTGATGAGATTGGTACTTGCCGGCAACGGAAAAATAAGCCAGAAATCCGTGGTTTCACTGAAAAACGTATGAACGAAAGTACTCGTTCTCCCTCAAGTAAATATATTTCAGTTCGGTTGAAGATAACCTCACTTTTCCATATAAAAATGAAATATTTTATCTCAATTCCGGAAATATTGGGTTCAGTAAGTCGAAATAATACTGGTTAATAATAAATCCTAAATCCTCGAGAAAGATTGTCGAAAGCTCGTGGATTGCAATGATATTCGAAGTTTCAGAAAACCTTTCGATGTTCCAGACACCGTCTCTCGAAAAACACCACTCTTTACGGTTTAATCAAAAATATAACGATACTTGGGAGATATTAATTCATTGAAAAATTATTGAATAGGTGAGATGATAAAGTATTTGAAGATGATTCAAATTATTCAAAATAACTATCACCTGTTTCGAAGTCACACTATCACGACACCTGAGAATCAGATACGATACGCGCTATCGATCACCGATAATCAATCAATAATCGAGAAGGGATATCCAGAAGGGAGAATCACCTCCGATTGCACATATATGCCTTTTTTAGCGCACGCGTGATTCGTATCTTGAAGGGTTGACAGAACAACTCAGATGTGTTGAGTGTGTCTACCACCACGATGGAAAAGGTGATTAGCAGCGCTTGAAGAGGTGTTTTGAATAGAAAATGTAACGGAAATTTTATTTTCGTTACACTCCACCTCTTCCCGGTAGGGAAAAGTCAAAAACCTGAGGTTTTTGAATTTTTCCACTAGTTTCCACCAGATGACAAAGTTCCGAAACATTCAGAGATATCAGATATTATAAAAAGATAAAATACTTCAATGGATATGAGAGATACAGATTCATAGGTAAAACAGCCAACGCTCGGTTAAACTGGTGTCTGTGGATTGTTGCTGGCCTCCTGTCCCTGAAGCGAAAGCTAAGAGTGATCATTCAACATCGAACTCAGATCAGATGATCTTTTCGCTGCTAGATGAGAATGCTGCGCCATCGAAACTTCTGATACCACTCGTCCCTGAGTTCAATGTTCAAGCACCACACCAACCATCACAGCAGTAACAGAAACCCCACAAGAATCCACGTGTGGAAACATAAAAGGAAATGAAGTTAAGATAAATATTAGCAAAAGACAGAGATAGCCAATTGTCCACTTCAATTGGGGTGAGATATAGCTCTACCAGGCTGAAAGTGGCTAAACCACAAAACCCCTACACAAAAATTCAGAGATCCTCCTGAGTTTGATACCGCGAACAAGTCCTCAGTCTCGACGAATCCAAGGAGCTCAGGATCTCCCAGTAGTGCCACACGACCGCTCTTAGGCGAGCTTCACACGTTGACCGGCCTAGACCTCCACGCTAGCGCACACGACACCCCCCAAATTCACCCTTCCAAGGACTCTGCTCGACAAGTCAAGCTGCCGGACTGAACTATGCTCGCGCCCATCACACCAGGTCTCCTACAGACAAAAAAAAATGTGGAAGGCATTGAAATGCATGACACCAAACCGCCTTAAGTCTTGGTACCTTAGCAGACACAACATTCAATACAAATGAATGGGAGGTTAAAAACCCAGATAGAAACTACCTCCAAGTTTGCTATCCAACTCACTCACACCTGATCCTTGTGGAGTGGACCCAACCCATTCAATCGATCCCGCTATCAAAATTCCAACCAAGACTACTAAGACATCGAATATGGTAACTACGTTGGCCAAACCAAACTCCCAACAGCGTGGAAGTTTGCGTTATGACCACATTAATACCCCAGATGAATTAGCATGGAACCTAAACAGCCAAAACGACTCGCCAAGCCGAACCCACTGCAAGATCGTCCAGCATCAAGGGAGCTGCCATCCTATAATCAACAAAACAATTAACCCCAAAAATACGCTAGAGAGAGAAGATAGGAAGTAAAGATAGAGATGAAAGATAAGGAAGAGATGAAGATGCAAGAAATATAAAGATGAGAAATGTTCAGATATAATAAAAATATCAAGAGGACTCAACTTGACTGGTTTGCTTGAGAAAAACAGTTATTTTCAACCATCTACAGAAATCAATTCATCAAGATATAAGATAAATGCTCCACGATTTCAAAAAAAGTCATCGAACACAAAGCAGACAACAATGACAACCGTAACTGTAATGCTAGATTCAATGAAAATGGAGGTCTGATTTTTGTACAACAGATTTTCCTTAGGGAGATATCGAAAGATATAAAGTTCAAAAACATCACTTCAATCACAAAATGCACAACTGAATGGTTTGTCACTTTTCTACTGTCTTCTACTGTTGACTATCAGAAAAATGTAACAGGTTTCATAGGGAGATAGATACTAGATACATATCTGTGAAGATGGTAACGGATGAAACGTATAAAACACAGTCAGTCGTTTTTCTCTCTCAGTAAAAAGGCATGGTTCGACTTTAAAATGCCAAATGATCACCATTGATTATACCAAAGCACACTCAGAATGAAAGCACTATCTCACAGGTAGCGGAACTGAAAATTCCTAAATACGACCACCACTGGTCAAAACATGCCACCTAGGCACAAAGTTATGGAATATCAGATCCAAGAAAAAGATAAAGTATGAGATAGCTACTGCATGACTAACATCACTTGAATATTCTGAGGCAATCTTCAATGGCGAATAAATTACAAGATGTTATGTAATATCAAAAGTGGCCAGTCGTAGGACTCTTACCTACCATCTGGTGTATGCTATGGTGGCAGAATTCTCAGGCCCCTGTCCACAGAGCCATAGTGAAGAGGAAAAAATAGAGAAGAATCTGTAGATAAAGAATTTTCATCATACAAAGAACCGGGTATTTGCTATCAGCATAACGCAGACAATGAATACTTTTAATATACCAGTTGATATAGGAGGGAAGTTGAAAAGTAATATATAACTCATTTGAAATCTATAACTATAAATTGTTAGGACAATCATTTCCTAACACAGGTAATAAGGTAAGATATACGCCTTCTAAAGGCAGGTAGTTTGTAGCAGGCCATGCTACATTACAAGATAAGAGAAAGTTGAAGAGACAAACTTCAACTGTAGTTGAAACTATTTTCAAGTACTAGATAATTCTACAGAGGCAGAGGCAACATCTGTAAAGAGATATAGATAATGAGTTATATGATAGAATAAAGAAAAATGAATTAATATCCTCGGCCATCTTACTTCCTATGCAACCTCAGAATGAATAACAGAAAGGCAGGGGGAGAAACGCGAAAATATAAATAGTACCATAATGCATTCACAACTCCTACCTTCCCAAAAATTCACAGCCAAACTGAATGAAACATATACATAAGTGGTGAGATAAATTTTCCAGGTGTAACTCTACCTACTACTTACTAACTCTAAGATACGAGACAATGTTGAGTATCCCAAAATGACCAGCTGTTTCGTCATCATGATGAAATTTCAAAATTTCTGATCTATTTTCCGTAGGTACAACAATTTTCCAATCGGGGGTATTACTAATGATATTATGCTTAGGTAAAATATGTTTAAAAAGGACTCCATTTTCTACACAGAACGTAAGGTAAGATTCAGGATTTTTCTCGACTTCAGAAACATGTATTTATACCATTTGTCAGGTTTCAGGAAAGATATATCCAATACAGCACTTTCATTGATGGAACGTGACAAAGCATCAGTTACTACATTTTGAGAGCCTTTACGGTGAATAATTTTGAAATCAAATTGAGACAATTTCGCAGCCCATCTGGCCAGACGACCAGAAGGATTTGACATACTATTAATCCAAACAAGTGAAGCGTGGTCAGATTATACCACAAATCTTTTACCTTCGATGAAACTGCGAAATTTCTCAATGCCAAAAATGACAGCTAAGAGCTCCTTTTCGGTAGTTGTGTATTTTCTTTGTGCTTTATTTAATGTTTTGCTGGCATAATCGACTGGATGTTCAATTCCATCACACTCCTGATATAATATACAGCCAACTCCAGTGTCAGAGGCATCACATTGCAGAACAAAAGGCTTAGTAAAGTCTGGACTCGCTAGAACCGGTGCAGTGGTCAAACGGATCTTTATTTGATTAAAGGCCTCTTCGGCTTGTTCAGTCCAAACGATACTTTGACCTTTTTTTCTGCCACACAAAAGATCTGAGATAGGAGTAGCAACAGCTGAAAAATCTTTTATGAACCTACGGTACCATCCAACTAGACCAAGTAAGCGTCTAACTTCTGTAGTGGTTTTAGGAGCAGGATAGTTCATGATAGCTGAAAACTCTTCAGGATCAGTTCTTAAACCTTCCTTGTCTACCCCAAAACCCAAAAATACTAAAGAGTGACGACAAAATAAGCATTTTTATAAGTTTATAGTTAGATTATCTTCCTTCAGTCTACGGTAAACCTCTTTCAAGTCTCGCATATGAGTCTCAAAGTCAGGACTGGTGACGATAATATCATCAAGATAAACAGAGCAATAGGGCTCCAAAGATGGTCCAATTACTCGATCCATCAAACGAGCTATTGTTTTTGGACTATTTGATAAACCAAACGGCATAACTTCAAACTCAAATAAACCACGCCCGTAGACTGCGAATGCTGTCTTTGGTCTTGAAACTGGTTCCAATGGAATTTGGAAAAATGCCTGACGAAGATCGATTGAAGTCAGAAATTTTGAATCACGGAGTTTGTTTAAAATAGAGTCAATCGAAGGAATAGGATAAGAATCATTTACAGTGACTTCATTCAGTTTTCTTCCATCAAAACAGACCCTGTATTCACCTGAACGTTTCTCCATTAACCAGAGTGGACTACACCAAGGAGAGTTTGATGGTTGAATTAGATCTTGATCTAACATTTCATCAATTCCTTTGTTCAGATGAGATTGCATACTTGGACTTAGTGGATATTGTCTTCGACAGATAGGCTTTGTTTCAGTTGTAACAATTGAGTGAGTCAATAAATGAGTTCTACCTAATCTATTTTCTGATGCAATATCATGAAAAAGATTGATAACTTTTTGTAATTCATCCTTTTTAGAGATGGACATATCAGAAACAGACTGAATGTTGTTTACTGTGCAAATACTAGATACAGCGGTGTCATAAGTTAAATCCACAAAATTGACAAAAAGCTTAAAAAGTTTCAAAAAATCCATGCCTAAAATCAACTGATGTTTTACTGAAGGTATGATCAGGACTTTCATTTCTTTACACACATTATCAACAGTAATAGGAATAAATACATAGCCCAAGGAATCCTGCGGTCTTCCATCAGCAGTAGTAATACTCGAAACATTATCATATTTGATAGGTAAATCATATTTCCTTAATTAACTGAAACCAGATGAACCCAAAATGGTACCATTACTTCCAGTATCTATTAAAGCAGATATTTTCTCATAAAAAAATATTAATATTAAGATAAGGACGGTTATCGTTTGCTTTCTTGATGAAAACTGGACTAAGAGAGGACTTTCTATAGAAATTTTTAACCTGCAGTAACCACGTTTCCCATTCCCCTTCGGAAGTTTTTACTGTTTTTGGGCGTTTTTGTTGGAGGGTTCCTTGTTTTTGGTTAGTGAAACGCTTGTGTCTGGTCTTGAAGAACTGGCTACCGCATACAGACCTGCATAGCCAATTGACTCGTTTTTTGAAAGAGATGGATTACATTTCTCACATCTGAACTTAGTGACATTAGATCATCTATCGAACAATCTGTTCAATCCAGTCTCAAATTACCTACACAGTAGGTTTCGGCAGGCACCTGTCAGAAAACAACTACTCCCCTGGCTAATACCACGAAGGGCATTGAATTATATCCGACCAGGTGCCAGTGCAGGTTTCTTCACAGAAGTAAATCCTGCATTTGCTTTCGTCGATACAAATGGAGGAATTGATTTTCAATTATAGGGACGGACACACTTGCAGACCGGTTTCGGTCTATTTGGCCACTCTTCAGTGCAAGGCAGTGCCATCATCAACATAAAGTCGATGATTTCCCATAATTAAAAATCAAACTCCTACACGAGTATCAAGCCCCGGCCAAAGCTGATGCGAACAACGAAGTTATTACGCCATCTACCAATGGACGAGGTATTCCAAAAGCAAACCGCAGGAGGAATGGGCGAATTCGGTAGTATCAACAAGGAAATCATAGAGATTAGTACTTCCCTCTGCAAAACTACGATTTGACATTTCTTGGTTCAAAGCGCCCCTCAAAAATTTTCTTTTTTGGTTAACGTCCCCTGCAGGTTCAATATCTCTCATTTTGAGCTCGTAATTGATCTCATTTACTTTCGAATCGTTGACTTCCATCATGATCAATCAGAAAAAAATTATCAAAGATATAAGTAAGTCAATAAAAAATAATTAAAGATATAAACTTGGAGTTATTCAGAAATTCAAATAATAATATTATTCCTAAATCAACAGAACCTTCAGAGAAATTTTCATTCAACAGCACTTCAGCTGTTTTAAAAAACAATCACAGCGTTCTCTGAACGTCACAACTTCCAAAGAAATTTCTCAAAGTAAAAGTGGCCCCGCGTTGAAAAGCGCCAATTAATTATAACCACAACTAGCTCAGGTGTGGGTAAGGGATACTCACCCTTAGCAGATGCAAATTAATTTCTACTAAAAGCAAGTGTGGCCTCCAGAGAAATTTACACTATGATCCCTTTTCGAAACAAACCTAGGACGCCAAACTTCCCGAAAGAGGAAAAAAAATCAATTCAATTTTAACAAACTTTCTATTTATTTAAGTGAATTTTTGTCACGTTGTAATTTTTGTCCTGGATCAAGATACCTCTCCTGTGAATGAATCACCTAGTATATTCAACGCAGACCTTTATTTCTTCAATATTCACAACTCACATCCATCAGATATTCGATAAATTAGGAAATTTTGTGTTGTACGAGTCCAGCATAGCAAAACTCTCGTACTCGACAGGGTTCTGTTTACCTAAAACACAAAAAAATAGCACCTCTCACAATAAAGTATATTCAGGCTACCTTCTACTATTTTACACTCCTAAATCACAACTGGAATCGGCTGTTGTGTGATGGTTTATATGGCAGAAAAATGTTTTGCTCCCTTCGAGGTCATTCACACCATTTGTTCTATTCAATCTCAGGTTAGCTGGTATTTCCTCAGGAAACTAGTTCGTTACATATATTCACTTGTTGTTGAGAGAAGTTCCTTGGGCCTAAGAACCTGAAAAATTAAAATTATTTCAGTCTCGGGGATTGATGTATTTTCATAACATTGTATACCTATGTCAACAATCTCATTAATACAATAGTACGTTATTCGAATATCATATTTTGTTTCACCTACCTCGTTTCTGAATCTAATATTCTGGATTTAGATTATTAAATTGTTGATGATATTTGAATTTATTGATTTTCATTGAGGTAAACAACTGAATATCTGATACTCAGTGGTAGCTGTCACTGTCGAATAAATTGTTGCTTGACCTTCGCCTGCGATCTGTTCGGTACTTGCTCGATGTAGTTCTAGAACTCCGATGTGTCCATTCCGTGAATAGGATTGACTTCAACGGAATTTAGTGGTGACCACGAAAATAACGTTAGTTGTAGGAAATATTATATAATCGATTGATGTAAATTCGCAAATGAACTGACCCTTGCAATTCAGTGATGAATATTGTAAATCTTCTCAGTTGAAAATGATTATAGTTACTAGCGCTATCTGGTGGTCGAATAGTGAACTAGGGTATAACAAACTTATGTTTGAAGTGGTGATTCTGCTTTCTGTCATTTCTTGGAAATTTTGACATTTGATAACGGTTTGTTGAGTATGGCCATTGGTTTGATTTGCAAGAATTTATGATTATCGTGATCATCCTTAATTGGGAATAGTTCTGCAGATCATTATTCATGTGTTTTGAATTGATTGTGAGTTTCGAGTGTTTATTTTTAGTGGATCAATTCATAACTGATCTCTTGGAGGATTTTTACATGGTCTCAAAGTTTCAGTGTCAGGACTTCTGTGCATTAGAGATTTTGGAGGAATAAAGGAAATACTGGACTGGACTGCCGGTTCCTTATTGGGAAAAGGATTCGTCAGCAGATTAAATTCTGTTAATCGAAGAAAAAAACCCCTTGGCCAGGGGTTTTTTCTTGCGAGTCAAGAATTTGGACGTCGTTACGGGAGGCTTCATTAAATCATTTACACAGGGTGTCCCTTACCGCATAACTTCCGCTGCTTTATACAGGGTGTCCCGTTTCGGATAACCACCGCTGCACTATACAGGGTGTCCCGTTTCGGATAACCACCGCTGCACTATACAGGGTGTCCCGTTTCGGATAACCTCCGCTGCACTATACAGGGTGTCCCCCTCTTGGAACATTGATTTAGCACCAGGCAGGGTGTTCCTTTCTGAGGGATCTCCACAGCACTATACGAACTCCAGGACTGGGGGCTTACTGCGACACTACCTGCTGAATCTCATCTTGGATACCTGATCCCTGTTGGCACGAACCAGACTCCGTAGGATAGCACGCAAGTTATTGATTTCGTTATGCATTTTTTTGCTTGCCTAGTCTATCGTTGTAGTTATTGATGTTCGCTTGTTAACGTAATGTTTTAAATCAATATTAGACCATTCATTTAACGCAATTGTGAAGTGGAAATTAAAATCAATATGCGCAAGGCCTGAGCTCATGCAACGCGTTCTATATAAACTTTAATTCCTGCGGTTTCCTCTCGACACTCTTACAGTGTTGGATAGCACGGTTATATCTAGTGTGCGTATTTGCTTGTTCTGAGTACTCAAGTCGCTGAGAAAGTTGCTGAATTATCTTTTTTTTCACTGTTATTTGCCAATTATTTTCAACAAGCTATAAGTGTGTTTGCTCGCCTAGGTTAAGTATAGTAGTTCTTATTTGCTTGCGGTTGTATTTAGTGCACATTTATGGTTTAAGCTTTTATTTTATGCAATATTTTCGACAGGCTGATGGTATAATTACTTGTTTATGCTAATAGGAATGTTGATTGCTCACTACTAGCTGCGATTGCTCTTGCTAGCCGTTTTCATTTGTGCGCTATTGACTTGGTTATTATAGGATTTATGGTTGTTTGCTATTTTTTTTTATTGGTTATGCCTTCAATCCCATTGCTTATTAGTTATTATTGATGCATGTTTGTGCTACCTCCAGCTACGCGACCAACCCTTGAACGGGAACTAGTGTAAACGGCTTATCGGTTTACGGTTTGTTTCATTTGATTGTTGTGATTACTACCCAGCTTCACTTGCCACACGCTAATAATTGAGTTCATTTCCAGAATAATAGGACACTCTCCGCCGCTGACATTTGATACGAGGATTGATGGTTGTCAAATGAAATAGTCTGTAGTAAATTTTCATTATTATCTTGTGAATAAACGCTTTACTTTGGTACTTGATCTCTACTCCAACTTTATTTGGCGAATTGATATAGTTGCATTGTATACTTAGGGTATTTGGGGCCTACAAATTTGCCTGGCGCCCTCCGAAGATCCAAATCGAAGTGAATGTTCGAATAGAACCCCCCTTTCTCCACTGTTAGCATAGCCGCCGATACCCACCTGTACTTTTGGCAGGTTAACAAGTGACCTTGTGCCTCGTGCGCTCGTTTTGCAGGTCGCATTTTTGGCGCCCAACGTGGGGCTTGATTAGCGCGTCTGTAGGAGTAGAATATAGGCTTTTGTTAGGATTTCTATCAACTTTTTTTTTCAATTAATATGGCGGAAACAAACCTTAAGATGAATATAAATCGTCTATCCCAAGACGAATTGTCGTATGAACTCAAAATTAGGGGCATCGCGTCTGGAACGGTCGAAGTAATGCGTCATTCGTTAGCCATGGCTGTTAGACTTGAGAAAAGTGGAGACAGTCTGAAGTCTCCTACATGCCCTTCCACCCTGGAGGAAGACGTGAAGGCAGTGCAGGATAAGCTGGCAGAACTGGAACCATTGGTACAATCATTCAAAGATTCATCGAGTAGCGGACTATTCGCGAAGCTTCAATCGAAGTTGGCACATGTGTTGAACAGACTAGACCACATCGATGAAGAAGCGGACGTGAGGCCCGAACTATTTGCCAAGGCACTGGCACTTTCGAATGAACTCCTAAGTGAAGCGGAAGAAGTTGATAGGACAAAGGACATTCCTGCTCATCTCAGCTTTCTCAATCAGGATATTGGGACTTCAACTCCTAACGTTCGAAGATCGTCGGTCTTGATTGCCCAACCTGGCACTTCTGGAGAGCCTATCGCGAGCCAGCCCAGTGTGAGGTCCATCCTACCCGATAAATGGGACTGCAAGTTTTCGGGGGACAGGAGAGGTCTCACTTTGAGCGCATTTTTGGAACGGGTTGAGGAATTGCGAATCGCTCGTCACGTATCCAAAGAGATCTTATTCGATTCGGGCATAGACTTATTCAGTGGTCGAGCCTATCAATTTTATCTGGCCTATCGTGGAGAGGTCAGTACATGGGATGAATTTGTGGCTTTATTGCGAGAGGAGTACTTATCTCCAAATTACAATGAAAAATTGTTTGAGGAAATAAATAGGCGTACTCAAGGCCCCGATGAGTCAATTGGATTGTATTTGGCGGTAATGGCAGGGTATTTTAATAGGCTGACTTGCTCCGTTTCTGAAGAGACCAAAATGAAAATCATCATGAGGAACATTGCTCCCTTCTACCAAACTCAGCTGGCCTTGGTGGGAGTGACGTTAATAAGTCAACTGAGAGAACTGGGCAGAAGACTCGAAACTCGAAAGAAAGCCGTGGAAAATTTTCCTGGACCTCCTCGGAAGAATAACTCCCTTGAGCCTGATTTGGCATACGTCCAAGCCGAAGTGGATAACCTTGATGTTTGTGCAGCTTCTACATCATCTAGAGGAGCTGAAGCTTCAACGAATAGTTCCAAAGAAATTTTATGCTATAGATGCAATAAACCAGGTCATCGTTCTATAGGATGTACCCTTCGTCGAGGCGTTTTCTGCTACAAATGCAAGAAGGAAGGTGTGACGGTGAAGGTTTGTCCAAACTGCTCGAAGCAGGGAAATGCCAATCGGCACTCTTAAATGATCGAGGTAAGGGTGTCAACAACGAATACTCGGTCGATAAGATTAGGGTTCTTTTGGACTATGTTTTGGAGCACGCTTCTGGGGATGAACGTCCGTACCTGACAGTTGAGATTTTTGGCAAATCACTATTGGGGTTAATGGATTCTGGAGCCTCGCGGTGCAAAGGGAATTATTATTTTACAGGAGTTGGGTATACCGATCGATCGAAGTAAAACATCTACCTGTACAGTCGCTAATGGTAGCCGTTGTGAAACGTTGGGAGTAGCTGATCTGCCGATAGCCCTCCGAGGAAAAGTCCGTCTGATCGAAGCCATCATTGTGCCCGACTGTCCACACTTGTTGATTCTTGGAGCTGACTTTTGGCGAATAATGGGAATCGTCCCGGATCTGAGGCATAATGAATGGCACTTCTCCAATGAACCAGTGATCGTTAACTCGATGGGGCACGTGAATTCTCAGACCTTGCTGACAACGCTGGAGAAAGCTCGCTTACAGGCAGTGATTGATCGAAATAAATCTCTGATGGGTACCGGGCTGGGTTGCACTAATCGCACGGAACATGTAATACAGACCACGAGTTCCCCCATTAAGCAAAGGTACTATCGAGTGAATC
Source organism: Zygogramma bicolorata (assembly GCA_032362365.1). Taxonomy (NCBI): domain Eukaryota; kingdom Metazoa; phylum Arthropoda; class Insecta; order Coleoptera; family Chrysomelidae; genus Zygogramma; species Zygogramma bicolorata. Next base: position 485,995 of record JAVJAQ010003311.1, on the reverse strand, counting down.
CAGTTATTCAACAACAGGTGGATAAGGAATTGGAGATGTTGAAATTAGGAATAGTGGAGCCGTCGAACAGTCATTGGTCATCCCCAATCCTCTTGGTCAAAAAAAAAGGATAACTCATTCAGGTTTTGTGTGGACTTCCGTAAATTGAATTCGGTGACCGTGAGAGACAGTTACCCCCTCCCCTTAGTATCTGACACGTTGGATAAGTTGAGAGACGCCAAATATCTTTCAAGTATCGACGTGAAGTCAGCATATTGGCAGGTTTCCATGGCAGAGGCATCGAAGGAGTACACGGCTTTTACGGTCCCTAATCGGGGACTCTTCCAGTTTCGGAGGATGCCGCTTGGTCTCCACAACGCTCCGGCCACGTGGCAGCGGCTCATTGACAGTGTCCTCGGTCACGATTTGGAGCCGAACGTCTTTGTGTACCTGGACGATGTGGTGATCGTCACTCAGACACTGGAGCAACATCTCTCGGTCCTGGAGGAAGTATTCTGTCGCCTTCGAGAAGCCAACATAACGGTGAGCTGGGAGAAATGTCAGTTTTGTACGCCGGAAATGAGATACCTTGGGTATGTCGTAGATAGGAATGGTCTTCATGTTGATCCGGACAAGGTGGAAGCTATGCTGGAGCTTCCCACACCTACAAACGTGACGGAAGTGCGAAGGGTACTCGGTACCTTCTCTTGGTACAGACGTTTCGTGCCAAATTTCTCCACAATAATTGCTCCAATTACTGCGTTGGTCCACAAAAACTCAAAGTTTGCTTGGACTGCTAGTTGTGCTGAGTCGTTCAAGAAGATTAAGGAGTGTCTAGTGTCCGCACCCATCTTGAGTTGTCCCGACTACTCCAAACCATTCGTAGTCCAAACAGACGCTTCAGGCTATGGAATCGCAGGTGTATTAACCCAACCCCATCCTTCGGGTGATCAAGTTATTTCCCACATATCTAGATCTGTCACCAAGCAGGAGCGGAACTTCACTACTACGAAGAGAGAGTGCCTAGCCGTACTGTGGGCTATTGAAAAGCTCAGGCCCTATTTGGAGGGAGTTTCTTTCACTGTGGTTACCGACCATAACAGTTTACTGTGGGCACAGAATCTCAAAGACCTTACTGGCCGCCTAGCTCGTTGGGCAGTGAGATTACAACAATATTCGTTTACCATAGTTCACAGGAAGGGTAAAGAAAATGTCGTACCGGACACGCTGTCGAGAGCTGTCTCTGTAGTTGACGAGATCGATCTGGCAGAGGAAGAAGCTTCAACGCTGTTAAGCTCTGAACCTGATAAGTGGTATGTGAAAATGCTGGACCGAGTTGAGGAGGAACCCCTCAAGTTTGGGATATGGAGGGTGGCTTCAGGGAAGTTGTACAAGTATGTTGAGAGGGAATATCCGGAGTTGTCGCCTTCTGTGGACTCGTGGAAATTGGTAGTTCCCAAGCGAGATAGACCTCATGTTATTGCTTCGGCACATGAACCGTCAACCTCAGGACATACAGGGGTGTATAAAACATATGCGAGAGTGTCCGAAAGGTACTTCTGGCCCAAGATGCGGAGCGACATCGCAAAATTTGTTCAGGGTTGTAGCGTGTGCGCGGCACATAAAGGTTCCCAACAGTTGCCGGCAGACAAGATGGTATCCCACCCCAAAGGAAGTAGACCTTGGGAGGTTATTTCTACAGATTTGGTCGGACTACTACCCAAGTCGAAAAGAGGAAACAGCTTCGTATTGGTCGTGACTGATTATCTGTCCAAGTTCTGTCTCCTTTTTCCCCTTCGCAAGGCCAACGCGGCCGCCGTGGTACGAAATATAGAAAAAAGTGTGTTTTTGGTTTTTGAAGTTCCGCGTATAATTATCTGTGACAATGGCGCTCAGTACAGGAGTAGAGAGTTCATCAAATTTGCTGAAAAATACCACTGTCGAATTAAATTCACTCCCAATTATAATCCTAGGGCGAATCCCACTGAGAGAATAAATAAAATTGTAAAGACTATGCTGGCTATATATTGTTCAGAAAACCATATGTGTTGGGACGAGAACCTTGATGAAATCGGATGTGCCATTAGAACTTCTAGACACGAAGTCACTAAGGTGACTCCGTTCTTTATGAATTTCGGTCGTAACATGACATTGTCAGGATTGGATTATGAGGGATATTCCCATGGTGAGGCTGAAGATGAGACTCAGACGGGAGAACTGAGTAGGAACGGAAGCTTCAGAAAACTGTTCAACTGCGTGCGAGAACGTTTAGAGAAGGCTAATAAGAAAAGCTGTGACAGGTATAATTTGCGCCGACGTCAAGTGGAGTTCCTGTCCAATCAACCAGTCTGGAGGAAGAATTATGTGCTGTCTGACGCCGCCAACTATTTTTCAAAATAATTGGCTCCAAAATTTGTAGGTCCCTTCTACGTGAAGAAGAGATTGTCTCCATGGACGTATGAATTGCGCGATGAGTTGGGTAACGTTAAAGGTGTATGGAATGTGAAAGATCTGAAGCCTGGTCCAGACGAAATGAATGGCGAGGGCAAGTGGTATTTTAATTTAATTTTTTTTTGAAATTTACGGAGTAAATTTCTTGTAGTGAGGGGGGGATTTGTCACGTTGTAATTTTTGTCCTAGATCAAGATACCTCTCCTGTGAATGAATCACCTAGTATATTCAACGCAGACCTTTATTTCTTCAATATTCACAACTCACATCCATCAGATATTCGATAAATTAGGAAATTTTGTGTTGTACGAGTCCAGCATAGCAAAACTCTCGTACTCGACAGGGTTCTGTTTACCTAAAACATGAAAAAAATAGCACCTCTCACAATAAAGTATATTCAGGCTACCTTCTACTATTTTACACTCCTAAATCACAACTGGAATCGGCTGTTGTGTGATGGTTTATATGGCAGAAAAATGTTTTGCTCCCTTCGAGGTCATTCACACCATTTGTTCTATTCAATCTCAGGTTAGCTGGTATTTCCTCAGGAAACTGGTTCGTTACATATATTCACTTGTTGTTGAGAGAAGTTCCTTGGGCCTAAGAACCTGAAAAATGAAAATTATTTCAGTCTCGGGGATTGATGTATTTTCATAACATTCTATACCTATGTCAACAATCTCATTAATACAATAGTACGTTATTCGAATATCATATTTTGTTTCACCTACCTCGTTTCTGAATCTAATCCTCTGGATTTAGATTATTGAATTGTTGATGATATTCGAATTTATTGATTTTCATTGAGGTAAACAACTGAATATCTGATACTCAGTGGTAGCTGTCACTGTCGAATAAATTGTCGCTTGACCTTTGCCTGCGATCTGTTCGGTACTTGCTCGATGTAGTTCTAGAACTCCGATGTGTCCATTCCGTGAATAGGATTGACTTCAACGGAATTTAGTGGTGACCACGAAAATAACGTTAGTTGTAGGAAATATTATATAATCGATTGATGTAAATTCGCAAATGAACTGACCCTTGCAATTCAGTGATGAATATTGTAAATCTTCTCAGTTGAAAATGATTATAGTTACTAGCGCTATCTGGTGGTCGAATAGTGAACTAGGGTATAACAAACTTATGTTTGAAGTGGTGATTCTGCTTTCTGTCATTTCTTGGAAATTTTGACATTTGATAACGGTTTGTTGAGTATGGCCATTGGTTTGATTTGCAAGAATTTATGATTATCGTGATCATCCTTGATTGGGAATAGTTCTGCAGATCATTATTCATGTGTTTTGAATTGATTGTGAGTTTCAAGTGTTTATTTTTGGTGGATCAATTCATAACTGATCTCTTGGAGGATTTTTACATGGTCTCAAAGTTTCAGTGTCAGGACTTCTGTGCATTAGAGATTTTGGAGGAATAAAGGAAATACTGGACTGGACTGCCGGTTCCTTATTGGGAAAAGGATTCGTCAGCAGATTGAATTTTGTTAATCGAAGAAAAAAACCCCTTGGCCAGGGGTTTTTTCTTACGAGCCAAGAATTTGGACGTCGTTACGGGAGGCTTCATTAAATCATCTACACAGGGTGTCCCTTACCGCATAACTTCCGCTGCTTTATACAGGGTGTCCCGTTTCGGATAACCACCGCTGCACTATACAGGGTGTCCCGTTTCGGATAACCACCGCTGCACTATACAGGGTGTCCCGTTTCGGATAACCTCCGCTGCACTATACAGGGTGTCCCCTCTTGGAACATTGATTTAGCACCAGGCAGGGTGTTCCTTTCTGAGGGATCTCCACAGCACTATACGAACTCCAGGACTGGGGGCTTACTGCGACACTACCTGCTGTATCTCATCCTGGATACCTGATCCCTGTTGGCACGAACCAGACTCCGTAGGGTAGCACGCAAGTTATTGATTTCGTTATGCATTTTTTTGCTTGCCTAGTCTATCGTTGTAGTTATTGATGTTCGCTTGTTAACGTAATGTTTCAAATTAATATTAGACCATTCATTTAACGCAATTGTGAAGCGGAAATTAAAATCAATATGCACAAGGCCTGAGCTCATGCAACGCGTTCTATATAAACTTTAATTCCTGCGGTTTCCTCTTGACACTCTTGCAGTGTTGGATAGCACGGTTATATCTAGTGTGCGTATTTGCTTGTTCTGAGTACTCAAGTCGCTGAGAAAGTTGCTGAATTATCTTTTTTTTCACTGTTATTTGCCTATTATTTTCAACAAGCTATAAGTGTGTTTGCTCGCCTAGGTTAAGTATAGTAGTTCTTATTTGCTTGCGGTTGTATTTAGTGCACATTTATGGTTTAAGCTTTTATTTTATGCAATATTTTCGACAGGCTGATGGTATAATTACTTGTTTATGCTAATAGGAATGTTGATTGCTCACTACTAGCTGCGATTGCTCTTGTTAGCCGGTTCCATTTGTGCGCTATTGACTTGGTTATTATAGGATTTATGGTTGTTTGCTATTTTTTTTATTGGTTATGCCTTCAATCCCATTGCTTATTAGTTATTATTGATGCATGTTTGTGCTACCTCCAGCTACGCAACCAACCCTTGAACGGGAACTAGTGTAAACTGCTTATCGGTTTACGGTTTGTTTCATTTGATTGTTGTGATTACTACCCAGCTTCACTTGCCACACGCTAATAATTGAGTTCATTTCCAGAATAATAGGACACTCTCCACCGCTGACATTTGATACGAGGATTGATGGTTGTCAAATGAAATAGTCTGTAGTAAATTTTCATTATTAAAAAGCGAATAAAAGCTTTACTTTGGTACTTGGTCTCTACTCCAACTTTATTTGGCGAATTGATATAGTTGCATTGTATACTTAGGGTATTTGGGGCCTACAAATTTGCCTGGCGCCCTCCGAAGATCTAAATCGAAGTGAATGTTCGAATAGAACCCCCTTTTCTCCACTGTTAGCATAGCCGCCGATACCCACCTGTACTTTTGGCAGGTTAACAAGTGACCTTGTGCCTCGTGCGCTAGTTTTGCAGGTCGCATTTTTACAATTCAATTCAAATTGTTGAGTAACATTAAGTTATTAGCAGGTTAATTGAGGAGAATTGATCAATCACACAATGGTCTATTCTTCTGGCCGTTCTGTTGACTTTTTGACTTGGCCACTTACGCTCCTCCTTGACTGGTGAAGTGGACTCTACTTGAGACATCTACCCCTTTTGCCTCTAGTTGTTGACTGGAACAGGTATCGAAGGTTCTGGTAGGCTCAGAGCGGCTATCCCTTTCTGCCACTAGTTGTTGGCTAACCTGGTTAATCCTTGGCAGCAGGTATTCGGCTATTGTCTGCTTCGATGTCAGTTCAGGACTCCACTCACTTCAATGGTAGGAAGCTAGTAGGTGGTTGGTGTTGGTCCTCTTCAACGGTCGATGGTTTTACATGTAAGATGGGGGACAAGGTATTAGACCAAAGTAATAAGAATATGTGAGTGTCACTGAGACTACAACTTGTTGGATTGAAAAAAAATTTTCAATAATTATTTCTAAACTATAGACTATTTGGATCCAAATTTACAGTCTCAGGATATTAGTAAATTCACTCGAATAAGTGAAAGTTCTCTCATGAGGAAAAAAAAATGGAATCTGAATATCTCCAGGAAAAAGAATTTATTACAAAAAAATGACAATATCAGTTAAAGATATATTGAGAAAAATACTCAGTTTGATCAATAGAAATTGAACTGGATAAATTGATTAAATTGATAGAAATAGGTAGATATGAGAAATCGATAGAAACAAGCAAATCAATAACGCTGGATTCTCATGTAACGAAAAATTTCGAAACAGGTCAGTAGGTATACAAAAAGAATAAATAATTGTTCAATGAGTATTCAAGAAGATGAAATCAGTTGCCTGTCAGCCCAGTATCACTAAGTAACCCTTCAACTCTTCAAATTTGGCCAAGCCCAAACTCCACAAAGAAGTAAGTGAGTTGAATGGCACAAATTATAAACCGTGACTGAAAAGACTGGTCTCTCTATGTTACCCAAGGTATATAAAATCAACACTCAAGACAGTGACTGAAACTAAGATTCAAAAGAATCTGTGACAGTTTGGTGAGTAGTCCTAGTTAAAGGTTGAAGTTAAAATTTAAATCGAATTGAATGATAGCAAATTACTTACCAAACGTCAGAGGTCCTTGCTCCACAGGGTTTTGTTTCTCAAAAGGAATCTGAGCAATATTCTTCTGGAACTGAGATAAATTGACCCTGATTAACTTCTGGTCTCCTGATGAGATTGGTACTTGCCGGCAACGGAAAAATAAGCCAGAAATCCGTGGTTTCACTGAAAAACGTATAAACGAAAGTACTCGTTCTCCCTCAAGTAAATATATTTCAGTTCGGTTGAAGATAACCTCACATTTCCATATAAAAATGAAATATTTTATCTCAATTCCGGAAATATTGGGTTCAGTAAGTCGAAATAATACTGATTAATGATAAATCCTAAATCCTCGAGAAAAATTGTCGAAAGCTCGTGGATTGCAATGATATTCGAAGTTTCAGAAAACCTTTCGATGTTCCAGGCACCGTCTCTCGAAAGACACCACTCTTTACGGTTTAATCAAAAATATAACGATACTTGGGAGATATTAATTCATTGAAAAATTATTGAATAGGTAAGATGATAAAATATTTGAAGATGATTCAAATTATTCAAAATAACTATCACCTGTTTCGAAGTCACACTATCACGACACCTGAGAATCAGATACGATACGCGCTATCGATCACCGATAATCAATCAATAATCGAGAAGGGATATCCAGAAGGGAGAATCACCTCCGATTGCACATATATGCCTTTTTTAGCGCACGCGTGATTCGTATCTTGAAGGGTTGACAGAACAACTCAGATGTGTTGAGTGCGTCTACCACCACGATGGAAAAGGTGATTAGCAGCGCTTGAAGAAGTGTTTTGAATAGAAAATGTAACGGAAATTTAATTTTCGTTACAAAACATGCAGTAAGAGAAAAGCTGTTGCCAATAACAGATTTCTTTCAAGTCATGATCTATCAAAGCCGACATCATACATTATGTATCTAGACGCTACAAATTTATATGGTGCAGCTATGAAACACAGACTACCGTGTGGTGATTTCCGATGGTTGAAACATCATGAAATAGCAGAGTTTGATTGTTTTGGTATCCATGACAATTCACCAAAAGGATATGTTCTAGAAGTTGACTTGGAATATCCAGCTAGTTTGCATAATGATCATAATGATCTGCCGTTTTGCTCCTATATCGAAATCTTCAAAATTAATTCCAAGTCTAGGTAACAAATTTAAATATATAATCCACTATAGAAATTTGAAACAATGTTTAGAATATGGGCTAAAATTGGAGAAGATACACAGAATATTGGAATTCTCCCAGACTTGCTGGCTAGGATCGTATGTGGACTTGAATACGGAATTACGAAATGCAGCTAAGAATGAATTCGAGAAAGAACTGTTTGAATTGATCTACTCAATTTTCGGAAAAAACATGGAAATGCGATAAACGACAAAACATCAAATTATGCTCTTCCAGGGAAAGCGGCAGAGGAAAAAAAGGTGCTAGGGCTCTAATCGCTGAACCTCATTTCAAATCGTCTGTTATATTTGACGGTGGCTATACAACTACAGAAGGTGAAATTCACATATAGTAGACCACTTTATGCTGGCTCTGCGATATTGGATATTTCATAAACCATCATTTATGATTTTTTATATGGGTATATCGAACCTCTCTACGGTGACACCGCGATCGTATTATATACAGATACCGATTCGCTGATTCTGGAACTGTGTACAGAAAACCCATATAAGGACATCATACCTCAAATAACTCTGTGAATAATGTACATAATATACCAAAAACTAAGTCGGTAGTGGGGACGATGAAGGACGAGTATGCTGGAAAACTGATAAAGAGTTTTTATGGAACTGGTGCCAAAGCATATTGTGTTGAAGCTGACGACGTGATGAAGAAGGCGAAAGGGGTGTCCAGCAGTGTCATCAAACATGAGATAAATTTCAATGACTATATTCAAATTGTAGAAAATGGTGGTGTAATATTTAGAAAAATGTACATTTCCACATCTAGATTGCACACCATCCACACTGAACTGAAAAACAAAGTTGCTGTGTCATCAGCTGATGACGAACGCTATGTTATACCAGGTGATGTGAATACACTAGCCTGGGGGCATTATCAAATTGCACCCCTCAATGATGATAGTGACAAAAACTTGGATATTTTACTACAGTTGGCCCAAGATTTACTGGATGAAGAAGCATGTAAATGATAAAATTATGTTTGATTCGAGTTAATAAAACAATAATTCAGAAGAGTGGTTTTATTTGAGTATTTACATTACATCTTTGAAGTCCCCATTTGCACACATGACGTCTTGATGGTGGTTGAGGAGAGCCATCCACGTGATTACGCCACTCTGGTCGATTGTGATGAACAAAGCAAGGAAGTTGAATTTGAAGATCAAAATATCACCTATACTCTGCAGGCAATTGGGGCCATGCCAAAAGGAGTTCCGTCGGACGAGCTGCTTGAATAAGATATGTTAAGGGAAAATAACTGAGTTCTGCCTCGGTGAATGTATACAATTGTGTACCATTCATGTGTCTATTCATCAACTCCCTTGTTATACAGGTTATACAATCCACTTCACACAATGTTGCGAAATCGAAACAATCAATCCGATTACTAATAAAGATGAACAGACCGCAAACCACAGTGGTTAATGACTCAGGTTCCCTTATTTGTGCAGTCGTATTTGTAATATTGACAGAGGTGGGGCTAATGAAGCTGAAATATAGCTCTTACCATCTGCTATCTGACCATTGGTTACCAGTTCTCATTCGTAATTTATAATAAGTGCTATTTTTGGGAATTTTAATTTTTTACAGTTACCACATTATTATTCACATATGGTTTCATTCAATACCATTTCGAGGGCCAACTCTCGTTTCTCGTTCCATTGCTATCAAAATAAACAAACATTTCTGAGATATTAGTTGGCTGTGCTATGAATAGATAATCATGGAGAACAGCTTGCAAAACGATAAACTCTGAAGAAATCATTTTGATGACTGAAAAGAAACTAGTGTTTTTCACTGTATACATACATATTCCACAAGGAGAGGGGGGATTAAAAATCAATGAACTTTCAAAGTCATTTATTATTTGCAAATCTCTGCCTATTTCGGAATACTTTTTCTTCCCAAAGTTTCACCACTTCTGGAGGTATCACAACTATTCGGCTCACTGGCTTCTTGTCTTCACTTCTTGAATCCATTCTAGGAAGTAGTCGTCTATGGCGAAAGTGGAAGGTTTTTCTTTCAGACTGGGGCGAGTTCAAAACAGAATACCTGCCGTAATATTGACAACTTAGTTTAATAGGCCTTGTTTGAAAACATTCACGATCACATAGACCAATTATTATTCTATGCTCACTAAAGTGAAGATGATTTGGAATATACTTTTTTCCAATCTCTGCATGACAGACACAACACTCTTTCAGTTCTAGAACTGTTTCACGGTCCATCATACTCTGTCGAGTTTGACGATTGTAAAAATATATATAGCTATATCCCCACTGGTTACCGGGTGGGGATGACATGTCTCGACATGTTTGAAATCAAACATAGGATGTACAAATAGACTTTATCACGCCATAATAACATTGTCATACAAATGAAAAACATTAGATAATGCACACATGCACTGAACTTGCGAATGATAAAAGCATTTTGCTTCACCTTTTTGTAAAGATGGCCACTCTTCTAACTCGTATACACGCTTCGAAGTAAATTGTTTTAGGTATACTGCCTTTTCACGACCTCTAATATGAATTTGTGACACGGACTGGGTGAGTTTCTCCAAAATTTCCCCAAATGTATGGGTCGGGGTAGATCCTTCGTTCCACTTGATGCAGTGATGATTCCTGGCCAACCATTCAGCTTGCTTCTGTAATTCAGGTGGCAACATCTCGAACGGAAACGGTGGCTTGAACACATAGTGCCCAATTTTTTGTCCATCATAAGATGCCAATTCCTTGACAATAATTTTTTTTTTTCGATTTTGAATCCTTGAATATCCACTACAAGGATCATATTTTTAACATGGAAAACTTATTCAATAATTTTTTTTGTAAACAATACAATTCAATTTTGCGTTGAAGTAACTTCAAATTCAATCGATAAAGTGTTAGTCGATGGTTCGAAGTCATCTTCATTATACCTTCGAAATTGAAAAGGGAGGGAATATAATTTTATGAACTGAAAAACACATTCAATACTGTTTGACAATTTTGATTAAGGGGATGTAAGTGAAATGCTTTTCGTGTAATATAAGACAATATGCTGTTGTATCTGTTGTGGTCGCTCGTTCCGTTTCGAATTCAATACGCATCACTACTGACCCTGTCTGTAGGGTATCTTTCTGTCGGGAGCAATCAATATGAGTAATTGGAGCACGTGATTTGAATTCATCTGGAGTAAAAATAGGCTGATTGTTTTTATGCATATAGTATGATTCCTGGAAGTTGGCAAACATCTCATATAATGTTGCAAATTTGTTATTAGTGAAATCTAGATACGGATCGTTATATGGGTATCTCTCTGAATTGAGGAATACCCTTACATTCTTTGAGCTGCAGTCATAAAATTGAGACATGTCCGACGTGATTTTTCCTTTCCTATTTTTCTGTAAAGCAATTATAACATGTCTTGGCGTTTCAACTTTGGTAGTCGTTTTTACAGGCCACGTATGTCTGGTTGTTGCTGGCAAAGACGGATATTCTATCAATTCCCAGCTTCTGGATTTGATAGGTAATTCCACATTTTTGGTGACAATTTTATTCAATCGTAGTTGTTCCGAAATACTGACGGATACATGAGGAACTCTCCAATATAATTTGAATATATCTATTTTGGGTTCTTCAGAATCATCTGTGCTGTGTACACAATTTTTGTCGTTAGAGTCACGTATCAGTACAAGTTATCAGTACAAGTTCTTGCTTCATGTTGATTATCAATTTTTGAAAGTCTTCGAAGAATCCAACCAAGAGCTTCAGAGGTATGCATACGTTAAAGTTTCCTATAGCATCAACTAAAATATCCTGTGTTGAAGTATATTCTGGAAACCAGCCAGCATTTTGTAAAGACACACTCTCATTTTCAGTATATGATAAATAACTCTTGAGCGTTGACACCAATCCAACATTCCTTACAGAATCAACCACTATACCATTTAGTTCATATCGAATTTCCAGAAATATGAAAGCCACCCCATTGTCTATGAATTCGAGTTTAGTAGATGCTGTACCATCCACCTTGGTCAATTTCCCTTCGATATACAAATAGCTATTGCATGGGGCTGTATATGCATCTAGATCTTGGATAGGAATTCTGATTTCATCATTGTAATTCAAATTTCCAGGTATCTAAGGTTGATATGTATGAAACATGGGGTAGTCTGCAATAAATTGAATCTCAAAACCATATTCACGAAATAACTTTTCTCAGATGTAATCTGACGGTAACAGTCTCTTTTTGAAATTTGACGAGATATCCGTCTTGATCTATTACTGAAACTGAAATGTTGTTTATTGTTTTTATGTTGACAGGAAAGTAAATGATTTTTAACGGTGACTCGACTATTTTATACCCGGCAGGGACCGTTGGAAAAAACTGATCTATGATGTGGACGGGTTTACCATTGAGGAAAGAATCACCTGCAATATTGCAGTCGATACAAAGGGTATTCACTCTCGAAATTCGAACCATTTTATCCGATTTATCAACAGCAAGCAAGTCCCTGCGTTCAAAACCCAATACAGGGCCTATGGAGTTTTCAACATCGAACGAAATGTTCGTTGTCGATTGTACATTCAGTTCAGCAGTATTCACATCAGGATTCATCTTGACATTTACGTCTCTATCTTCATTATTAATTCCTGGTACTATGTACTTGATGATGTCGTCGACATCATATGCACCAAGTGGAAGCGAAACCGTATGCTCCAAACGTTCTCCAAACTTGAAGCTATTATTGGTATTATCGATGTTTGGTAAACTGTTGTAAGTCTCAATATTGGCTAATCCTATTTCATAATCAACATCATCTTCTAAATATATAGGAGGATTGAAATTATAGCTTAGAATCGAAGAATTACCGGTGAGAGCACGAGTAAAAGACATTATTATTGTTTAACGGTTTATTCAACACTAAACGTAGAGTGTTACTTGTATTGATAATATAAAAATACTAGGAACAAGTGCCCACAGATATAATAATGTGTCTGTTTTGCGTCATAATTATATTGAATTTTGTTCAAGCTACCATCACTTGAAAAATATTTCACTAGTTCTTTCGGAGGTCTTAAATTCCCATAACTATCGAAATAAATTATTTTGTTTTTTTTTTCACATACGCTGTCCAATGTGCTCCATCTCCACAACTCGTATCTAAATTGACTATTCCACTCTCCTGATTTCATATTGTTTTTGGGAGATTGTTTCTCATAAATACTCCTCGAAAATACGAAATTTTCAAATAATCCACATATTTCTTCAGATCTACGTTAGTTAGGGGTCTATGAGGTAGCTTTATCGTTAGTTTTTTTGATATGGATTGAGGTATAATCCATATCATTTCCGATAAGGATTGAGGTATAAACCTTTTCCTTTCGCTGTTTGTTCCATCGCCAAATCATGCCTTTTCTGCTCCTCTAACTCCTGACGACTTGCCTTGGCAATACCTGCTGCACCGCCTTCAAGGGCTCCAATTGCTCCTAACAATGGGAGAAGAAATGGAGGAAAACCGCCCTTTTTCGGAATCGGAATAACTATTGCTTTTTTTTTTCTTCTAGGTTTTTTCTTAACAGCTTTCAAATACCCTCCTTTTTTTATTGATATTCTAGTCTTTTTCAGACCCATTCCTAATTTGTTTTTCATATTCATTATGCCTGCTAGACTAGCTGCAGCAATTTTTTGCCCAAACTTTGCGTCAGGTGATTTCAAACGTTGCAAAGCTGCGTCGGCCAACTCTTTGTCTGCTATGTTTCTTCTAGATGTATCTTTGAAGTTTGCATATGCTAAATCATGCTTTCTGCAGCTTTCGTCTAATTTGTTTATGCCTTGTTGATTTTTTGTTAGTCTCTCATTCAGTTTCGTTCCTGGTCCGCAAAGTCTAATAATGAAAATCTACTAAAAAAAGCAATACAAAAACTGTTTTTCTCACTTACTGATATCTAGGAATATGAAGCTCAGATGGAAGCTTATTTATCAGGATATTCAGTAAACCTTTACCCCTCTTTGTGCCTGTTCTTCGAGTACTAACTAGATTTTTTTTCGCATGACCATTTATACTCTTGAGCAAGAATTAAGGAGAGTTGTGCTCTGATATATATACGAATATATATATATATATATATATATATATATATATATATATATATATATATATATATATATATATACCAAATTCAGTTTATTTCAGAATAAGGTTTGAAAAACAACATATCCATACCTGTTGTCAATTATGATGAAATTAGTTCCAAGCCCGTTTTTCAAAAACATGGAGCTTTATTTGGTGGTGGACATCAAAACGCGGATTGATTGTGGGAGCTTCTGGGTGTGATAAAACGAATGTAATGTTGAGTATTCTTGAGCATCCCAATGGTTTACGTTTCGAGAATATTTATTTGTTTTCGGAATCCTTACATCAACCAAAGTACAATTATTAACGAATGCTGCTCGGACCTCTGAAGGAAATAGGATATTTCGAGTTTCAAGATGACGAAGATGTTATACCTCCAGAGCAACTTCGCCAAAATTCTATTATAATATTTGATGATGTTGCATCATGTGATCAGAATATAATGAAGGGCTATTTCTGTTTTGGCCGACATAAAAATACAGACTGCTTCTACTTGTGCCAAACATATTCATCCATACATAAACAACAAATTCGCGATAATGCGAATCTACTAATTATATTTCAACAAGACATGACAAACCTCAAACATATTTTTGATGATCATATTAGTGTGGATATGTCTCTTCAAGACTTCAAAGAAGTGTCCGCTGCATGTTGGAAAGATAAACACGGTTTTATTGTCATAGACAAAGACTGTCCTATGAAATATGGTAGATATCGAAAGGGATTCGATACGTTTATCACTATATAAATGCGATCATAATTGTGTAATTGGTCAGTGCAAACCTAACATTGAAGATGAAACAACAATTGAAAAGACGACTTTCAGCTTCTCGGAAAGAATTGAATCAAAAGTATAATATGTTAAAAGGTGAAATTACCAAATCGCAATCTGAATTAGAGCAGGCATACAAACCGCTGACACAACCTCTCAGAGAATTTATATCTAATAAACAACGGTCTGAATTGATCGAACCGAAAATGGAAACTCCTGAACTAAAACCGGAGCGTCGATCAAAATCTTCATTACCTCGAAGAGTGAATTTGCCAAGCCCTGATTTTTCAGCAAACGAAACTGTTTTTGAAAGCATGCCTGAAGCAGATATACAGCCAGACGATCAATATTTGGAGGATACTATACGCAATGTTTTTGATACCACCTCCCAGGCTGCATTACAAGAGTACTTGGAAGCCTTCGAGGTACCATTACCAAGGACTCACATTGAAAAAAATATCAGAGATACAGAAGGATTATTCGACCATCGTATCGGTATTCATCATGATCTGGAAACCGATAAAGTTACTATAGGTGATTCTACAATAGACTTCCGAGGTCCTGATTTTATAATCAAAGGTATTCGATACAGAGGAACACCTGGTTTGTATGAATTTTTATTCTAGACGAATCCCATCGGATATAAAAAAGCAGATACTGATCAGTATATTGACATACTCAAGCGAACGAATGCGCTTCATATACAAAGTGATCTCACAAAACATTTGAAATCTGCCACCAGAGAAGTCAAGGACAAATTCAAATTTATAATCGAACCATATTTCAAGCCAAGACTACGTTCCTCGACTCTTCCCACTATGGCTCCACGAAGCAAATCAAAACCAACTACCGGTAAGGGTTTGCAAATGATGGCTTTGAATAATAAACGCACCGAATATCAATATTTCGATGATTATAATGAGATAGTCGATATGTTAAGACTACTGGCATCTCAAGTTGCTGGTAATACAAATCATAATAATGAAATTATATCTATATTGGAAGAACTGAGAGAATCGATAATTATAAAATAAGTTATCTGACACAAATTACTCAGTCGTCTCCAGTCACTCACAACGTTGACAATGCCAATTGATAAATTCGGTAGACATTATTTGAAACCAGCTCAACTTCCCTATTCACAACCAGATATAGTATCATCTCCTACACCAAGTACGCCGTTTTTTTTGTACTGGAAATGGTACAATTTCTTATACATTCCCAGTCTCTGGCAAAATTGAAAGTATTTGCTCATTACCAAAGCAAGTATCAGCCTTCATTAATGAGGAGTCTGCAAATGTTGTTCCATTGAACGAGTTTGTTAATGAGAGTTTTAATAAGGGGAATAAGATCACATTTCTTCTCGATCAACAGCAAAAACTATTTATTGAAATTGTTTTTCAATGTCCTATAACAAAAAATTAATAATGTTAAAGAAAACATCATGAATGAACTGCACGAGTGTGCAAGAAGACGCTCTACACGTCGTCATGTAATACTTGAAGGATTAAATGATTTGGTTCAAGCAGATTTGGTGGAAATGATTCCTTACGCCAAGACTAGTAGAGGATTCCGTTATATTCTGATTGTTATGAACGTTTTCAGTTAATATGTTTGGGCTGAACCTGTTAAACATAAAACTGGGAAAGACGTTACTTTTGCTATGAACAAAATCTTGTCTCAAATGAAGACAAAACCACGTAACTTGCAAAATGACATGGGCAAAGAGTTTTATAATAGGGAATTACAAGAGCTGATGAAGAAATGGAACATTAATCACTACAGCTCTTTTTCCTCTTCAAAAGCCAGTATAGTTGAACGTATCAATCGAACTCTCAAAAATTCAATGTGGAAGCTGTTTAGTTTACAAGGATCCTATTATGGTTGAATTAACTTCCAGAAATTGTGAATAAATATAATAATGCTTAGCATACAATATAAACATGAAACCTAGTGAAGTTACTGCTGAAAATGCAGAAACACTTTCGAAAACTGTTTACAGTCGTTTAAAAACTCTCGATCCTAAAGGTGCCAAGTTTGAAAAAGGTGACTCTGTAAGAATAAGCAAATACCGCGAAGCATTTACCAAATCCTATAAACCCATGTGGTCGAACGAAAGATTCATAGTTCGTAAAGTAAATTATACCAATCCTATAACCTACCTTTTGGAAGACCAAGCGGGGCAGGAGATCAAAGGTGCCTTCTATACTGAAGAACTACAAAAATCTTAATATCCGGACGTGTACCTAGTAGAAAAAATTATAAGACGCAAAAGAAATAAGCTATTTATCAAATGGCTAGGACTTGATAATAGACATAATTCTTGGGTTGATAAACGTGATGTGTTATGAAGTTTCAAATGAAAGTAAAATTTATATAACTGTTTCATTTAAATCTTTCCAAATACCTTCCACATCTATGATTATAATCTAATACAGGATTGATCATTCCAGCCAGTTTCTTAATACGGCGCTGGAAATGCATTTTGTCACAAGCTACTAGTTCCCAGTATCTCTGCCTTGAAAGTTTATACGCAGAACTCCATACAACAAGTTTTTGCACTGTATTACACTGTTCGTTAAATCTCATTTTTTTCAATTTCCACAATATTTTTTGAAGATATCGAGATACAAATATATCAATTCCAATATAATAGCAATGTTTTCTGACCCCGAATTTTGTCTGGGTTGAAGTACCTTGATGGCATTTTCTAGCACGTCACCGTCCAAACCACATTGCACAATTCTCAAATAACTTGGGAACTCTTGTCTTTTCAACTTGGTTATTCTATAACTTATGAGAAGTAATAGGTTCCATAAGGCACACACACTATCATACGACAGATACACATAAGAATTGTCCTTTATTATCTTCAAAACTGTTGCAAAGGGTAGCACTTGAATATCCAAACTGAATCTTCTACTGTCTACATGCTCTTCTATATTGGAGTATAGATAATTGGTTATTACTCCTTGCAGGTCTACGAATTCTTGCCACTTCACCTCGTTGAAACTTATGGTGTCGTTCTTGTTCCCTGATATTTGAATACACGTAGTGAACTCGTAATCGTAATTGAGACTCACTGATATGAATTTTGTCTTTGAACTGTTCAAATGATATCTTCTCCCACCCAACAACACTGAAGGTATTTTCTTGGAAGAACTGTCATTGCTCAAATCAAACTTAGATTCAGACATCTTATTTACAATTCATTAACTTTATACTGTTGTGTTCATTCTGAAGCCCGTTTTATATATTATAGAAGGCAGGGTGGAGGCAACCACACAGGTGTGCATATTCATGTTAGAACTCGAATAGCAGAGTCATTAACCTTATTCGCATTGAACATTAGAAGCAGATGTTTACAACAGGTGTTCATTCGCAAAACCGTTGATCCTCATAGCAGATGTTCAGTCGTAAAACTCCTTAATTACATGCGGGTTAGAAGCAGGTGTTTACTACACTATATGAAAGCTCTTCGTTACAGCATTTTCATATTACTGTGTAAAATGGCAGATACCGATTATGAATTCGATAGTGTACATAGAACGTTAATAGAACATCAAGTGAACATTTCAGAGTTTCTTCAAAATTCCAAGAGGGAATATGTGTGTTTGACGGCGCAGTATTATATTCTAAATGATTCATCAACATGGTGCCTGTCGTGTTTCTTTGACATCGCTCAACAGAGGAATCACAATACGACAGCCACACATCGTTCCATCCATTCGACTGGATATGCTCTGGATGTACAATGGGATAGTGAATCTTGTAGTGAATGCAAATATAATATATTCATATATTGCCTAACCAAGTTTTGTATACTATGTAATAATCAATAAACTAATTTTGGCTTGTTTAATACATACTACGCCATCTTCCGACTAGAACAGCATCTCGCCATTATTTCATATAACTCATTACGAGATAGAATCTACACATCGTTCAATCTTGTAGTAAGTGCAACGACCATCTCTTTACATATAACCAGATTCTGTATCGAACACTTATTCTTCATTCAATTTCTTGACTAAGAAAGAATTTCAACCCGCTAACATTTCACATAACTCAACAAATGTTGTTTTCAAAGCGGAAGTATAATAAGGAATGCACACATCTAATCCACTCGACTGGCCTGCCTTTGGATTTGCAAAGGGATAGTGAATCTTGCAGTCAATGCAACAACCATTTATTCACATACTATCCAACCAAGTTCTGAATGCTATGTAATTACCATTAAACGATTATTTATTAACATTCAAAGTGTATTTACATGTGAGTATAACAAATAACCATATTATGATGGTGTGTTCCAAATCATTAACCATGTATTGACGAGGTTTGAGAGAACAACGCCTCACAAAGTATGTAATAACAAAATTATCAACAAGTATTTTTATTCCAATTCATTGATCTACAGATGCGCCTACCTTTCTAACTGTAATCTTGTCAAGAGCGAATCCAGTTTTCAAGGTAATTGGCCTTGTCTGGGCAGCTTCAGTTCAAGAGTGATTTTTATCGGATATAAGTCGACTCCCAGAATATTTTATTGAAATGTGTATTCTTGGTGAAACAGTTTCTGTTGTTTGGGAATGGTTTATCGTTTTTTGTTTGTGATGAGTGTAGGTTCTCCTCGGATATTTTTTTCAAAGTAAGTTATTCGTGAATGATTTGTAATTTGAGAAAATAATGACATAAACTTCATTTGGAATCATGAATATTCTCCATCTATTTTCCACTGCCTCATAACTTGTTATGAAATTTCTGTTATAATAAATTTCCACACAATGAACTTCTACGAAAAATTTTCAAAGACAATCATTATAAAAAAATTTTCGAGAAATTTTAGAGAAACAATATATTTCATGAATTGTTTTGGAAAACCTTATTGTTTTTTTAAGAAAACTGTTTTGGTTTTCAACTAAGGAAATTGAGGTACCTTGTCTTGGAGGGGAAAAACATTCAAATTTTGTGAGTTTTATAATCAACAAAGATAAAACAGTGTTATAAATGAAAAACGATTATACATTTTGTTGTTTTACAACATTCAAAGTTTCCTTTATTACCGCTGGTAGTTTCTTGCCGATCATAGCTAATTCATCTAGACCTTTCAGGGCGTTTCGTATTGAATCAGATTTTTCGCAATATTTTTTGAACGTTTTCAATAATTCCTTACGTATATCACTTTTTTCACTCAGAATTTTATCATTTTCTTCAAGCACTTTCTTCGTCTTGTCAAAATACTGCTGATTGTTCACGTTCGTAGTCTTCGTTGGTTGAGGGCTCCTCCATTGGGACGGGAACATCTACCACTTTCGGGAATTTCGATGCAAGCGAAATTATTTGGTCCACAACTTTTATCATTTTTCTTGTATTCTCCAATTTCTTGTTGTATTCATTTAGTTTCATCATCAACCTTGGACGTTTTTTGAGTTTCCATTTCAAAAAGGTATCACTTTTGGTAATGAATTCCTCCACAAGTTTCATTACTTGATTCATAAATTGGGGTGGAACAATTCATCGGCTTTAGGTTGCTGAATGATCCACTAATGATTTGAATCGAACTGTCACTATTGAATGATTGATTAAACTCTTCCGAGTTCACATCTTTCAACTCTTTCTCTCGACTTTCATTTTGAAACTGTTGTTCGTACCTTTGTTACTACAAAACTAAGTATATTCGAGCTCGATGTTCAGTTTATATAAGAATAAGCAGTCCGCTAATTATCTATAACCACATTATGTATCTTCACCTGCAATTTCTTGTAACTGGACATTTAATTAAGGCAATTTCTACTAGGAAAATATTTGCAACAGACACATTCTTATATGCGGGACAGATGTATTTATTCGAAGTGGTAACAAGCACCCATGTGGGCACAGGTGAAAGAACACACACATGTGGGTACTGGTAATCTTCACCTGCAATTTGTAGTCTTGCAACTGGAGATTTAATTACGGCAATTTCTACTAGACATTCAAGATATTCGCGCATTCTCATATGCGGGTAGTTCGCAGTTGTTCCATCAGGGATAATATTAAAATAATGAAAGTATATTGTAGGGTATCAGGTGTGATCTCATGTCGTGAATGCCTGATGAGCAGATGGATATTATTGATATGCTATTTGCACTGACAGGTGTCTGTTTGCTATATTTTCAGTGATTGCATCTATTTTTCAGTTATGCATGGAACAGGTGCATATTACTTACATATCAGGGTGGTAAGATATTCGCAACAGGCGCATTCTCATAGGCGGGTATTAATCAAGGTATTCGCACCATCAGCTACACATAGGTTGTATGATATGGATATTTTTGCATCTAATTAGTCCAGGTGAATATTTAGATGCATAAGGGTGATTATTTTTGCTATATTTTTATTCTATTACATATTAGTCCAGGTGAATATTAAGGGTGGTCATTTTTGCTATATTTTTATTCTATTTTATATAAGTCCAGGTGAATATTAAGGGTGGTCATTTTTTACTGCATATTAATTAGGAGCAGGTGCATACATCCCAAGTGTTCGGTAATTACATATGAGGGTGCATATTAATTAGGGGCAGGTGTCTGAACGCTAAACCTCCTCTGTCGGTCTGTCAATATATATCTACTTATAGCTGTGGACATCATGGGTCCGTTTTCCCGTTCACCTAGAGACTTTGCTTATTTGTTGGTTTTCGTTGATTTCTTTACTAAGTATACTATTCTTTGTCCCATGCCTTCAGCAACTGCAATCAATATTGTTGAATTTTTGGAAAACGAGGGATTCCTAATTCATGGTGTTCCCCAATTTATCATATGTGATAAAAGTCAACAGTTTGCTGGGATAACATTCAGAAAATTAGCTGATACTTATGAAAATATGGAACACACCTAAATATTCAGCTCCGTGTAATTTTGTTGAACGAAACAATAGAACTATTGGTCAAGCAGTTACGTGCTATGAAGATGAGCATAAGAATTGGGATTCTGATTTGGCTGAGATTCAACAAGCTGTCAATACTGCTTCTCACGAAGTGCATAATCACTCGTCTGCCGTTTTGAATTTTGGTAGACACATACCACTTTCTAGTGAATACTATGGAAAGATATCTATTACTAATGAGTTATGTCCAGGTGACAGAGATTATTTTGTGAATAGCAAATCGGGTTCTTCAGAAATATATATAAAAGTTCAGGATAAACTTCACAAAGCTTATTTGAAGAATAAAAAATCGTATAATTTGAGGAAATCAAGATTTTCGATTTGACGCTGGTGATGAAGTTTGGAAAAGAAATAAGGTACTGTCGGAAGCTGTAACAAAATTTAGTGTGAAATTAGCTCCAAAATACTATCAAATATGGAGAACCGTCATTAAATAATTCAAAATCCATTCGAGCGAATACATGAATTGGAAGATGTTTCAAACTTAACTTCAATATTTCAGAACAAAAACGCCCAGTATTCACAATTCCATCTTTAATAATCCAGGTTCATAGACATCAAAATTGATACGATTACAGGATATAAAAATATAACACAATATTCAAATTTGCAAACTTGCACGGAAGCGCGCTAAGCACTTTGCCTCAGTACGGTGACCGGAGCAAAGTTGCAACCTCAGCAGATGAATCATTATAAATATTGAGGGAGATCAAGATTCAGGATCCATCATTCAGAGATTCGTCAGTATTCATTGATCACTCTTTAGAAACGGTCTCCAGAGCGTTTATCTGGAATGCAGCATATTTCCTTATCGACGATCCTGCTAAGAAGCAGTATAATGTTAGTTTTTAGTGTTTCTTCATATTTTTTCAACAATTTGATGTTCAAAGTATGTTTTCTTTATTTTTTTCATAATAAACATTCAATTAAGTTTTCAAATTAGTCGTTTCATTATTTTGGATGAATGGTGGTTCTGTGAAACAGCGAGAAAACCTCTCAACGCAAGCCAAGCGAGTACTGAGTTGCGACAATACGTTTTGTGTATTGTGAAGAAGAATATTTCACGTTCAGTTTATTCATCGGAAAATAGTGATGGATCTACTGCAGGAGAATGGCACTTTGAGGATTTGAAACCCTATGTTGGATCCAATTCAGATGGGTCTGTGGGATAAATTTCAGTGTTAGGTTTACCGGTTGAGGAATAATTTTCTTTACCCATTGAAGTACGGATTGAGGAAATCATTTTTCTGATCTATGATAGTTCAGCGATTGAGGAGTTTTCCTTCGAATCATTTTCAGTGAAACTGGTATTTTTCTATTTTTGCCCCTTTTCAATGAATTTATAT
The DNA here is from genome assembly GCA_032362365.1 of Zygogramma bicolorata. Lineage (NCBI taxonomy): Eukaryota > Metazoa > Arthropoda > Insecta > Coleoptera > Chrysomelidae > Zygogramma > Zygogramma bicolorata. The sequence goes on along the minus strand of JAVJAQ010003311.1, from coordinate 463,011 downwards.
TTTCCTTAATTATGATTGTCTATTTTTCTAGTTTAGATTTTCATATCTAGATAAGAGATACATAAGTGCACTATGTTCTCGAAAGTGTTAAGCCCCTAAAATTGTTCTGTTCCAATGATTATTGAAGCATTCCGAATTCAGAACAAGTCTGTATATAGTCTTCGAAAGTGGTCTCATAATATTTTCTGTTTTGGTCGACCTTTTTCCGATTTTTGACTTTCACGATTTGAGACTTCCTACCGATTATGACTCTAGCAATTTTGTGTTCCTTTAGGATGTGTAGTACACATAGTGACTGTAATCCAAAACTCACAGAAAATATTTTTGCCCCTTTAGTCATAAAACAAACCTGTGCAGGTCTGTTTTATTTTCCCTGGAGAGGGGTGATGTAGCATTTATTTTTTTGCTTACATTATTTTGTGGCAAATGAGCTGATTCAGTTGTAATATCCACCATTCTGATATATATTTTTTTAGGTAGACGCACCCTTTTTGATTGCGTCTAACCTTACTGCAAGATCTGTTGGATCTTTTTGTTTTATGGCTTCGTGAGAGGGGCCTTAAAATTCTCTCACATTGGCATTCAACCAGAAGATGGGTAAAAGTCCCATGACTGGCCACTTTCGGCATTAGACAACTCATTCTGATACCTTCATTCATTAAGTGTTGCCAACCACATTATTTGGGTATTTTTGTTTTGGGAAATATTTTTGTTTCAGATTTCGGTACGGCTGCTCCCTGATGCTGACCGATTGTTGTGGTGGATCATTTTGGCGACTCGGTTCCGCTGTTGGAGTTCCGGTTGATTCGCTTGGAATATCCTTGTGGTCATAATGTAAACTATTCAGAGGAGTTTTCGCATGGTAGCTGTTGTACCTGGCATCTAATTTGATATCTTTGATATACGTTAGAACGGGAAGCTCAGGCATTGCTCTAGTCACACACCTGGAAGATTTAGTGGATTTGAGAAGGATATGGTCGATGGATTGAGATCCATTTTCTTCAAGTTCGAGTAAGGAATCATGGTTGCTACATTTTCCTAGTGGTGCGGTTATTGATTAGCCGACTCGTATCTCCACATCAATTTGGATTTGTATATGAAGCCCATTTCATTCTTTGAAAGATCATGAAGTACGTTTCTTGGTCCTGTAAGACACCTTGTTAGTAGTCTGACTGATCGTTTCGGCCTTGATGGAGGTATGCATATAAGTGAACACTTCTATGCTCAGCCTATGGCTCTAAACCATTCAAAGTGTTTTTTATACCAAGGGTGTGATGGTGTTGTTTTATTTTAGGGTTTTTTTGCCTATCTTTAGTGTTCCTTTCATCAATTCTTCGATTCTCTGGTATCGATAGTTCTTTAAAACTTTGGTGCTGAATAGGTGGAGAAGTTACAGCCTTCTTCGTGTCAAACGGAAACACCTCACATCTGTGTGTCAGCTCTCTACTGTTCTTGTGATGTCCTCGATGTTAAAAAAAAGCTGTGCTCTAAGAAGATCACACCATCCACTTCAACTTTCCCCAGGAGATATCTACGACTATATAACAGATAAGTCTACCTTCCAGTATGTGTGTACTTATTCAACTTACTATTCTTACATATCAAAATTAGAATTTTCTTCAAAAGACAGAGAACTGTCTACATGTAAGTAAGATTCAGGTATACACATATGCTCAAGAGCATTTTCTAGATTCTATAAATTATTGTTCGTTCTTTTCAATCTGTTTTTTTTTTAATTCTTCATTTAACATCGGCCTATTTCCGCTACCAAAGCCAATCACCGACGCCGGTGAGCACACTTCCCCCAACCGGAAATTTTGCCGAACCCTCTGGTATTCCAATCAGATGTAGGGATCTTCAACGAGCCCAACATCCATGGAATCGGGACCGACGGCTTAACGTCCCCTCCGAAGAACGGCATATCCTCAATATATCTTGTGCTCATTGATATATTGTCTGCGAGCTATGATATGCTACTTCGCTGCAACTGTACGGGCTTTCGACTTGGTATTTCCCTGTATGGTCACCCATCCAAGTACTAATCGCGCTCGGCGTTGCTTAACTTCAGATATCGAATGACTGTCAGTCAACCTGAAGAGCTGGGCCATGCCCTCATCAATCTGTTGAGATTTATACTTGAGGTTATGTGTACCTAAATGTAACCTGGTTCATACATGTATGAATGAAAACATTCTGCTATTCATCAAAACACCAATATAGTATGTTAGAGCACAATGTTCGTTTTCATTTCTGTCCATCTCTTCAAATAGCCAATGTTACTGTTAATTTTATGGGAACATTCTAGTTTGGAATTATTTATTTTGGTCAAATACTAAATCTTCATTATTATCAACTGCGTGGTGCCCTTGGCATGCCATTTCCAAATTATTTCTAATACCATTTCAAACTCGAACCCATAGTGTTCACCGACGAAGAGCTGCCGTCTGCAGTGCTTCCTCTTATCAAAAAAAAAAGGGTTACAAGGTACTGTTATAGGAATGATAACAATGGTTTGAATAAACAAAGAAAACTACTTTTATGCAAATCAATTATGAACTTTATGAATGATTTTGCTTGTAACACCAAAAAGACCCCTGTAGACACTGACATTTCCAAGATTTAACACTTCAAGAAATTTTCAAATATATCAGTGAGTACAACTCTCAAATCTCAAAATCCCAACGATGAAATAGCAGAATCAGTGGTGAATAGAAATTTTTTATATCCAAGACTGTCACAACTGGAGATAGAGACATAGATGGTCAGGTATCATCACAAAATTCACGTCAAGAGATTCGAAGTATATCAGTAATCCATCACAATATTCAGTGTGTTAGTAATAGAATTCTAGCTCCAGAACTATTCTTCGATGAGTACAAACCTGTTTTTTTTATTTAGTGAACATTGGCAATCTGAAGATCAGTTGAAATTCGTAACATTTGAAAACTATATTCTCAGCTCTGCAGTTTGCCGTTCTGTAAATAATGTGGCGGTGTTGCCATTTTTTCCAAAAAAAGATTCCAAACGGAGTTAGTACTGAGTCTGGAGAAACTATCCTGTATAAATGTTTTTGAATGCTGTGCAATTGAAGTCAGGGTCTTGAATCTCATTATTTTATGTGTCCATCGTCCACCTAATTGTGATAGCAATCTGTTTTTCTCAAAATTTGACGAATCTCTCGACATCCTGAGTAACCTTAGGAAAAGAGGTATTATATGTGGTGATTTCAACATTGAGTGAATGCAACCTAGAATACACATTTTCAGATCTGATAACCTCATATGGTTTGGAATCGGTAGTGTAAGAACCAACTAGAGTTCCACCAAATTCTTCGACTCTCATAGATAATATTATTGTTAGCAGAAGTGCTGATTTAATTGAATGCAGGGTGTTGGAAGCAGATCTTTCTGACCATTTCTAACTGCATCTTTGCTCAAAAAAAATTGCTCTTCCATAATTATTTCAAAAAAGTCATTTTGAATCGGTGAACATCACAGAACTCATAATTATAACTAGAATGCGTTTCATGTATCGTCGACTAACGTAAACTTGACAAATCATGGGCATTCGCAAAGGGGACAACTTGCACCAAGTAAACACATACGTCATTCCTTGTAATTTCGAGAGGAAATGAGAGAAATCTAGGACGTATGTCTGTTGAGATTACTAGTTTGTTTGTAAATAGAGCGGCGTTGTCAGTTTTATGTCTTTCTGATTTGGATATTGGACGCTGTGACGATTGTAAATATAAATATTGGATATTTATTATTCATCGATTATATTTTGCATCAAAATACGCACTGTACATGTTCATTTTTCAATTCGATTCAATTCATACTGAAGCTTATATCATTAGATTTGGAGAAAGTGGTTTAGACCTGGCCTGGCGTCCTTCAACATTAAAAAAAACATGTTTTCAATGTAATTCTCATTGTAGTAGTAGGATATAGGAATAATTTTTTGGTGTGAATCAAGATCTCATTCCGTATTTTCTATTCAAGGATTTTTTTATTATAAAACGTCTATGGATAAAACGGTATTTCTACTGTTCTGATGTTCCATTTGAAATTGAAATTTCCAGTTTTATGAAACCAACCCATTGTCCATCCCCAAGTTACGCACGTTATATTTTGCGCCGCTACTGTGAAGAGGACATTTACAAAGTTGTAGGTTATGCATGATTTGTCCATCCGCCATATTTGAAACGCATTCTAGTTATAATTATGACTTCTGTCATGCGTTCGCTGAACGTATACCTTCCAGCGTTATGAGCGTTGATTTTCGAAAACTACAATTCTCAGGGAACGAATAATGAGCTATTCGTTCCTGTGATATATCGAATGGTTAGAATATTCAAATTGAACGCCTTGACCTTGCCCCACCACTATCGTAACACCAACCGGTTGGATTTGGCACCAGTTGACATTAGACCAGCAGAATAAACGGTTCATCGACGAATCAGTTGTTTTATTATAAAATCTAGAAATTCATTGAGATCTACAAAACTATAATTCACAAAACACTTCAAAGTGGCGCAGTCGTTATCTTCGAACCGATGCTCAAAAAAAGTTATCAGTGCAAGTTTCTGTTAAAAAGTTAAAAAAATGTCGGAAAACGTGGGACATCTCCACGAGTTCTCCTTAAAAAATTCCGAATGGAACATTTTTCAAGCACGCTTAAAAAATTATTTGGAAGCAAATGGAATTAAAAAGGCCTCCCATGCAGATGAAATGCGTGCCATACTTTTAAACACGTTGGATGAAGAAGCCTATAGACTAATGTTCGATTTAGTGAGCTCGTCCAAGCCAGAAGAAAAAACGTATGAGCAGAATTGAAGTTGCTGGGCAACGATTTGGTTTTTTAAAAATTTCGTTTATTTTTAAAATGAATACAATTGCTCGGTAGCTGTGCTGGATCAAACGTAAAAATCGAACAATGATGCGTTCTCGCGTTTATATATGGAATATAATGCAAACTCAGCGTCTACGAGCATTGGTAAACACTTAGATTATTACAATGGGTATATTCATTAGGAATATATGACTCCTCCATCCTTAAGATGAAAATAATACGTCTGTGTTATTTTCAGAACAACGATTTGGTTCTAATTGAATGTCATTATCTCGAGTTGAATATCGAGTTGAAAATAATCTTATTGACTTGAATAAATGTCGTCTGAAAATAAACAGTAATAAGAGAACAATAAAGATTATACATATTGAATATACAATATAATGTGAAGAATTATTTTCTTCTGGTCGTCGTAGGCTATGCAGTTGCGTCTTTTCAGCTATCTTCTGGAGATGGCTCAGGTCATCTAGGTTGATTTTTCCTAGAGTATACAGGGGTAGATTTCCTCTTGAGGGTGCCTCGAGGGTATCTAATTGTGGTAGTTGAAGCGGTGTTTCTTCAATGGTAGGGGCGTCATTACTATATACATCGCCATTGATTTTCAATTTGCAATGATAAGGGATGTAAATAAGTTTCGGTTGGTTGATTTCTTCGTAACCATTCTCTTGGCAAACTTTTTCAATATAAATTTGCTTGAATGGTACAACAATAAGATATGCATTGGTAATTGGTTCAACGATGTCTTGTTGAATTTGGATGTCCGTTGTTTGGCATTTGATAGAACGTTGTCCCATGAGAATTTCAGGAATACAGTCGTTGTTTGAAATTTGATTTTCGATGAACTGGATACAACTATTTTCAATTCTGATGCAGGTTTCATCAGCATAATGGTGATATGTCGAGTTCAATATTATATGAGGTTTTAAGGGTAAAATGATTTTATTGGATATAGGGATAGGATAGAGATGGAAAATCTCATAAACGTTTTCCTGGAGTATCGGAAAATGAACAATGAACAGAATTCTTTCATTACTGTAACGAATTTCTGTTTTTAATAATTTATAATATGATTGAGTATTTTCGAAAATTGGTAATCCATTTTTGTATAGAGAAAACATTTTTTTTGTTAGTTTTCCTAATTCATCAATTGATAATATAGTACTATGAACTATATTGAGTTCAGCGAATAATATTGAATCTTCGATATTATTTAAAAGAGATAGCATGTTTTGACTATCAATAATCATTGTATCTAGTGAATTTTGTAATCTTAGGAATAATGTATACTCATTCAAACTTTGAACAATACTTTAATTTGTTTTCGAATCAATCTTTGATTGCTTGATATTTTCTTTAAATTTTTAACTGTTTCATTCATGAAATCTTGAGTTATAGATAAGTAGTTTTTCAAATCATGATGTAAATTGTTTTGATTTTCGGACAGTGTTGCAAGAGTATTATCATATCTTTCACCGTCTTCATCATCTAAGGTGCCAAACAGCCATTTGTGAATTCTACCTCCTACATTTATGAGTCCTCTTTTATGTTTTTTATATGTTTGAGGTTTGATATTATTGAGTTTATTCATAATTTGTTCAAGGAGATAGTCCAAATGTTCATGCATATGTTGAAGTTGAGGATATAATTCGTCTTTAATAGAGACTAGATTTTCAATTGTTTTTGAATTGTCTCTAATATGTTGTATAGGTTTATCAAATTTTGTCAAGTCTAAAAATTTGATGAAAGTATGTTTGTTGAAGGTAATTTTTGCTTGTCCAAGGGAAAAAGGAAGAATTGGGTTAGTCAGAGTCTTCAACTTGATCTGTTGTCCTTCTGTCAATATAATGTCTATCAGGAGTATCATTTGTAGGAGCATCTGAAACAATTCGTTGAGGTTTCAGTTGTCGTTTATGATAGGTTGCTTTACGAGTTTTTAATTTAATATCCTCATTTTCTATTGGTTCAACAGCTCTATAGAGGGGTGTTGTTTTACTTCTCTGTTTGTCATACGAATAGACTTGTTGGTCAAGTTTTATTTCAGGGGATTCTTTTCTTTCTATGTTAACTTTCTCTAGAGATGCTTTCGCTTTCTCGTTATTTATTTTTATCATATTATTTATTATTTTTATGTTTCTGTCATGTTTTTCTAGATAGTCAGTCATTATTTTTTCTGTGGTTATATCAAGTGGGTTTCCATGATTTAAGTTTCCTTTAATTATTTGAAATGGGGTAAATTAAGTTGCCGAATGAATTGTGTTATTATACCCTAAAATTGCATACACCATGTGAGATGATATTGATCTCTGTGGAAATTCTTGTTTTAATATTCTGATTTCTTCTAGTAATGTCGAATGAAGTCTTTCAATGGGACTATTACTATTAGGATTTTTGGGTGTTACATAATGTAATTTTATGTTATGTTTTTCACAAAAATCTCCAACAATTTTATTTTTGAATTCACTGCCTGAGTCGCATGTGATTTTTGAAGGTATTCCGTAATGTGAAAAGAATATTAAAATTCCATAAATAATATTCAATGCATTAGGTTGAATAGGGTATGCTTGAGCGAAACGTGAAAAACTATCAATTAATGTTAAAAATTTTGTTTTATTCATCGATAGGATATCCATATAAATATGTTCAAAAGGATATTCTCCAATAGGTGTTGGTTTGAATTTTATTTCATATGGGTGTCTTTCATATTTAGACTTTTGACAATCTTCACATGTATTGATATAATCACGTATATCAGTAATCATATCAGGCCAATAATATTTTCTAGAGAGGGCTAATTTCGTTTCATTAATTCCTCTATGTATGGTTTTTGTTTCATGATGATATTTTATTTTCTCTTGTTGTTCTTCTTTATTTATGATATCTTTAAGTAAAATATTACTTTGGATTAATTTAAATGCAGAATTTTTGAAGTAATTTTGAATAGTTGAAACTACAATTGTTTGTAATTCCTCTTGAATTAGTATGCCATATGTATGTTTTGGTTTTAAATAGTTTTTTATTGTATCTACCAAGTTTTGTTGAAAATTTTGGTAGGGTAAAACTATATTAAGTCTAGTTTTATCGAATATTTTCTGTATTGTTACTCGTGGTGTAATAGCATCTCGGCTACAACGAAGGAAAATCTGATTTTGAAATTTATTTAATTCTTGTTCTGAAATCGGTATTTCAAGAACTGGATTTCCTGCACTTGAGTGTTCAGTCTCTAAAGATTCTTCATCTTTTTTCTTTTTTGTAGGTGGACGAATTTGAATGTCCGAAATTATGTTTATTTTCTTGTTCTCTCCTTTTGTTTCTTTTTCTGTTTCCTTTTTAATGAGTTCATTTATATCATCTAGATCATCTAGATCACTTTCTGAGAGTTGAGGAATTTCATAAGTTGGGTCAAATAATTCAGGGAAGTCGTCTTCAATTCTATGTTCTTGTGGGTCAATATTGACTGCAAGTGATTGGGTTTCAATGGGATTTATTTCTATTCGAGATACAGCATCAGCTTCTTTGTTTTGTTTTCCTTTTCGATATAGGATTTTATAATCGAATTCTTCTAGTCTAAGTCGCCATCTTACAAGTCTTGAACTTGGGTCTTTCAAGTTAAATAACCATTCAAGTGGTTTATGATCTGTTATCAGGGAAAACTTACGTCCGAATAAATAAGGTCTAAAGTATTTTGTGAAATTAACAATTGCTAAAAGTTCTTTTTCAATTGTTGAATAATTTTGTTCTGAACTATCTAAAGTTCGTGAAGCATAGGCGATAGGTCTGTCATTACCTAGGGTTCCTTGTGAAAGGACAGCACCAATAGCTAAACTTGTGGCATCTGTCGTTAATATAAATGGTTTTGAAAAATCGGGAAATTGCAAAATTGGTTCATTACTCAAAAGATCTTCACATTTTTCAAAAGTTTTAATAAATTCGTCAGTGTGTATAATTTTTTCTCCTTTTTTCAAACATTTTGTGAAAGGTTTGGTTATATCTGCAAAGTTTTTTATAAATTTTCTGTAATATCCTAACATTCCAAGAAATGATTTAATTTCTTTGGCTGTTGATAGAAAAGGAAAATTTCTTATTGCTTTTATTTTATTGGGATTTGGTTTTATTCCTTCCGGAGTTATTATATGTCCTAAAAATTCAACATTTTTTCTTAAAAATTCAGATTTATCTAGCTGAATAGTGAGTTTAGCGTCACGTAGTCTTTGAAAAACCTCTTTTTTAGATTGCAAATATGTTCTTGAAGAGATCTAGAAAAAATTATAATGTCGTCAATGTATACAAGACAGATTTTATTTTGTAAATCGCGTAAAACATAATCCATTACTCTCTGGAATGTTGCTGGAGCATTTTTTAAACCAAAGGGCATACGAAGGTATTCGTAATGTCCATTTTCAACATTAAAAGCTGTTTTTTGAATTGAATTTGGATTCATTTCAATCTGATGAAATCCAGATGCTAAGTCTGAAGTTGAAAAATATTGACATTTGCCTAACTTGTCAAGGATATCGTCAATGTTTGGTATGGGGTACCTATCATCAATAGTTTTTTCATTCACTTTTCTATAATCCACTACAATTCTCCATTTTCTTTTTCCTGAAGCATCTAGTTTTTTGGGAACTATCCAAATAGGTGAGCTCCATGGAGATATTGAAGGTCTAATAATTCCATCTTTTAACATTTTGTCAATTTGTTTTTGCACTTCTTGCTTATGACAATGTGGAAATCTATATGATTTTGTATGAATGGGAATTTCATCTGATGTTTTTATTTCATGTTTAATCACATTAGTGAATTTAAGCGTTTTATATTCGTTATAGAAAATGTCACTATATTTATTACATAGCTTTAATATAGCGTCTCTTTCTTCTTTGTTCATGTGATCTGTTCTAATTTTTTTCGAAATTTTCTTTTGTTTACAGGGGCTTATATTTGGTAATAAGTCTTCTGCGTGATAAAATTCAAAGTTTTCTTCATGTATTGGATTACAAGGAAAAGGTTCAAATAATGTTACTGCAATAGTTTTATTAGTATTATTATATATTTCAAATCTTGCTCGAAAGTTTTCAGCAAAAGTTATTGTTTCTGGAACATCTAAATTGTTAAAGTGTAATTTTGGAATTAGAATTTCTCCTTGTTGAATCTCAACTGGGAATTTTTGTACAATACTTTCAAAAGCTGGTATTTCGAAAGTATATTGTGTTTCGTGGGGTTGTCTATAAAAGAATGGTATTTCAACATACTCTGACTGTAATATTTGGTTTTTAAAATCAATTCTCGAATTGAGATGTTTTAATTCTTTTAATCCTAGTATACCGTCAAAGAATTCATGAAAAAAAAAATAATAAAAATTCTATCATGTGGTTACTCTGAAATTCAGGAAAGGCTGGAATAAGTCCTTTATATGGAATTATTTTTTCTCCTAATGATGTTTTTAATTGAGAAAATTCTTTCTGGGTAGTATTTTTCTGCAATAGAGGGTCTCAGCATGGAAGTATGACATCCTGTGTCAATAAGTAGTTTTATAGGTGGATTTTGTATTTTTATATACGGTAGCCCGTTTACTACTGCTGAATGTAACTCTATTATGTGATCTCGTTCATTTGAGGCAGATTGTAAAAATTTGTCTCATCATCTTGTTCTGTTGGTTCATCAACTTCATCAAAAGTTGTGTTCAAATTTTCAAAGTCAAAGTCGTCTTGATCGGGTATATTATTTTCAAATTGCGAGCTAATTTGATGGTGTAATAATTGTTGTGTATTATATGAATATAACTGGGGTGTTATATCAGAATCTTGATTGTTTAATTTCTCGCTAAAGAAATTTCTTCTCATATTAGGGTTATTTTTGAAAATGTTATTATTAGGTTTTATCATTGTTGGATTCCGAGAAGTGGTTGACATCGGTTCAACCGGTGTATTAGTTTGTTTATTCTTTGGTTTCCAGACGTTTTGTGGAGGACCAAATACTTGTTTGTTAGTTAGAAATTTTTGATTTATAGCTTGGGGTTTAATCGCTATAGGTTGGCTTGGAAATTGATTCCTTACATGAGACTGTATCATGCCATTTTGATATTGTGGTTGAAATTGTGGTACATGAGTCTGTATCATGCCATATTGTTGAGAATGTTGCGGTTGTACGCGTTGTTGAACAATTTTTGGTTGTTGGTAAAATTGTTGTTGTAAAGGTCTTTGGGACTTTTGTGGTTGTTGGTTTTGTAAAGTCATATTTTGTATTTGTCTAAAGTTTTCATCCTCGAGTACTAAATTCATGGGCCTCTTCCAATGAATTTGGGTGTTGCACTATGATTTTGTCTTGAAGTCGAATGTTAAAATTTCTTAAGAATACTTTCAATGATTGGGATTCATATTGTCTAATATGAATTCTTTTCGTTGGTTGATCCATATCAGGATCTAAATTTATTTTGAAAATGAGTTTACTTCGTAAAACTTGAATTCGTTTTCCAAAATCTAGCATATGTTCATTTTTGTTAGGTATTAAAGTGAAAAGTTTTTGTTCTAAATTATCAAGGCTCAATCTGTCACCAAAAGTGTTTCTTAATTCATTTTTAATTAATAGCCACGTATTCAATTCTGTTCGTGAACAAATCAATAATTGTGCTCGATCTTTTAATTTGCTCAAAATTATGCTTACAATACATTGGTTGAGAATTTGATCATTACCATGATATCTAGTATGGAATTTGTCAACGGCATTTATAAAAATTTCAAGATTTTCAGAGGATCCATCGAAAGTAGGAATGGTATCTGAATAAATTTTGAACAATGTATAATTAATTTCTTGGGCCATGTTCGTCACGTTCAATGATGAAAATGATTCAATTAAGTTATCAATTTCAGTCATAAAATAAATAGGGATTAAATAGTTTCTAAATCTACTTGGTTTTTTCTCTTAAATCTACTTGTAAAATCACTCAAGAATTCACTTTGAAACTTGGTATTTTACTCTACTCTACTTGGTTTGTTTGTACTTGTTTCTGTTTTTGTTGATCTGTATCACACAAAAACTTTGGTTTGAGTGATCTGTATCACTCTGTTTTTTTCTGTTCGTTTTTCCTCAACCTAAGCTCCTTTGAAATGTTTATGATAAACAAGTTCAGGAAGTACAAAGAGGATACTCGACTCACCGTGATGGTACGACGTAGCAGCTCTAGGGGACTTCAGGATGATCAGCTTGTATTCACCAACGGTCGCCAACTCCTTCTTGTTTCTTCGAATAGCGGACTAACAGCTGGGCTGACGTGTATTCTCGTTGAAGGGACACTTCCACTATCCTACTGACTGCGCCAATTAAAGTTGCTGGGCAACGATTTGGTTTTTTAAAAATTTCGTTTATTTTTAAAATGAATACAATTGCTCGGTAGCTGTGCTGGATCAAACGTAAAAATCGAACAATGATGCGTTCTCGCGTTTATACATGGAATATAATGCAAACTCAGCGTCTACGAGCATTGGTAAACACTTAGATTATTACAATGGGTATATTCATTAGGAATATATGACTGCAGTTCGATACATATTTTAAAGCGGTGCAAAGTCCGTTTGCTGCGCGATATAAATTCTATTCAGACAAAAAGGATTATGGTGAAACAGCAGATCAGTGGGCCGGTCGATTACGAAATTTAGCCATTGGATGTGAGTTCGGATCGAAGCTTGCAGTTGCTCTACGAGATATGTTCGTGTTTGGTTTTGAGAAAGGACCCGTGATGGACAGGTTAATGGAGGAAAAAGTGGACCGAACCTTGGAGGAGATGATCAAGCTGGCGGCCTCCAAAATGGCGACTTTGGACATGCGCAAGAAGTAAAGGTCAAACAGAAGCCGATACATTATTTTCGAAATCAAAGCGAAGGCACGACGCAAGCGCGAGGTGAAAGCAGCGCCTGGGGCAAATCAGACCAGCAAAGGATGCAACAACGGAAACTGGAGGTCAACGTCAAATGTGACATCTGCGGAAGTAACAGTCACTACGAAGACAAGTGTTTTTATAAAAATTCCACTTGAAACTATTGTTATATACAGGGTCATTTAGCTTCAATGTGCAGGAAAAGACAATTCAATGTAAACAAAAAAAAATACAGAATCACTCTTTAAATTCAGGTAATGATGAAGATGCTAACTGTAGTCAAAGGTCAGATGATGAGAACATATCTGGGAAAACTTTTTCCAACTCTGATCCTTATACAATCAACCTAGCAATTGAAAACATGCCAGTTCAATTTCAAATTGATTCCGGAAGTGGGGTCTCATGTTTATCAGAAAAAATCCATTTAAATAATTTCAAGAAATATCAGTTACACATAACAGAAAAGACGTTCATGTTTCATAATGGGCAGCAGGTTAAACCCTGAGGGTTCCTGATATCGAATGTTTCCTACAAAAATACAAAAAAAAGGTAAAATTTCACATAGGTAATGAAAAATGGAGGCCCACCAATTGTGGGAAGAGATTTTTTAAGCTTGTTCAACATTGAATTTTCATTCTTCAATAATGCGAATAACCTTTCAAATACCACAGCAAATCTCATTAAAGAATTTCCTCAAGTATTTTCTCCTGGTTCAGGTTTGTTCAATGAAGGCTTGGAAAAGATATATTTAAAAAACTCAGACACACCTCCTAAATTTATTAGAGCTAGGCCAATGCCCTTCGCTATGGAAGCAAAAGTAGAAGCAGGAATTGAATGACTTTTGTTTTTAGGTATCATCTCGATAGTGCAATATAGTCAATGGGCCACCCCAATAGTGCCAGTTTCCAAAAGGAACGGTGACATCAGAATCTGCGGGGATTTCGAAGTCACCGTAAATCAAATGATAGAAATTGACAGGCACCCACTACCTAGAATTGAAGAGCTTTTCTGCAAGTTGCAAGGAGGAAAGGAGTTCTCAAAACTAGACCTTTCGCAGGCATTCCAGCATAGATGACAAAAGCAAGGAGCTTTCGACCATTTCCACCCACTGAGGCCTCTTCAGGTATAATCGTTTAACTTTCAGGATTTCCTGCGCATCTGTCAAATTTAAAAAAATAATGGATTCACTTCTAGGCCATTTACAAGGTGTTGCAGTATTTCAAGACGATATTTCAATAACGAGTCCTGATAAAAAATTACATTTTGATAAATTGAAAAGAGTACTGGGCATTCTGCAAGAATCAGGGTTGAAAGTTAATTTTGATAAATGCATTTTCTTTACAAAAAATATAAAGTATTTGGGATTTGTTATAGATGAGGGGGGTTTGCACCCCTCCAAAGAGAAAACAATAGCTAATGATCATGCTCCAGCTCCTAAAAACGTTGAGGAATTGCAATCTTTGCTGAGCACTATAAATTACTATGGAAAGTTCATAGACAATATGTTGTAACGGACTAGTTTATTGCTCATGGGATTTCAGTATAGCCACCCCGTATAACCGTTATTTTACGCGAATATCATTGGTATTGATGTTTCCGTTCGGCCGGTAGGAGAATGACTTTTCAGTTTCGAGTAATCTACCCGAAAGCGAGGCTCTAGCTAGTAACCGTCCGGAACCTAAAAACATCTGAGGTTAGATGTTTTCCCAACATTTTCGAGAATATGAGCAGAGGATTCCATACATGATGTTTTCAGGTTTTTTTGGGCGATCCCATTGTATTCCGTGAAGTATTATCGTTTTTTTGCTATTTTCGGGAAGGAAGGAAAAGAGTCATTTGGCAACCTGTTTACCTGATATTTGGAGTTATCCCTCAGGAGATCCAGTTTCCTCCCTTCAGGGTTTGTTCATCAGATGACTAGTGTTATCCCGTGGGAGGGCTAGTTTTACCTCCCTCCTCAATTCCTTGGGTATACAAATAGGCGGTGTGGAAAGTATTCATGGAAAACTAAGGAAAGTCAAGTAAAATGATGTTAGGCAGTGAGTAGAAGTCCTGGTATCGTTGGTTGTCTTGGGAGCAGTCGATTTTTTTTGAGGAATACCTTACCGAAAAAAGAAAAGAGTGATAGTATCATTACTTAATTTCTTATGCACCTAAGACAGCTGTTGAAGGGGTAGTAATTATCTCATGTCAATGGAAGGCTAAGAGTTTTCACATTTTAGAATGAATCACTTATTAGACAGTTCCCGAAACACAAAACGGTTCTTTGTTAATAAGGTCGTTCATAAAGGTACTCGAGTGATAACCGATACCACCAATTTCCATTTATAGCTTTTATTTCAAATAATAATATTAGTCTCTGATAAGAACTCATCAGGGGAATTCGGTCTGTGCTTTTACTCGTGATGTTGATTTTTTTACACATCATTTGTAATCATATAAGCGTGATCTTATGAATACCTACTCATTTCATAGAATTGTAGACAGTCGCAATTGTCATTTTCGATTCCTTTCACACGCTATTTTTGAATGTTGTAAATAACTCATCTCACTATTTACTAATATTATGAATTTCAAGCTTGAAGCCTTGTTGTTACTGTTTGACTATTTCTCCATCCCTTTCCTGTCGGACTCATCCGGCTGGCGCCCCAAAGGCTTACTATTTTTTTATTGTGTGTTCGAAATATTATTTCCTTACCCACACCCCGCCCCGACTTTCATTTAGCGATCGCGGCATGACAACTTTTTGAGTAGCCTCATAAATATAAAAGAAAATACGTTACACATTGAATTGGCGCCACAACGCGGCGGCTGGAAATAAAATTTTGGTTGAAGAATTTGTTTTAATTATTTTTACTTAGCCGGTGCAGTAAGCCTACCTTTTTCACCTTTTTTAGAGGAGAAATAGACAAAAATGTGTACAGTTTTTTACTAAGATTTGGCGGAGATGTATCGTTTGAGATCAGAATACACTCCGTGAAAGTGTTTTTGTGGAAAGTTGTTCTTGTTGGTCTGATAAATTACTAGAGAACTTACAATTTTTTTCATTTTACGTATTAGGAATCGTCATAGACTGGTTATACGGGGTGACCACTGATACATTTGATTTATTTTTCATTCGCTGCGAAAAATGTTTATGGGTATGATTCGGAATTTGATTACGAACGTTTGATTATTATACGGGGCAGGTATCACCGAATATTAGTTTTGAATACGAATAAATTATTCGAATATTTCTACATTGCTGATCGTGAATGTTTTTCTGTGCAGTTACATTCAAGAGATAGTGATTCATAAGTGGTTAAAACTAATGTTTAATTGTGTGGTGCACTGTTATATCTGAGTGTAGTGATTAGTTACAACTTTTTTTAAACCTTATTATTTCTCACGATGGAATTTGAGATGGATCCATATTACTTGCGTTCACATGAAATCAACTATGAGTTGAAGATACGAGGAGTCAATTGTTTTGCTGCTGACATAAACCAAAAGAAGAGGTATTTGAAGCGGGAGTTACAGAAAGATTCGTTGAGACCGGAAGTTTTCAAATATGAGGTGCCAAACTTTGATTTTGAAACCGAGAAGAAAGAGATAGAAGAGAGTGTTAAATCCATTACAGACCTAGCTAATGACTCCGATGGGAGCAACCAAGAATATTATAGAAGGATCAAAAACCGCTGTGTCCATCTCACGAGCCGCCTCAAAAGATTTCCTGATACGGCAGGAGAAGATGCTAAAAAGTATAAGGGTGATAAATTGATAACTGTCTGTATTATAGAGGAAGACATAGATGAAATAATGGAAAAGATAGCTAAAGGCACGAACACAAGACTAGCTACTACCAGCAGCACCGCTCCGACAGCTCTGAAATCATACCCGGTCCACAAATGGAATGTGACGTTTAGTGGGAGTACAGAAAAGTGTTCTGTTAATGCTTTTCTGGAACAGATCGAGGAATTGAGCTATGCTCGTAACGTAACAGTGGAAGATTTGTTCCGGTCTGCCATCGAACTTTTCGATGGCTCAGCTAAAATATGGTATCGACGTGTCAGGTCAGGCCTAAATTCTTGGGATGATTTAGTGTCTGCATTGAAGAGAGACTTTCTGCCAAGAGATTCGGATGATGCCTTATGGGAAGCTATCAGGAATAGACAACAGAAGCGAGATGAGAAAGTTATTATCCACATATGCGCTATGGAGAACCTTTTCTCTCGTTTGACAGTAAAGGCTCTTGATAGTGAGAAATTGAAGACGATCCGTAAGAATCTACTGGAGGGTTATCACGTTCACCTAGCGCTCCAAGATATCACAACTGTCGATCAACTAGTGGATATTTGCCGGTCGTTAGAAGAAGCTGGGGTTATTAAGAAGCTAGACACACGTCATCAATTCCAGAGAAGAAATGTTGCCTCCTTGGAACCAGATTTGGAATATATGCCTAATTCAACGAGTAATCGACGAAACGGGATACGCTGCTTCAAATGTAGGGAATATGGACACATAAAGAGTAATTGTCCTGGTAATGAGAGACGTGATTTACCGCAGAGTCATAGGAGAAAAATTACCTGTTTTGGTTGTGGTAAGGAAGGCGTTATCAGACCCAACTGCGATAATTGTTCATAAAACGAAAATTAGAGAGGCGCTCTGTAGATCGGCGACTCTCTGATTTCCAAAAGGCTCGAAAGGTCTACCAAGCAGATAATAGGTCAACAGTTGGGAAGGAAAACGGAAAAAGAACAACCACAGAGGAATGGAGGAAATGGTTGACATATGTTGCGTCATTCCTCAGTGCTTCTAAGCCCAAGAGAGAGGATGTATCTCGATTAGGACAACATCTAGAAGAGTCGAATGAGTTGATGGTTCAAAGAAAATATGACAATCGTCCCTATGTTCATATTTCGGTGCTCGGTGAGGAACTTCTAGCCTTACTCGATACTGGCGCCAGTCGCTCGGTGTTTGGGGGAAAGAGCATGGATTTGGTCAAAAAGTTCGAACTGGAAGTTTTTGAGTCAGAAGAAACCGATATCACAGCAGCTGATGGATTACCACAAAGAATCATTGGGTACGTGAATGTGCCTATTTGCATCGATAATGTATCAAGAATTATACGGATTCTTTTAGTACCATCTCTGGCACATGGTATCATACTGGGAAGCGACTTTTGTCGATCTTTTGAAATTGTTTTGGATTACGGACGGAACTCGATTTTCCTAGGTATAAACGGACCCGAATTGTGCTGCGTTTCTGAGCCTACGACGCCGGAAGTCAATGAGTTGGTAGTTCACTCTAGGATGGCTTTAACGAGAGAACAAGACGTACGATTGGAAGAATTTACGAAAGAGTTTGAGGCTATATCCTGGATGGCTGGGACTAAGTTGGGACGTACTAATGCGGTCGTACATAGGATCGACACTGGTGATGCGGTCCCAGTTGAGCAGAGGCATCATAACATGTCCCCGTGAGCTCATTTACACGAAGAATTGAGCAACATGTTGAAGCTGGGAGTAGTAAGACCTTCAAATAGTCCGTGGGCATCTCCTGTGTTGTTGGTTAAAAAGGCCAATGAGGAATTCCGGTTTTTCTTCGATGGGAGAAAACTCAATAGTTTAACCAAGAAAGATGCCTACCCCTTACCAAGAGTGGACAACATACTCAGCAAGCTGACTGATGCTAAGTTTCTGTCGAGTATCGACTTGAAATGTGCTAACTGGCAGATTCCCCTTGAGGAGAGCGCTTGTGAAAAGACAGCATTTGTCGTACCGTCAAGAGGCCTTTTCAAATTCCTTGTGATGCCTTTCGGATTGCACAACGCGGCCCAGACTCTACAACGTGCGATGGATACGATTCTCGGCTATGAATTAGAGCCGTTTTGCTTCGTCTACTTAGACGATATTATCATAGCTACGAGTACTTTTGAAAAACACATCAGTGTGCTATTGGAATTAGAGCCGTTTTGCTTCGTCCACTTAGACGATATTATCATAGCTACGAGTACTTTTGAAAAACACATCAGTGTGCTATTAGAGGTACTAGGTAGATTGAAGCAGGCCAATCTTACGGTGAATATTAATAAATGTGAATTCTGTTTACCATCACTTCGTTACCTCGGATTTCTGTTAGATGGCCAGGGACTTAGAACCGATCCACAGAAAATTTCGGCAATGCTGAACTATCCTCGACCACATACTGTCACAGAATTGAAACGCTTTTTAGAAGTTTGCGGATGGTATCGGAGGTTCATTCCATTTTTTTCCAACCTCTCTGTACCAATGACAACACTCACAAAGGGTAAGCGTAAATCTCAGAAGTTCGAGTGGACAACCGAAGCAGGCGAGTCGTTCAGGAAGTTGAAGGAGGCGCTTGTTTGTGCCCCCGTACTGGCAAATCCCGATTTCAACAGGACCTTCACCATACAATGTGACGCCTCTGACGTGGGAGTAGGATGTGTACTCACGCAACACGATGATAAGGATCAGGAGGTAGTAATAGCTTTTGCCAGTAGAACTTCGACGGCTGCTGAACGAGAATATACTACCACGGAGAAGGAACTATGTTCCGTTCTGTTCGGAATCGAAGAATTCCGATGCTACGTCGAGGGAGTTAAGTTCAGGGTCATAACAGATCACTATAGTTTGTTATGGCTGCACAATCTTGAGGATCCAACGGGCAGACTTGCCAGATGGGCGGTCAAAATCCAGCAATTCGATATGGTCATAGAACACCGAAAAGGTGCGTTGAGCACGGTTCCAGATGCGTTCTCGAGAGCTCCAGTGGTAAAAGTTTTGATGTTAACTTTAGAGCCGACAGAGTGTCTGAAAGATAAGTGGTACCATAAAATGGTTGATGAGGTGACGCTCAAGTCAGATACATATCCTGATTGGATGGTGAAAGATGGATTACTTTATAAATACATACCGTCCGAAAATGAGGTCCACGCAAATTTTGCGGAATGGAAGATAGTACTTACTAAGTCCTATAGGATGGAGGCATTGAGGAATTGTCACGATAATCCTACCTCCGTACATTTGGGAGTTTTCAAAAGTCTTTCTCGACTGAAGGAGCTCTATTACTTTCCAAAAATGCGATCCTGGGTTAAACGTTACGTGAATCGCTGTCAAATATGCGCCGCTCAAAAGTCGAGTAATAAGGCAAGACCTGGGTTCATGGGACAGCCACGACAAGTTTCTTATCCTTGGCAGACTATTTCTGTCGATATGGGGAACACTTTCTAGATCGACCAAGGGTTATAGTTACTTGTTGGTGGTGTGCGATTACTTCACGAAGTTCGTCCTCCTCCATCCTATGCGGAAAGCAGACTCGAAAAGTGTGATCAGGTTTATAGAAAATGATGTTGTCCTCATGTTCGGTAGTCCTCAGATACTTTTATGTGATAACGGTGTTCAGTTTACGAGTAATGAGTTCGAAGTTTTCTGTGAACAATACGGTATTCGAGTGTGGTATAACGCTCGTTATCACGCACAAGTAAATCCTGTGGAGAGGATCAACAGAGTCGTTGCGGCCGCTGTGCGCTCTTATATTGATGATGGTCAGCACAAAAATTGGGATGCTGAAATCCCTAAGATAGGATTTGCATTGCGAACTGCGATCCATGAGGCAACTGGGTGTAGTCCTGTTTATTTGAATTTCGGAAGATATGTACCTATCGACGGCCGGTATTATGGACAATTGGACCCTCGCCAAGGATATAGTCTCAATCCATTTAACAGGGAGGCATACTGCGAAGAACTCGCCAAATTGCCTTTAGAATTCACCGAAGTCCAAGAACGTTCACGAAGAGCCTACAACAGGAATGTTAACACCTATAATCTGAGGAAGCACAAAGAAGACCGCTATGGTGTGGGAGATCTAGTGTGGAAGAAGAACTACGTACTATCGAGAAGATCTGAAGCCTTTGCCTCTGAACTGGCTCCGAAAAATATATTGTGCCGTGTTCCCAAAGTCGTCTCATCTTTAGTTTATGAGTTACAAGATGCTCAAGATGGGAAAAACCTTGGGCGGTGGCACGTCAAGGATCTCAAGCCTTATGTTAGTGAGGAAGAAGATTGATCAGGTGTGGATGGGCGAACCAATGTGATACGTATGGGATAGTGAGAGTGGGATCATGATTCATATCCATTAGCGATATTTGGGACCAGGTATATAGGTGGGCATAGTTTATCACTCCGAGCAATTGAAGTATTTTGTAGTTTGTAAGGTTATATCATCAACATGT
This sequence comes from Zygogramma bicolorata, assembly GCA_032362365.1. NCBI lineage: Eukaryota > Metazoa > Arthropoda > Insecta > Coleoptera > Chrysomelidae > Zygogramma > Zygogramma bicolorata. The sequence continues at coordinate 442,060 of JAVJAQ010003311.1, read as the reverse complement.
GTATATCGTGTAAATAGTGATTCTTAAGTAGAATAAGGATTATATGTATAGTCAAACTAGTGAGAATTTCCTTAACGAAAGAAATTTTTCTGTGGGAAAGGGGTGTGTGTAACGGACTAGTTTATTGCTCATGGGATTTCAGTAGAGCCACCCCGTATAACCGTTATTTTACGCGAATATCATTGGTATTGATGTTTCCGTTCGGCCGGTAGGAGAATGACTTTTCAGTTTCGAGTAATCTACCCGAAAGCGAGGCTCTAGCTAGTAACCGTCCGGAACCTAAAACCATCTAAGGTTAGTTGATCTGAATGTTTTCCCAACATTTTCGAGAATATGAGCAGAGGATTCCATACATGATGTTTTCAGGTTTTTTTGGGCGATCCCATTGTTTTCCGTGAAGTATTATCGTTTTTTTGCTATTTTCGGAAAGGAAGGAAAAGAGACATTTGGCAACCTGTTCACCTGATATTTGGAGTTATCCCTCAGGAGATCCAGTTTCCTTCCTTCAGGGTTTGTTCATCAGATGACTAGTGTTATCCCGTGGGAGGGCTAGTTTTACCTCCCTCCTCAATTTCTTGGGTATACAAATAGGCGGTGTGGAAGGTATTTATGGAAAACTAAGGAAAGTCAAGTAAAATGATGTTAGGCAGTGAGTAGAAGTCCTGGTATCGTTGGTTGTCTTGGGAGCAGTCGATTTTTTTTTAGGAATACCTTACCGACAAAAAAAAAGAGTGATAGTCTCATTACTTGATTTCTTGTGCACCTAAGACAGCTGTTGAAGGGGTAGTAATCATCTCATGTCAATGGTAGGCTAAGAGTTTTCACATTTTAGAAAGAATCACTCATTAGACAGTTCCCGAAAAACAAAACGGTTCTTTGTTAATAAGGTCGTTCATAAAGGTACTCGAGTGATAACCGATACCACCAATTTCCATTTATAGCTTTTATTTCAAATAATAATATTAGTCTCTGATAAGAAATCATCAGGGGAATTCGGTCTGTGCTTTTACTCGTGATGTTGATTTTTTCACACATCATTTGTGATCATATAAGCGTGATCTTATGAATACCTACTCATTTCATAGAATTGTAGACAGTCGCAATTGTCATTTTCGATTCCTTTCACACGCTATTTTTGAATGTTGTAAATAACTCATCTCACTATTTACTAATATTATAAATTTCAAGCTTGAAGCCTTGTTGTTACTTTTTGACTATTTCTCCATCCCTTTCCTGTCGGAATCATCCGGCTGGCGCCCCAAAGGCTTACTATTTTTTTATTGTGTGTTCGAAATATTATTTCCTTACCCACACCCCGCCCCGACTTTCATTTAACGATCGCGGCATAACAACTTTTTGAGTAGCCTCATAAATATAAAAGAAAATAGGTTACAATGTCTTCTGTTTTGAACCCTCTATACAATCTGTTGAAGAAAGATGCTGAATGGGGGTGGACAACCCAATGCAATTCTACATTTCTGAAAGTCGGGATATGACTACAAAATAGAATACGTAAAAAGTGATAAAAATAATGCTGATTGGCTTTCTCGTCTGCCTTCAGGAGGAAAAATTGATTTTGTGAATGAGGATAATATTGACGTGGATTATCGTTGTTTTTTTAATAACTCAGATTTGATATCGAATTTTGAAACTCTCAGAGAGGAAACAGCTTCGGACAAAGTTCTACAGAAAGTGGCGTCGTACATAAAAAATGGTTGGCCCGAAGCAATAATAGATCCAGAACTCATTCCATACTCATAAAAAAAGTTTGATTTCAACATAAGTGATGATTGCATCGTTTGGAATCATAGATTAGTCATTCCCAAGTCTTTGCAATTGCAGGTTTTGAAGGAACTACATAACTCACACATGGTAGCTGTCAAAATGAAAAATTTAGCCAGATCCTATGTTTGGTTCCCAAATCTAGACAAACAAATTCAAAAAACAGTAAAAAATTGCGAGGCATGTATTATATTTGCGAATAACCCTACAAATGCCCAAATAACTCCTTGGACTTGACCAAGCGGTCCTTGGGAAAGGATATATTTAGATTTTTTTGAATTACGAAAAAAAAAAATTTTATTGTAGTAGACGCCTATACAAATTGGCTGGAAGTTTTTGAGATGGCTAGCACTTAACAAGTCCACCCTATTCTCCTGCATCAAATGGAGCTGCCGAAAATGCAGTCAAAACGGCTAAAAATGCTTTCAGAAAGGCTCTTTATAATTCGGGTGAAATTCAGCTTTGAGTTTGTGCAGATTCCTTTTCGATTACCGGATTACTCCACACTGTACTACTGGGATCAGCCCTGCTACCCTTATGTTGGGTAGAAACTCAAGAAGTCGTTTTTCTACACTATTGCCAAATCGAATAACAACCTCTGAAGCATTCACAAAAAACCTAGATACTGAGGAAGTTCGCAAAAGGGTAGAAAAATGTCAGGCTAAGCAATTATTAAATAGTAGACCTTATACGATTGTAAACTTTAGTGTAGGAGAAAATGTGTTAGTCAAGAATTATAGAAATGTTTATGCTCCAAATTGTGTTGAGGGTACGATTATTGAAAGGTTAGGTAAGAAAATATATTTAGTAGAAGTGCCATCCTTACAAAAAACTCGGAAAAGGCGCTGTAACCAGATCAGAAGGTTTTCAGTTCCTACCGCATACTCATGTATTACAAATTCTGTAGATAATGATTATGGTTGTGTAGATAATGAATCTGTTGAGTTTGAAAATAGAGAGATAAGTGACGCCGTTGTAAATGGGGGTAGTAGTAGCTCCGAAACAAGCAGGTGTGAAATAAACTCTGGAAGTCAAAAGGAAGTTAGTCCTAATGTAAATAAAATGCATGTACATAATGAAAACCCTGCTGTGGAGGTCATCAATAGACCAAAAAGAACGGTAAAACCAATTGAAAGACTGCGATGCGAATAATTTGTAACCAAAATTTCATCGAATGAATTCAATCATAAGGTAAATTAGCTTTAAATGTGGGGATAATTGTTTTAAATTTTTTTTCATCTGAATTTTAATAGGGTCCTATACATGCACTGAAATTGTGTTAATTGATAACATTCCATGGGTATTTTCTGGTGTTTATAGTTTACCCAGATAAATACATGGCAGATTTGTATTTTGGGAATTTCTGAGGGGGAGATTATGTGATATATCGAATGGTTGGAATATTTAAATTCAACGCCTTGACCTTGCCGCACCACTATTGTAACACCAACCGGTTGGATTTGGCACCAGTTGGCATTAGACCAGCAGGATAAACGGTTCATCGACGAATCAGTTGTTTTATTATAGAATCTATAAATTCATTGAGATCTACAAAATTATAATTCACAAAAAAATACAGTTCCAAATCGTCGCCCAAATATTCGTTCGAGAAGGAGTGCTCCATTTCGTTGGTTCCGAGGTACGTTCATTGAGACTATGTGACAGTTGAAATCACTGGAAGTCAGACATTCTTAATTTCGAATTTGAGTGAGGCAAACATGAGTATAGAAGATCTTGATATGGAAAATGTGATCGATATTGTGGGAGATGCTGAAATTTTGGTACAAGAAGGTCGGGCAAGGCAGTATTATATTAGATTCAGGCTTGACCCCTTTCGCCACATACTCAGGAAGTATATTTATTCGCTCATTTCGTTTGAATGAACAATCTGTCAGAGAACTGATAGAAATGTTGAATCCGTTTCTCACACCCCCTAAGAGACCTCATGATTCAGATAAGCGAATGAAGGGTAGTCAAGTTTGAAGAAGCGATGATATCAGACAATCAGATAAATTTTTTAAAAGGTACTAGTGGCATTGAAGTTTTTCGCATCTGTAAGCTATCAAATGGATATAGGCGCAAGGCGCAAATGCATGGACAAGGGTCAGCCAATCTTTTATGAGTCGATGCATTGGAGAGGTTTTAGCTGCTCTCAATTCCAATGAGATATTCAATGAATATGTGCGAAATTTCCTTCAAATATTAGAAATAAATGTGAAGATCTACGTGAAAATGATGTTTTTTCAAAATAAATTCTTTGTTGAAAACGCCTTTTTAGTTTCTACAAAGAGTTTGGATTTCCTATAATTATTGGAGTCATTGAATGTATATACTCATATAGCTATAGTTCACCCTTTAGAGAAAATGAGGAACATTTATATGTAATCTCCTTCCTCCCAGTGAACACAAATATATATATATATATATATATATATATATATATATATATATATATATATATATATATATATATATATATATAGAATAACGATTTCGTGACTGGTTCGAGTATAGGTCTTGCTGCAACCTCACTACAGCAAGACCTATATATATATATATATATATATATATATATATATATATATATATATATATATATATGTTACATTAAATTCACAAATACTGAAAGAACATGTTATGTATCTTGTAATCTACATGTTACATACATGTACCCTACAATGCCATAACAAAGTTATATCTCTGTTATATAGCATTTTGTGCAAAATGTTATGTAACTTCTTCATTGGATGCATATATTATATATGTAGCAGATATATTAAATATAATATATATAAATATATATATATATATATATATATATATATATATATATATATATATATATATATATATATATATGTATAATATATATATATATATATGAATATTCAGCTGATACTTTCACATTGAAATAAAATGCACGTTTTGTATATTCTGGGTTTTATTCAAAACATGTAACATAATTAACATTATGATGCCTGTAGTTATTTGTGTTTTTGTCAACGTTGTCTTTGGAATCTCAATTTGCTTAGATGAAACCATTCTGAAATATATATTTCGATATTGGCTTCAGACTGGGCTGGGAATTTTGAAGCAACAACCCCTGAAAGTGAAAAAAAATATGTCACTACAAATGTATCACGTCACAACTGGATAATTTCATATCAGAATCAAAATAAAGAAATTATCATCTTCAGTGTAGATCTCATTTCAATCATTATCAAGAGAACAAATTAGTGATGAATGGTAAGACAGTATAAAGAATTCTTACCTACAAGTGATCTTATTATAGGGAGATCTTCCACTCTAAAATTGTTCTGGAACCCCATCCAAGAACATTTCATTCCCAACTCATTTGTGAACATTCTTTGAAGTGTTCGCGAAGAATGCTCTTTAGCATTTCTGCCACCAATATTTTTGATAAAAACAATCTGTAACAAAGAACATTATGTTCAAATATCATTATATTGTTTTTGAGGGGTGTCTCACTTCTGAAATTGAGTGTACAACATCAACAAGAATGTCATTATTTCGTAGTTTTCTGGGTTTCTAACCGACCACAATTTGGAAAAATGAGAATTATTATTGGAATCTGCTGTACAAGTGTAGAAGAGTAGAACTCAGTGGCTCTCTTATGTTTCTACCTCCATCTTTCTCATCTGAACTGCTACTAATAACTTTTGGTTTTTTTGTTCTCTTTCCACGCCCTGTGTTGAGCAAATCTTCCTCTGCAGCGGTGGAATAGTCCGAATCAACAGCTCTTTTTCGAGCAGCTTCCAAAGATGCTGAATTGAGAATAACAAACAAATCAAAACCAAACAAAATCTCAAATTCAAAATTCACTTCACTCTCATTGCGCTTTATCAGAAAAAAAAAGATACCGACTATCATCCTAAAAATTTCAGTAAAGCAACAAGGGATGTTACACTATGTTAAAATCTAGAAATCCCACCTGAAATCTTTTTATGAAATCTTGTTCAAATCCCGAGTAAAAACCATTCTTTGAAAATTCTTTTTGCAAATTTCATTCGAGTGAGACATCCCTCGTAGGGTAATTAGAATATGACACGGAAATAGCCAAATTTATAAAATAAAAATAATTAAAAAACATTTTTTTCCGATATCTTCATGAAAAAACTCACAGCAAAAAGTAATTATTTCTATTGAATACTTCTCCCAACATGTTTCGGGATTGACATTCCTTGTCATGAGGTTAGCAACATTTTTTGTTTTTGGCCACCAACACTCAATTTGATTTGGGTATATCCAAGAACGGGAAATCTTAGAAAAAAAACATCTTTTAAAAATCTTATAACTGCAAAGCTTCCCATGGCCACAATACTGGAAAAAAATTAGGAATATAACAGACCTCGTTATATGAAGAATCTTGCTTTTAAACAAATCGTTAACTAAGTTCGTCAAAGAATGTCAAATATTGTATAGAAGCAAATAACACATCTTGATCAATTATACGTCTCTTCTGGCGAAGAGACAAATCAATGAAATTTCTTTTTCAAAAATCCATATCAAAAGTTAGGTTAGGTAAGTTCCCAAACAAGAAATTTTTTGACAAAAGAAATAATTGAAATATTCTAAGCTCTAGATATTCTCTGCAGCACAAGTAAGTTCTCCAACTTGGGATATGGATAATAAATGGAAATGAAAAACACTGGTTTTGCTTACTAATTGAACTGCATTCATCTACTTGGTTGGCGGCAAAATCAAGATACCCAGAACCGCAGAGCCAAAATACACACACAACACTCACAACACCCATTTGATTTTGATCACCTCTGATCACCACCTTTCACAGTCACAGAGTAACTAGAATAGAGAAACTAGAAAGATTTCAAGATCGGATCGACTGACTTAACAGAGAGAGAGAAGGTTGAGGAATGAGCAAGATGAAATTCTCGTCGGCAGAAACAATTAAAAAGAAAGGTTGTGAAGGATGGATCACTTGAGGTAGAAAATAAGAAATGAGTCAGTCCATCTTTCACAACTTTGCCTGGAAGTATAGATTATGTCTCTCTCTAATGTAGTCCGTACCATATTTCATGAATAATGAATAAACTTACGAGACGGCCAATCCAATTTTAAATGTCTCTGAAGTTCAGATTGTTGTCTTCCATAATTTTCCATATGTATATATATATGTATATATATATATATATACATATATATATATATATATATATATATATATATATTTATATATATATATATATATATATATATATATATATATATATATATATATATATATATATATATATATATATATATATATATATATATATATATATATATATATAAATAACAAAAATTGTATTTGGGACCCGAGTTTTGTTCTTAACTTGTCAGCAAAAACTTCCTCTCCTCTCTTCTTTAGACAGGAAAATGGGTTATATATATATATATATATATATATATATATATATATATATATATATATATATATATGTTACAGTGAAGGTTTTCACGGATACTTGAGTATGCGAAATTGGTATTCTGGGAGTTTATCCGTTGATTTGTCGGTATTGACTTTCGACGTTTCGCCAACATCTCAGTTGGCATTTTCAAGAATGTTACTGCTCCTACTTGGTGCTAGCAACTGTTGTTTAAAAAACTTCTGCCAGAAGTAATCTTTTTCGATCTGAACTTTTCCACGTAAAAGATCTATGGTTATATTACTTTGTTCTACTGCTTTGTCTGAACGCTGGGTAGCAACATTATTTTTTTCTTTCTCCCAGAAAATGCGGAATTTACAGATTTCATAGATTTCAGAAAAATAAGTTTTGGTTCTTATATATTTCTCCAATCTTTCCAATCTTTGTTCGTTACATTCAGTTGGTTCGAAACTTCTATCCACATCTTCATGTAGTCTTATTTAGTATAATAAGAGAATTTTTGTTTCAATTGAGGATGAGAACGCATATATTCAATCGATGAAATCTTCTGCTCAATTGACATTGGTTTATTCCTCTTGTCCATTTTCATTACCAACATCAGTAATAATATAATATTGACTAAGTAAATATTATTCATGAAAGTCTTGATAGACTCGGATAATGCTCGAATAAGAAAAAATTTCAATTCAAATTTTCAAATGCAATAATAGTATTGATGAAGTCTATCGACACTGGTACACACACACACCACGAATCCACAAAACACTTTCTTCCCGATCACCCAGTTGAAATTTGCAACGATGCCAAGCTCATTTCTTACCGAAATCTCAACGAATGCCCCCGTTGAAACGCACTGTACGTTCAACTTCATTCGTTCGCGAACGAGTACGTTCAGCGAACGAATGATCTCGAGAATTGGCCTCCCGGTCTGTTTCAACAGTTGATCGGTAAATTCCAAAAATTGAGTTCGAACGAAAATAGTTTCCAAACAAACGAAGAACAGTGTTAGTTGCGGTCAACATAGCCAATTCTTACCCCTTTGAAGAAAAGGACCACATTGTCACCGTCTCAAGAAACTGGTGAAGAACTTCATCGTCAAAACCAGCTAGCTGTAGAAAGTCTAGAGGAACGAGATAACTCCGCTCAATTCTTGTTGGCACTGGGCGAAAGAAAAATATAGTCGAAGGGTTTTATTCGCTGAAATAACAAATTCAGAAGGCTCAAGGGAATCATCACCAAAAATGCGACAGAAACCAATTTGTCAAAGAATTCCAAAATTCTCACAACTTGATCGATACTTTGGAACAAAAAATTACTTCACAACTCAATCAATCAAATCCTTCAAATCACGGGAGGAAAAGGTGGCCTAGTCGAAGGATTACAATCCATTATCAAATCATTGACAGGAGATTTATATCAGTATGATGCCGAAAAATACGACAAAGCCTCAACATCGATATCCGAAAACCAATCGAAAATAAAAGTGTTGGTGAAAGATCAGATATCACTCCTTAGGAATCGATTCAAAATTTCAAAGAATATACACAAACTATGGCCCACAATAAGCCAATCGAATAAATGTGTCTCATGCAAATTGAAAAATTCGTACAAGTTGAAATGGAGCAAAAATTTTCTAATACAATTAATTGGTTATTGCTCAAATAACCACAGCTCTTCAAGTCATTTATGATATTCTAGAGAGAATCGAAGCTATTACTTTTTCGAAATTGAATGTAGTACTTTACGAAAAAATTATGGAAATCGAAAGTTAAAGCAAAGGATATCCGATAATACTTATTCTCGAGATTCCAATTGTAGAGAATTACAATTATTACCAGCTGTATTCCTTGCCTACCCCCTCGGAAGCAATATTCGAAGCCATCCAACCCCAATGCAAATATTAAATCCTAAAGGAACAAAACTATATGTTTATCGGCACAAAATGTCAAGAAATCACACCTGAAGTTTACATCTACCACGAAACTAACCCAGTTGAAATAGAAGAAGACGGCCTTCCTTGAGAAGTTCAAATGTTGAAATATCACAAAAACGGACTGTCAACAGATTCCAGTCCGAGTAGAAAACGTCAGAGAAGATGGAGAAGAATGGATGGATTATTCTCACACCTGAAGACACTGTGGCTGTTCAAAAGTGTGTCGCAAACAAATACAATATTTTACTTGACGAGACTTTGGTCTAGAATTGAATTCTAACTGTAAGGTCAAAATCAAAGACATTCGAATTCGAAGTTATCGGAACTCTCGTGAAAGACTTAAAATTATCGAACTTCATAAAATGGATTATTTCGAGAAGCAATCAACTATCGGTTCTCAAATTCAGTTTCGTCCTGTGAAAATTGACTCTATGAATCTTGATGAAATCAAACACTTACAGAGTGCCTTGGAAATAAAAAAATTGGACTCGATTTCTGATTTTCCAGTGTTTTCTCACAATATTAGTGTAGGGAAAATAATAATATATATATTTTGCTCGCCATCTCCACAGCGTACATTTTGTATCGTTTCTACTTCAGAAGAAGATGCCAGAACAGGACACCAGCAGTGACGACCCCCCCCCCCCCCCCCCCAGGAAACACTCGCATTTCCAAATCCTGTGGCAACCCCAGAATTTCTCTCTAATGGCGGAGGAGTAATAGGAACGTCTTCCCACGGCACCGGCAGTTGGAACCAGCGGATGAACTCAGTGTCAGCACTTTTCTTGGAATAACAAGAAATGTGAATCTTTCTCATCACCTATGTTCCTGATGTTTATGGGAATTATCATTCAGTATTCATGTAGATTTCGAACTGTATGTTTGCTCAAATGAAATTTGCTCTTTCGTAATTGTTTTCAAATAGTCATTTTCAATCGGAGAACATTAAATTAGCTGTTGTATTACATAAACGTTGATACTAACCTGTATGATGATAATATTGAATGTTACATAGTAAGAAAAATTTTTTTCGTTGTTACAGAGTATAACATCACACACATATATTAGACTTATATTTCATATACATAAAATCTTCTACCGAAGTGAATATTGGAATGTGAACCGAAGGAAATGCAATGACAAATAGTCGAAGTATTGTTTATTCATTGAATTGTACACTGGCAATATTCTGTCAGTAGTTGAATCTCTGAATGTTTTCGAGAAGAAAAATAGTTTTATTGAAATACTCCTACTCATATAATGAGTGTTCGTCAACATGAATTGTGTCACCTATCGAAGCCTAGATACACCATTTATGACACGAGTTCAATTTTGTCATCATTCATCCTGAGATTGATATCATCACGGTTCACACCATTTCCTTGTTTGTTGTTATTATAATTGCTTTGGTATCAAAGACATTCATTTAAGTCTATTGGATTTCACATAGATGTGTACTTGAAATAATACCCAGACTCATTTTATTCCGTGAATTACATCATGAAAACACTTCTGATGAGGATTATACCCAAGCTGACGAAAATATCTCTTTTCTTGAGTCGTAGAATTATTTTTACTCAGACATTTTAATGGTGTCACGAAGGGAACCTATTATTTCGAATATTTACATCGTATGTTAAAAATCCCATATGAAGCGGGACATTTTCGATCAATTACAGCGATAAATTCCCGGCGGAACATTTTCGCACTGGTAAATACTCGGTAGGTATCGAAGAATACTCGCTCGGTCCGTGTATCTTCAGTAACGATTGTTAAAATGTACATTTGTCATCTTGACAGACATAAATACTGAATTTTAAACGTCGTTGTTTCAACTCCGGAAATATTCTACCGAATTACACTCGTGCATCAAAATAAACCTGATAAATTTTCATTCAAGCATGTTGTCAGTAAAAAAACTGCATTCGGTTATTTTCATATTTTGAAAATATGAAAATTAACTCATGCAGTTTTCAGACAACATGCTTTCATGGAAAATTATTGGTAACTTTGAAGCACTTGTGTAATTACTGCCGATAATAATGGCGACGTTATGACACAACTTGTCAAAGTTCAAATAACTTTATTAGATGTGTTATGTGGAGACTACCTATGCCACGAGAATAGATAAGAGTGCATTCGCATCAGGTATCACACGCTGGAAACTGGGAATTCAACGACATTGAACTTTCAGCCAGATTTGTCTCAAATTATAGAACGAGTTCATCTCATTTTTATTCAGTTATAACTGTACTTTCGGCTTCCACATTGCCAACGGAATATAGTAATAATTCATTTCGTGTCTTTTTCTAAATAAAGTTTCATTTTTAGAAACGGTCTTGGAGAGTTCCTAAACTCAAATGGCACAGTCGTTGTAGGATAGTAGTGGGTGGCCCTTAGCGATTCAATGTCGACGCTCATCCATTACTATACCGCGAACCGAAAGATTTCGAACTAAATCGTCGAAGGTATATCCAGCCTCACCAATTACAGATGAGAACTGATCGATTATTGGATATTGAACATTGAAGCGTAAAAAGTAAGAAGCAGTTGAGTGTGAACTATCCGATTATCATTGAATTGGATTATCAGTGGCAATCGATTCATTGTATTACCATAATATTTTTAGATCACGATCACAGGACCAGTTGGACCAATGAGTATTCTACATATTTCGTTGTAAATGATTGTTCTGTTCCCAATATTTTTCCATTAATTCTCCCCCATTGTGTCAATTCTATGTCTGAACTTGACGTACTTGCCGATTTGATTTTGAACATTGTTATTGACGAGATGTTTTCCACACAAGTTATTTTGATGCCATTTCCAAAATTGAAGGCGAACCAGAAGAACTAGCCGATTTAATCGAAGCTTGCGACCTCATAGAGAACCAGTTCTACAAGAGAGAAGAACCAACAGCGTTGATCAATAAAATTTTTATAACTTTCATAAAAAATAAACTCACAGGAAGAGCAAAAGTTATCACCGGATCGAGAGAAATTAAAACATGGACAGATCTGTGCAGTTTACTCCAACGCAATTTCGCCGACCAAAGAAATGATAATTCACTGCTTCGAGACTTGATGCTATTGAAGAAAGAAAACAACGAATCACCGAAACTATGGTTCCCGATGCCAAAACATAAGCAGCGTTCTCCTTCAAAACCTTTCATGCATGAACCAAATGCCAAAGTGAGAGCTGTCAAAGTCACCTTATATGATAACCTCATATCGAAAGCATTCCTCGCAGAATTGAAGGAATCACACTGGGATCAATAATTCCACCAAGAGGACCTACATATATAGAAACCGCCGTGTCGGAAGTTTCGATAGAAGAAGACATTTTGTACGCTCGAAACAAAACTGATACATTGATTCAAGTTCAGAATCATGAAAGAGATCCTCGCATGTGACCATCTACCAGCACACCGACGAAGAACAAGGAACCCAGTATGTCGCCCAATTCAAGAATACATACCGATTCGCCAAAATTTTGGTCAGAGTCCTATACGACCTTTCATACTCCAAAATGTTCCAAAGACCACCAATCAAGCAAAAATCTACCCGGAACTCGCCTCTGCCTCAAAGTTACCACCAGTTTCGACCGCCACAAAGAAAAGTATTTCAGCCTGTAACTCATTCTTTTTTTTGGAAGAAAAAGTTTGTGCCGTTAGCTAAAAGTACGGTAGAACATGTGGTCGAGGTTATGCGAAGGCAATCAAAATTTATACTAAACTGGACGCCACCCAATTCTCCTTTGAAAGATTTCTATGACCATGTCCGAAATGGGAAAACACGATTCAAAAAAAAGTTGTAATACACTCAGTGTAAGGTAAATATTGGCTGCACATTGTTATTCACATATTCCTAAAAAAGATGTGAAGAAAACCTGAAGAAAACAAATATATCCCTTTGAATCCCTTCTTTTGATAAAGAAATAAGTACAAAAAAATATACAATGTAGGTATAACAAACGTAGAGTCCGCCTGGACTAGATACAGTAGGGTTGATGTTTTGCTCTTACTTTAATTAACCAGAAATTACTAGAGAGAATACCTTATTAAACTGAGTTGGAATATTTTGAGGTTAGCTTTCGTTCAGTACTGTACGAGGGCTGCGCTAATATTCAGGTATAATTATAAATGCATAAATTGATATGATAACATCAGGTCAGATAAGAAAGTAGTTCATGAATTCATAAATAAAGGTTAGAAGGTAATGATATACTGTCCTGTCTAGACTAAGCGGAGTCTATCATCCCACGAAGCCGAAAGTTGTGTCATCCACTCTGTTCTGGTAGGCCATAACCAGATATGAAAAGGAAAGACGAACTGGTGGAGTAGATGAATCAATCTTGGGCTGCTCGGTTTGATAGATGTGAAAGGTGGACCACCTTCTCAATCCTCTAATCCAGGTAAAAGCCGGAAAGACGAATCTCAGGAGAAAGTGATTCAGCTGCCACGATGAAATTGGGTGCAAAATTGGGTTATCTTCCGTCCTAGGTGATCCCTTAAATCCTCATAACCAGGTACAAGCCGGAAAGATGATTGGAACAAAAAAAAAATAGCTGCTTCAGCCAAGCAAGAAAATGGCAGTTGCCAGTTTTCTACCGGAACCCGGCATAAATTCCATATTCAAATAAAATAATCTTCCAACGGGAAAACGTAGAGGATGCCCACTTCAAGGGATGAAGGCGAAACCCCTCCTTAAAACCTTTTTGAAAAAGAAATAGAAATTAGCAATTTGCTAAAATGAAGTTAGATTTTTATACATACCCCTCGCGGAGGTTAACCACTTTTAACAGCGTGGGTAGCTGCTCCAAATTTCAATAAAAATTTTTCTGGGGCTTCCAGGAACAAAATCCATATCGTTATATGCATTTGTGTCGCAAAATAACGCATAAACAAGTCGATTTCAACTCTAAAACTCTAAATCACTTAGACAAATGCTTTTTGTCGAACAAACAAATCTCGACCCACGGTCGTTCGCGTTTCGAACAGAAAATGAAGAGAAACCAAAATGGCCTAGCCTGCTCCGCAGAAAATTAATTGATTTTAAGATGGGTAGCGACATCTAGCTGTATGGGTGTTAAGTAGGTTATTAAAATTTGGAAAGAGTCAGGGAACAAGAAAAGATTTCTACTATTACACGACAATAAAATCCTTCTTTCAAATCGGGCAGTAAAAGCGTGTTAATACCTCTGGGCCACCTATTGGACAGAAGCCGAATTAAAAAGGTGATTTAGAGTTCCAGTGATTTCAACACGCTACACCACCCCCTTCCAAAAAGACAAAAATAGACTGAAAGGCTATTTTTGAAATTCTCACTAGGTTAATATGTATTTTGTTGCTCATTGGTAACTTCGCGTACCTCACGCCTATAAAAGGAGACACAATCGGGAAAAAAGTCAAAATCATGAAAATCACTAAGTCGGGTAAAGTCAAAATTCAAAAAGTTGGGATGTCTACGCAACATAAGAATACACTCAACCTTAGGAACCTGTCGTTGAAAAAGTATACTACACTAATTTGAAAATTCATAGTTTCATATCTAACTAACACGAACAAAAAAAGAAAACATTTACTGTAGAGGCTTTTCTCACAAACATAATTCGATTTTGTCATCGAATGCTTTCATACATAATGAAATGTAGAGTACATGAATGTTTGACCTAAAGAAAACTCAAGATGAAGAAAACTATTCATAATGAGGATGTTACACGTCACTTTCAAAATTTAACATCCGAGACTGCTTTAAGCAACATATTTTGCGAGTTCTGTGATACCCTCAAGGCACAACAGGTTTCAAACAAGACGAATCAATGGTACTATATCATGGATCCTGAAAGCACAATATGTCTCTAGTTGAACAAAATCTAGTGAACAACAGGCGTTCGTGTCGAGGTTGGTAATCAACACTATTTCTCTAAATTAAACATCCGAGGCTACCATGGTAACGCATAGGGAACAGATTAGAATGCCGACACTACTAACCTTCAGCTTTCCATCCCATAAAGTAAGGATTAGATTCCCAAGATTCACTACCGAATGCTTTTATCCGAGGCTGCTCATTTGCACAATGCGATCGGGTGAAGTGAGGACTCCTCCGAACTCACGGGATGTACTAACCTACTGAACTCTAGACAAGTTATAAACCTGGACAATATAGACAATAGAATCTGTAGGTTCATGTAGAAAAGACCTCTTACCACAACTACCTAACTAAATGTATCCTCTGTTGACCAAGCAAAAGAAAATTTTGAAAAATATATACAACTGTACATGGTACTAAAAATTTTAACGTACAAAATTGTGCCGCCTCAAGAAGCAAAAAAAAATCTGAGGATGTTCTATCCAACCGAAACGCTGGAGTTTGAGCCAAAATAAGGCTTCAAATCCTTAACATGCCACTCACCGCCTGGTGATCCATCTGGGCATTTCAATTTATAAACAAGTTTAGACATTTTTTGAACTACCGTGTATGGTTTTGAACAATACTTTGGAGCGAGCTTGGCTGAAAACTTGTCAACAGCACTAGAAAGAACTTTATTTCTTTTATACACCTCATCTCCGACTTCGAACGTTAAATCTCTTCTACGTAAATTATATCTGTTAGCATTCTTTTCATAAGACTTGTGAAGGTTTTTTCGAACTTCTGTAAAAATATCCTTTAATAGGCTCATTTCTGAAACATAAGAATCTCTGTCCCCTGGCATAACTTCCATGTCAGCAGTACTTTGGATTTCTCCATAGTACTTTCCCGATAAAGGCACATGTCTTGCAAAATTTAAAAATGAAGGAGTATACCCAGTTACCTCGTGCTACGCTGTGTTTATTGCTTGCGCAATTTTTGGGATGTGTTGGTCCCAATCAGTGTGTTGATGGACATAACAACGGATGGCTGTGCCAATCGTTTTATTCATGCGTTCCACAAAGTTAACTTGGGGGTGATAACGAGCATTAAATCAAATCTTTTAGACTTGATAAGTATCACACAATTTTTTAAAAACTGTTCCTGCAAATTGTGTCCCATTGTCAACGAGAAAATACTGAGGAACCCCAAACCTTAAAAAGACATAATTTTCTACAAATTTTGCTATACCTTGGGCTGTAGCCTTACGCATAGGATGCAGGATAACATATTTGCTGAACCAGTCACCAATAACTAGAAGATAAACGTTTCCGTTTTTCGATCGGGGAAAAGGTCCCATAAGATCGGCGGCTATCACTTGCCACGGAAAATCAACAGATTTTTGGAAGCTATGAATTTGAAAATTTGATCATTATCTATTTTCCACTGAGGAAATTGATCAGGATTCTCACTGATTTTAGTTTTCAAGTTATTATACCAAGTATCTGAAATATCAGGGGAAATATCTAGAACAGAAATATTTTGAATAGAGTTATTTTGAGGCATACATGATAGAGCATCCGGGACAACATTTGAGGAACCTTTCCGGAACTTTATGTCAAATGAAAACTGTCTCAAGCGTAGAACCCACCGAGCAAGTTTTCCAGTTGGATTCTTCATATTATCCAAATATAACAGAGAATGATGATCTGTGATCACTAAAAAATGTGTACCTTCAATAAAAGATCTAAATTTCTCTACGCAGAATATAACTGCCATCAACTCACATTGAGTTACAGACCAATTCCGTTCAGTGCGAGATAACGAACGACTAACATAAGCAATCACTTTTTCCGTGCCTTCTATATTTTGTAACAGTACCCCGCTTATACCGGTATCGCTGGCATCACATTCAATGGTGAATGGTTGAGAAAAATCAGGAGGACATAAAATAGGAGCCGAAACAAGGGCCTCTTTAATTTCAATAAACGATTTCTCAGCTTCATCGGTCCATTCAATTGACTGTTTTTTTCTACGACCATGTAGGAGTGCATTGATCGGAGCCATTAAGGTCGAATAGTTCTGAATGAAACGGCGATACCAGGAGGTTAAACCGATAAACCGTTTCACCTCTGTAGCAGTGGTAGGTCGAGGGTAATTTACCATAGCTGAGATCTTCTCAGGATCGGTTCTCATGCCATACTCGTCAATGAGGAAACCTAAGTATTTAAAAGAAGGTTGTAAAAATTTGCATTTCTTCAAATTAACTGTTAATTTTGCCTCTGCGAGGCGATCACTCACAGTGCATAATAAATCTAAATGTTCTTCCAGAGTGGAAGAAATAATAATTATATCATCAAGATATGTGAAAATGTATGGTTCATATTTAGGGCCAAAAATTGACGACAAAGAAATTGAGCTGAGTTTCTTAGACCAAAAGGAACGACTTTAAAATGAAACAACCCTCTACCAGGGATACTAAACGCAGTTTTTTCACGGGATTCACGATCTAAAGGTATTTGCCAAAATGCTTTTCTTAAGTCTATAGAAGATATAAATTTTGCGTTGCGTAGCATTGCAAGAATCCTGTCCACACGTGGAAGTGGATAACTATCATGTTTAGTAAGGCTGTTGAGTTTTCTACCATCAAAACAGAGACGTTTTTCGTTATTAGCCTTGTTCACTAAAAGAACTGGTGAAGACCAATCACTCTGAGATTCTTCTACTACTCCTACTTTTAACATTTCGTCAAGTTCTTTATTCATCTGTTTCAGAACAAAAGGTGACATAGGATATTGTCTTTGCCTAACTGGGCGAGCATCTCCTGTATCTATGTGCATGCTAACTTTATCTGTTCTACCTAAACGTAAATCTCCATCTATGATTTCAATATTTGATATAACCCTTTCAGCTTACTCTCTATCTTCAACAGTTAAATTATCCGAAGAAAATAATTCGTGAGAAAGAAATTCAAACTCGTTTTTGTTCACAGATAAGTTAATGTTACCCTCTTCACTCCTAACATGCCAAGAATTGTCTTGAAAATTGACTACTGCTCCAAAGTACTGTGCAAAATCACTACCTAGAATAAAAGAGAGCTTAATTGAGGGGACTACTAAAGCTTTTACTATTCGACACACACCACTGACACAGATGGGTAAATCAACAAATCCAATAACATTATTTTCTGTACCATCTGCAGTTGTGATATATTTAATATTACTATTATTATTGGTAACCTCAAGTCCCATTTTGCTCAAAAAAGACAAACTTTCTCCACCAACAATACTGGCGGTAGAACCAGAATCAAAAAGTGCAATGATTTTTTGATCAAGGATACAAACTGAAATATAAGGTCTATTGTCATTTTTTTTCTCAATGAATAAAGGTGAAACTCGAGCATTACATACAGAATTCGTTTTATAAGAACATCTAACTTCATTCAACCAGTGCTTCCACTTTGAAGCTTCTTCTTCAAGTAACTTGGTGAATTTTGAAAGTTTGGCCTCAGAAAAATTTGGAGATAAGTGCTGGCCTGGAAAACACCCACTCCCCGTTAGTTTCCCTGACAAACTTTACAAGTCTTGCTCATTTCTCCTTGCGCACCGCATTTAAAACAAAACAATGTTCTTTTCATTGTGCAATTATGGTAAGTATGATTATGAAAACGGCAATTCCAACATAACGTTCTTTCTTTTTTTGAACATATTTCATTTGATGAGCCTTTTGATGAACTAGGAGCTTCTTCTCTAAAATTGTTCTAAAATTGTTCTAAAATTGTTCGTTTTCGTTAACCAGCTGACGAACGTCAACCCTCAGAAGTCGAAACTTGTGCGAGCAATGGATCAACGAGGCCTTACCTTTTAACGTGCGATTACCCAGCACGGTGGCCCGGCGAGGATTCGAACCCCGGCCTTCCGCTTGATAGGCAGATATGCTAACCACTACACTACCGAGACTCTATTTACATTATCATTTTTAACGGATGACTGATCTACACTCTTATAGTTCTTGTTGAAGAGCTTTTTGGAACCAACGTTTTTACTGTTACCCTCGAAACGATTTTTATTTGAATTGAAATTTATTTGATGATTATGAAAAGTTGACCCACTGGGTTGAATTGAATTGGAGGTTGATGAAATTGGATGCTGAACTGTGGAAACAGAATTTTCAACTTGGAAACATGAACAAGTAGCTTGTGAAACGTTTTTTTGTAATGATTTATTTTTTATGTAATTGGCCTCTTCAAGGCGTTTGCAAATCTTCACTAATTCTTCAACAATGTTGGTTTCTGATAGAGCTAAATGAGGAATGTATTCGGGAAGGATATTTCTTCTAAGAATTTTTACTTCAGTCACTTCCAAAGGTTGTCTATTGAGACGTTTGAAAAAGCTTTCCATTATAGCAGAATGAATAACAATAGTTTCACTTTCGTGTTGCTTTCTAGCTTTGATAGTTTCCCAAATGTCATCTTCCTCATGTGGAGGTAAAAAATCAGTTTTTAATTTTATTACAAGGCTGTCCCAGTCTGTCACTGCGTGCTTGATTTGTAAAAACTACAAAAAAGCATTACCTGAGAATAGTTCTAATTTTGTAAGCCCCCTTGCATTCGCATATTCAGTTGCTTTGTCAACAAAAGTATACAGTTCTTTAGGATCGCCTGAAAATGTTAAACCCCAATCAGATACAGGTAATTGTCTTGCGCTATAGGAAACAATCGGTGTTGGAACATTAAAAACAGGTTGCACAGACGTTGGAGAAATAGGTGAATTTGTCCCTGGCTGTTGGGAAGCGGTTTGAGCTTTCTCATGTAGCTCGGCTTCTAATGAGAAACATTCACCCAAGGTTTCATTTTTAAATTTAGTTAATTCTTCCTCACCATCTGCAGGAACTGAAAGTCGTTTGACTCCTCCAGTTACATGGGCTAGTCGAGACTTTATTCGTTTAAAAATTGAATCCTTAGAAGTACCCTCAAAATCATTCAAAATGAGCCTAATAGAAGAAATTGAATCACTTATAGCTCTTTTCTCTGTTTGATAGTCTTACTTATACAAAGAAAGTTGAATTAAAGCACCAGGACGTTTGAGTTCATTATTTTCTTTATCAAGCATACGACCAAGAATTTTTCTTCGTTCGTCTTGATTTTTTGTGTGAACTACACCTCTAATAGCCAATTCATGAGTGCACTCTTCGTAGAATAAATGTACTGTTTTGAAAGTATCTTCCATGGTTTGGAATTAAATATAGAAATGAAAAAAAACTGAAAAGTAACTATCAACCTATCAAATTCTGCCTGACCCAAATTAATCTTCAGGTTCTCGTTTCAGAATTTTCAGAAATAAGTTGAACGCCGATGTGAAGCCAAAAACTCAATAATGATAATAATTGATTTGCCAAACTCGAGGCCCCATCAGTGGGCGCTACTGTAACTCTTTCTTTTTTTTGGAAGAAAAAGTTTGTGCCGTTAGCTAAAAGTACGGTAGAACATGTGGTCGAGGTTGTGCGAAGGCAATCAAAATTTATACTAAACTGGACGCCACCCAATTCTCCTTTAAAAGATTTCTATGACCATGTCCGAAATGGGAAAACACGATTCAAAAAAAAGTTATAATACACTTAGTGTGAGGTAAATATTGGCTGCACATTGTTATTCACATATTCCTGAAAAAGATGTGGAGAAAACCTGAAGAAAACAAATATATCCCTTTGAATCCCTTCTATTGATAAAGAAATGAGTACAAAAAAATATACAATGTGGGTATAACAAACGTAGAGTCCGCCTGGACTAGATACAGTAGGGTTGATGTTCTGCTCTTACTTTAATTAACCAGAAATTACTAGAGAGAATACCTTATTAAACTGAGTTGGAATATTTTGAGGTTAGCTTTCGTTCAGTACTGTACGAGGGCTGCGCTAATATTCAGGTATAATTATAAATGCATAAATTGATATGATAACATCAGGTCAGATAAGTAAGTAGTTCATGAATTCATAAATCACCGTCCTAGGTGATCCCTTAAATCCTCATAACCAGGTACAAGCCGGAAAGATGATTGGAACTGGGAAAATAATCCATCATTGAAACCCCAAAACCATGGAAGTGACAAACTCAATTGTCCCCAAAAAAAAATGGCTGCTTCAGCCAAGCAAGAAAATGGCAGTTGCCAGTTTTCCACCGGAACCCGGCATAAATTCCATATTCAAATAAAATAATCTTCCAACGGGAAAACGTAGGGGATGCCCACTTCAAGGGATGAAGGCGAAACCCCTCCTTAAAACCTTTTTGAAAAAGAAATAGAAATTAGCAATTTGCTAAAATGGAGTTAGATTTTTATACATACCCCTCGCGGAGGTTAACCACTTTTAACAGCGTGGGTAGCTGCTCCAAATTTCAATAAAAATTTTTCTGGGGCTTTCAGGAACAAAATCCATATCGTTATATGCATTTGTGTCGCAAAATAACGCATAAACAAGTCGATTTCAACTCTAAAACTCTAAATCACTTAGACAAATGCTTTTTGTCGAACAAACAAATCTCGACCCACGGTCGTTCGCGTTTCGAACAGAAAATGAAGAGAAACCAAAATGGCCTAGCCTGCTCCGCAGAAAATTAATTAATTTTAAGATGGGTAGCGACATCTAACTGTATGGGTGTTAAGTAGGTTATTAAAATTTGGAAAGAGTCAGGGAACAAGAAAAGATTTCTACTATTACACGACAATAAAATCCTTCTTTCAAATCGGGCAGTAAAAGCGTGTTAATACCTCTGGGCCACCTATTGGACAGAAGCCGAATTAAAAAGGTGATTTAGAGTTCCAGTAATTTCAACACGCTACAAGCCAAATATCAATCGACAAAAACCGAAACTAAGGACTATGGACACATCATCAGGAAATTTCCCTAAAAACGCGCAACCCAAACCGAGACGAAAATTTCTACCTGAAGAATTATTTTTCCAAGAAGAAAACTTCACCGATGGATACCAAGAAAATAGATTCAATCAATAAAATCCGGTTGACCAACAACAATAAGTCTAACAATCATAGGAATATTCTTATGGAACCACAAGAGGACGAAATTTTTGAAAACGAAGTGGAACCCAAAATTTTCGGGTAGCGCCCCCGGACAAATCAACGATATAGCGGAAATCAATGCCACATCTATATCCAAACTGCCATTCATAATAATTCCTGAAACGAATACCAAATTCATGATTGATACTGGATCCACCAAAACCCCCCTCTTCAGTACAAATATGGCATATAGCTTTTATCCACACCACATTCAGGAAGACAGGAAGACCACTTTCAAATACAGTCGACAGACAATATTTCCACCCACAATTGTATATATATATATATATATATATATATATATATATATATATATATATATATATATATATATATATATATATATATATAAAACAATTCTTATGAAAAATTCATGGGCACCAAGTCCTAAAATCACCGAATTATCCATTAACCAAGACAACTGAGTCACAAAACGAAATGAGCGTTAAAAAAAATTCATTGAGGTTGAACCATAATAGTTTTACTCTCGAGAATGCAGCTCATACGATAGAGATAGTTGAAAAAACTATGCCTAACTCAACCTAAGTAGGGTTTCAACGAACAATCGTGAAGAACACTGTAACTCAATTTTACTAGAAAAATATATTGTTACAGAAATTCCTAGCGCTGGCGTCAATTGTGGAATGTTCGACCATCAGGATTTATCTGGAGGATTCTCCACTGTGTGAGCGGCTATATAAACGGGGGCCACTCACCGCTAAAGCAGAATTTCTATCACGGAGAGTTTATCAGAGTGTTTAGTTTAGAGCGTTGAAAAGTCAGCGGAGAAGTTTTAGTGATCGTATTGTATTGTGTTGTGATAGAGAGTTGTAATTGAAGTAGTTTAGTGTTGTTTGGAGATTTAATCAACAAACCTGAAGATATATTGTATAATAGTGTTGTCGGAAGTGGAATTTGGCTAATAAATAAAAACAATTCATTGTGAATACGAGAAGTACATCTTACGATACGATGGAGGACATGTTGCAATTGATCCGAAACCAATTTGCGGATTATGAAAGACGACGGCAGGAGGAAAAACGAGAAGAGAAATAGCGGCGGCAGAAGGAAAAACAAGAATGAGAAAAAGCACTCAAGAAAATTCTGGAGAATAAAAAAAAAACGAGAACTAGAGCGAGGAAATGAAAAAGAAAAAAAGAGAAGGAGCACTCCAGGAAATTCTCGAAAATGAAAAGAAAGAACGAGAGAAGGACTCCAGAAAATTTCCGAAAAAGAAAGGAAAGAATGAAAGATGGAAGGAAAGAACGAGAAAAAAAAGGAAGAAGCGAGAAGAAGCAATCCAGAAAATTCTCGAAGAACAGAGAAAAGAACGAGAAGATCTCCAGAGAATTCTAGACTAATTTCTAGAAGAACAATTCCTAGGAAGCAACACAAAATTAATTTCTCTGTTGAGTTGAGGTGTTTACGCGATTTGGACTGGTTACAAAAAAGAGTTTATAATAATGATATCAATGTGAATTATAGATGATTAAAAAATGAAGTCAATTAACAAATTGAAAGAGAAAAAAATGGAATATTTCAATGCATTAATTGACAAATCTGACAACAAAAATAAAGCTGCCTGGTCGCTGGTGAATAAAGTGAAAGGGAAACAAAAAAATAATATCATCAAAGAAATCAGACATAATAACGAACATTTAACAGATCCTCTGGATCAGGCTAATGCTTTCGGTGAATACCTGACAACAAATGTTGGTGAAAAAATATCCAACCACTTTGGCAATAATCCTGGCAACAATTGTACCACAAGCGAATCCTCAAGGCATACAATGTTTTTCGCACCAGTCATTTCATCTGAAGTTATTGAGGTAATTAACAAATTACCACATATAAAATCTACTGGTATAGATGAAATCCCCATTACTGTAATGAAAGAATGTAAAGAAATAATTGTTCCTAGTCTAGCACATATTATAAATATTTTTATCGCTCAAGGTATATTTCCAACCAGCCTCAAGATAAGTACTGTCATTTTATTACACAAAAAAGATGATCCCACTAACATTGAAAATTACCGGCCAATATCTTTATTGAGTGTTTTTTCGAAGATTATTGAAAAGGTGGTTTCAAATAGGGTTTTGCTTTTTCTGAACAACTTCTCGAAAATTACAAACTGCCAGCATGGCTTTCGCAGCGGGTTCTCAACAGAAACGAGTTTTGTTGATTATACACAACATATTCACGACACATTGGATGTTGGAAGCCGTGTCGTATCTATACTTTTCGATCTAACTAGAGCTTTCGATACCGTTGAGAAAGCTTTTGTATCTTCAAAGCTGGACCGTCTGGGTATACGTGGTTGCATTAATAAGTGGTTCACCTCTTTTCTGGAAAAAAGGGAAATGTTTGTTAAAATTGACAATGTCATATCAAATGAGTTTGAGGTAGACTTGGGAACACCTCAAGGAAGTGTCCTTGGGCCTTCAATTTTTTTTATATTTATAAATGATCTTCCTGTCCACATTTCGCAAGCAAAGGCGCTAATGTACGCAGATGACACTTGTATGCTCATCTCTGATCGTTCAAGAAACATTCTTTCACAAGAAATGCATACCACATTCATGTAATTTGATAATTGGTGCTCTAGAAACAGTGTTATAATAAATCTTAAGGAAACGCTTTGTATTGAATACCACACTAATTACAGACCACCATCTTATGGTCATTTTTCTTTCAATAATCATGATATTGTATCTTCGAAGCATGTTTAGGTACCATTTTTGATAATAACCTGTCTTGGACAGTTCAGACTGATTATTATTCATTAATCATATTGAGATCTATGCTTGATACTGACACTCTCATAAATGTTTATTATTCTTATGCCTATGCTGCTATTGCATATAACGTAATCGTGTGGGGACAAGCACGAGACGTAGAAAGGATTTTTATCTTACAAAAGCGCATTTTGAGGCTTATTTTTAGCTTACCATATCGATCGTCGTGTCGTGATATATTTAAACATAAAAGAATCATTACTGTTACCTCAATTTATCTCTTGAAATTATTAACATATATATTTAATGATCGAAAGTGTATTGTGAAGAATAAAGATATACACACCTACGACACAAGGCATAAGAATGATTTTATATTGAATTAAGTGAATCACACCTTCTGTCAAAAGTCTCCATTTATGGTTGGCATTCGTTTTTTCAACAAATTACCTTTGTACATCAAAGAGAGTACATCTAGTGACATGTTCAAAATGAGGTTGAAGGCAATACTCTTAGACCAATGTTTTTACAATCTTGAAGAGTTTGAAAGATATATTTCAAATGATTTTTTATAACATTTTTTTTTCTTGACTTTGATGTCAGGATGAATACGACATTGTTAATAACAGTGGTTTTTTGTAATTGTGAATGTTATGTTCTTTCTGTACTTTGTATATACTTATATGTATGTACTTTTATGACACGTCTTATCTATTGTAAGCAATGGCAACAAGACAATAAAGAATTGAATTGAATTGAATATTTGGTAATTATAGTTTACGTTTTTGCCTACTGCAGAGATTATCACAGTGTGAAATAAATATATTATAATAGTGTATGAATATAAATTAAGTCAATACATATAAAGTTGTGACATCTCGAATAGAGTGGATTCCATTTAGCGTTCATAGTTTCCTGACACAATTCTGGAATAAAGTAGATTTTATTTTATATTTGATATTACCAATGCAGTCCGCATATATCTGAGAGAGAGCAAATTTCATTGTATTTTTACATGCGCTGTGGATTGGTTCTGAGTGATTGTAAGTAGAAGCAATTACTTATTTCTGCTACTCTGGCGTGGAATATGGAAGTTTAGTTCGGCCAACAGTTCAGGACAGTCGATTAGACCATGTATTATTCTGTATAGGAAAATGCATGAGTAATATGTTCTTCTATTCTCCAAAGATAAAAAGGAAAATCTGTTCAGAATTGTTTCGTTGCTACGTCCCTGTTGGCGGTACGCACCGTCCAGTTCGTGAATCATGTATTTCATGAACCTTCTCTGACATAATTCAACTAACTGTATTTGTACGTTGTATATGGGTGCCCAAACTAATGCACCATATACCAGTTGTGATCTTACAAGTGAGTTGAAAAGTAAGGTGAAACATTCAATGTTTCGAAAGTCATGGCAAGTACGGAATATCAGGCCAAGCATTCTTTTGACTTGAAGAATAGTTTTGTTTGAATGTATGCCAAAGTTCCGCTTGGGGTCGAACCAGATTCCCGAATCTTTGATTACTGCGCATTGTGTTAAATGATGGTTATTGATTGCATATGCGTGTTGAATAGTGAATACTTTCAAACTGAAAGTCATGTATTTACATTTATGTATATTCAAAGGTAACTTGTTGGTTGTGCACATGTTGAATAGGCGATCAATGTCTTTTTGAAGTGCAAGGCAGTCATTTAGCGAATAAATGAGACGAAATATCTTCAGATCATTTGCCAACAGCAGAACAGCACTCGAGAATTCTTCGCAAATATTGTTTATAAAAATGGAAAAAAAAGATGGGCTAGGACACTGCCTTGTGGTGCACCGCTAGATGCTGTGAAAGTGTATGACTTGCGACCCCGATGTTCGACATATAATTTTCTGTTGGTTAGATAGGACTCGAAAAATAACAAGAGAGGATTGTCTATGCCAAGTGAATTCAGTTTTCTTGGCAATATTTGATGATTCATTTTGTCGAAAGCTTTCAAGAAGTCCGTATGAAGTGTCAACTTGTGCACAATTCTCGAAATCATTGTATACTGTTTGGGTGAAGCACATCAGATTAGTGATTGTGGACCGTTTACTGATAAAGCCATGTTGATCTGTGTTTATCAAGTTTCTAACGTATGGGAAAATTCTATTATACAGACAGTTCTCAAAAGCCTTCCCAAAGTTTGACAGAAGTGTTATTGCTCTGTCGTTCAAGAAGTCATTTACTTAACCGGATTTGAATATGGGGCAAATTTTTGAGATTTTCCATTTTAAGTTTTGGTTTAAGTTTTTTCAGTGCTTCCTCAACCTCTGTTTCAGATATTGATCTAACCGAGATTGTGGGGTTATTTTGATTTGGTATGTCACTTTGTGAGTAGTTTTTTTCGGTTGTGGCATATACGGTTTCGTAGAATGTTGCAAAAGCGTCTACTATTGCATGAGGATCATTGTATTCTATGTCGTTGAGGTGTTACCCAAATAGCACACGACGTCCTGAAGACGAACCATTTATGTCCCAGTTACGTCGATACGTCCCGGGACGGATAGGAGACATTCGAAGAACGTACATTACCGGATGTACCATGTATGTACTGGTTAGACGTCCCATGTAGGTACATACTTGGTCCCGTTACAATCGGAATGTAATAAAAACGTACATGCTTGGAAGTACTATGTACGTACTTTATTAAGTGTCCCTGATACGTTTACATTAACTCCTCTTCAGGTACGTACTTTTCGGAATGAATTTGGGACATACCAATGACGTGTTTTTTTGTGAATCCCATGTACGTACTGCTCAGACGTATCATTTACGTACATGTTTGGAAGAACTATGTTCGTACTATTTGGACCTTCCAGGTGCGTACATATTGAGTCCCTTTCAGATACGTATATTTCGAAACGTTTGCGGGACATAATAGTAATGACGTACATTTTTGGAAATCGTATGTACATACTATCTGGACGTCTCGTTGACGTACTTTATTGTACATACTGTTTGGACCTCCCAAGTACGTACGGATTGGGTTCCTTTCATTTTCTACATTTCTGTTAGTATGTACATACTGTTTGGACCTCCCAAGTACGTACATATTGGGTCCCTTTCGCTTCAAGGGGTATTGGGATTTTGAGAGTGATCACTTAGTGTATTCAAACATATATCAATATTGGTAATGCAATATTCATAATGAATTATTCCTAAAAAAATTGGAAAAATTGAAACATCGACATGTGGTGAATTTAAATACCAGAAAATTACATACAGAATTTTTTGCACAGCAAGTTTGATATTCCAAAACCGCCATCACATGAGACAGTGATCATTTAGTGTTTTTTCGAATATATTTCCATTGTTACTGAACTTTCTAAAATTTTAATATTATCTCGAACAAAACTAACTTGAAGTCATCACATCTATAGCACCCAACTCCTTCTTAAAAACAAGTGTCTCCGTGCCGTAGAGCGTAACAGTGGTCGACAATAATATCTCCATAGGAAAGGTCGAGAGTTCAAGCCCCGCAGCAGCCAGGTCTTTTTCCAGGTAAGTATTCGGTTAGATGGTTAGTACACGTGAATGAGTAAGATTTCCAACTTGACTATTTGGTAAAAAAGAAATGAATTATCCCGAATATGAAAACTTAGATTCATTAAGTGATATCATATGATATATCATTACGTTGTTTTCGATTATTGATCTAATATCGCCGAATGTTCACATTTTTTTGTGGCCACTATTGATATCATCTACAATATAAGGTTAATATTCCCGTAATATTGAACCAATATTGGTCAAATATGTTTGTTCTACTTGGGATAGCGCAAACAGAATGGAAAATGTACGTTTTCGGGATGTCCCAAACAGTTCCCCTTTCTGTACATTTCAGGTCCTGTGTGGACTAGAAAAGTACGTACCTGGGATTACCGACTATGCGGAAACGGTAAGTCGCAGGGAGGTCTTATGTACGTCTGTCGGAGACAAAAGTACGTCCTAAATACGTACAATTCATCCTCACCGTACATATGCAGTACGTCCACTGGACGTACTTGTGCTATTTGGGTAAGTACTCGGAATTCTGGAAATTTTTCTTTGCTATGAATGAACCAAAAGAGCCGATGAGTCGGATCTGATTGCATTTTTGGCCTTTTCTTGGAATTCGTCATTGGCTTTGAGTACTTGAGATTTTATTGATCTCCTAAGCGATCTGAATTGATTATGGTTATGTTCAGAGTTGGTAGTTTTTAATTTTCTTAGGATTTTTTTTTTTGCTTCATATTGCGTATTATATTTTTGTTATGCCAGGGTGGATATCTGTTTGTGTATTTTTTTTAAAGTGGAACACATTGATTTATATCGTGAACAGTTTCCACTGCTAAATTGATTTCAGAGATATTGTTCAGTCGTGACCAGTCCACATTCCGCCAGTGAAGAATACAGTGATGGTGGGTTTGCTTTTCGAAAGTTGTAATACATATATTTTTCATTGTAGGAAAAGTTTGCAGATGCTCCCGGGATTTTTATTGAAAATTGTAGAGCAGGGTGGTAGTCATCCTCATTCACCAATGGGAGGTCATCTCCATCAACAGGGCAAGTTACATTTGATATGACTGAGTCTAGGATTCTATCTGATCGGTTGAATATTGTGTTGTGTTGATACAGATCGTAAAAATTTGTGAAGTTTTCGAGAGCCAGGAGAGTAGGAGAGATATTTTCATCTTCCTTTACAAGAGATGGCTGATTCAAGTCGCCAAATATTAGTAAGTCGTTGCCATATAACTAATCTAGGGATTCTAGAGTTTCAGTAAAATTTAACATATGTTGATTACCCACGGCAGGAGGGATTGTTCACTACAAAAATGAAAAATGGTTTGTACGAAGGTAGTAGTCCATACTCAAAGTGGAAGACCAATTTTATTGAAAAAGGAAACACGAAGTCATCTCCACAACATATTTAATTCCTTAAGGAACTATGTCCTAGTCAAGACATGTTTCGAACATATATATGTTTATCTTCAGTTAAGTACAAAAAAGCTAAAATAGAGTTAACAATGAGAAAACAGTAAAAGTGATTTTTTACATGATACTTACGAGAGTTGGGAGATCAAAAACGACAAATTACATATTAACAATCATTATACTACTTACGAGAACCAAAGTGGTTCAAGAAGTAGAATTATGTTATTATGGGGTTCCACACCCATCTTATAACATAATTCTACTTCTTGAACCACTTTGGTTCTCGTAAGTAGTATAATGATTGTTAATATGTAATTTGTCGTTTTTGATCTCCCAACTCTCGTAAGTATCATGTAAAAAATCACTTTTACTGTTTTCTCATTGTTAACTCTATTTTAGCCTTTTTGTACTTAACTGAAGATGAACATATATATGTTCGAAACATGTCTTAACTAGGACATAGTTCCTTTAGGAATTAAATATGTTGTGGAGATGACTTCGTGTTTCCTTTTTCAATAAAAATGGTTTGTGATTGAAAGTCACTTCACAACCAACTATGTCAATGGAGGAGAACAACTGGCGATGTGCTGACAGATCAATACCGGATGCAATACAGTCTGATCTGATTCCCACTAATACACCTCCTCCACGTGACACTTCCAGAAGTTTCTTCGAGCATGTGTTACATAAAACTGAAGTACGAGTGGGAGAACTAAAAGCAAATCTAGAAGGAGAACTGGAGGAAAACGTTAAGAAAATTGACGATGAATTCAATAAGGAATTGGATATAGTGCGGGAGGAAATGGGAAATGAGATGAGAAATGAAATGAGAGACCTAGAAAAACAGATAGCTCTTCTCAAAAACCAAGATTGCCGAGACAGGGTCGCCACGTCAGGAAATTCCGTGAAACGACCAACTTTTGATGGTCAGTCGTCTTGGTCCATGTATCATCGACAATTTGAGGCTGCGGCAGAGACTAATGGATGGGGCGAAGAAGGAAAAGCTACGGCACTCAAAGTAGCTTCGAGAGGGACAGCTTTGGATATATTACAGACGATACCCATATAGCGGCAAAATAAATATGAGGACCTGATTTCTGCATTAGAGTTGAGGTATGGCGATCAACACCGAGTACAGCTGTACCGGGCTCAAATGAAAAAATATCCGGTGAGAGTCTGCAGGAATTTGAAGCAGATATGAGACGATTTCAAGGGGCAGATAGCGGCGCAGATGTTTATAGATGGACTGAAGACCCGAAGATGCAAATAATTTTACGTCTGACAAGTTTCAAAAGGAGTAGCGATGCCTTGTTACGTTCGCTAGAAGTGGAGGCGGCCTTCAACACCTCAAGGTTCATTTAAACAGTTTCTGTAGGAGATCGAATCATTGATAAGTGGAATGAGCACCTAGAAGGAGAGAACGTGCTACAGATGAGGAAAACCAGGACATCTTATCATAATTTGTACTTTCTACTCGAAAGTGCTGGAATCTATCGAGCCAGCCGAGAGCCCGACTGGAATATTTTGTGATCTCAGTCGGGCTTTTGACTGTGTTGATCACACTATTCTCCTGGAGAAATTATCGAGATATGGTATAAGAGGAATTCAACTTGATTGGTTCACCTCCTACTTGTCTGGTCGTACACAATCGGTTAAAATTCAATATTCAGATAGCCACCACTATAATTCAATATTTTCTAAATCTAAAAAATAACATCAGTGTACCTCAAGAATCGGTTATGGGACCTATACTGTTCATATTATATATTAATGAAATGCCAACTGTTCCACAAGATTGCTTTGTCTGCCTGTATGCAGATAATTCTTCCATTTTGTTTGGGTCCAATAATCCACCTGAACTTCAAAATCAAATTGAAATTAACATAAATCATTCACATAATTGGTTCTCAGATAATTCTCAGATTTTCAATACTTGTAAAACCAAATCACTTGTTTTTAAAACCGTTCAAAATGTAAAAAATACTTTGCCACATATAAATATTGATAACACGGTTGTGGGGGTGTGCAATAGCGTAAAATTTTTGGGTATTTATGTTGATGATAATCTCAAGTTCCAAACTCATTATAATAAACCCTGCAATAGTTTGAATAGATACTGTTATCTGTTGAGACACTTGATCGTTCAGCAATGATTTCATTTTACTTCGGTGAAATTCAATCGAGATTAACTCATGGCCTCATCATTTGGGGTAATACCAGTGCTGCCCATAAGGTATTTCTGGTACAGAAACGGATTGTGAGAGTACTAGCAGGTGTGACAAAAATGATTTCTTGTCGCGATTTATTCAAGAGGTTTGAGCTACTGCCTCTTGCTAGCCTTTACATATCAGAAGTATTATTTTATATGCATGAAAATAAACATAATTTTGAAACAAATAACTCAATTCACAATTATGACACTCGAATTAAAAATAATATACATATACCAGTTTCGTCTTTATCATTGTGCCTCAAATCATTAGGTCATCTTGGTCCGAGACTTCATAACAGTTTGCCCCGACATGTGAAGAACTTGACTTACAGCCTGTTTACAAATGAAATAAAAAAATATCTTTCACAATCATGTCCTTATACGGTTGAGGAATTCTTTGAATTTCTATTTAGTGTCCAGTAGTATTAGTGTATTGTATATTTAGACTTCATTGTGATATTTATGAACTTGTTCATATCTTAAACAGTTTTATATGACTTGTCCAGTTGCACTCTATGCTCTTCTATGGACCAAATAAAGAATTGAATTGAATAGGGTGGGAAGGCCACCAAGATCTATCTCACCTGCAAGGGTGCCATCTCGTACACAATCACCTGTGAGGACGAGGTCATTCAGTGAGTCCTCAAATTGGCGTCAGGAAAACTAGAATTAGCCAGCATATTGGCTAGCAATAACAGAGCCCCTATGGTCATCCATGTTAACAGACTGGAAAGAAGATCTAAGAGCCTTACCATTCCAGGAGAATTGAATGCAATTGGCGCTATATAATAATAATAATAATAATAATAATAATTGATTCTTGGGTGTTTTCCGGGTTTGTTGGCCGTGGTCCACAGGTTTTTATTCCTGACGTTTCGCCTACGACTATGGTAGGCATTATCAAAGTCTGTGAGGTAACGGACGCAATGATCTCGTTCTCACAGTAGATACTACTTCATTGACGTTATGATCGGCTTTATACCTGTTCTCCTGTTCTCCAATCATAACGTCAATGAAGTAGTATCTACTGTGAGAACGAGATCATTGCGTCCGTTACCTCACAGACCTTGATAATGCCTACCATAGTCATAGGCGAAACGTCGGGAATGAAAACCTGTGGACCACGGCCATCAAACCCCGAAAACACCCAAGAATCAGTTACCTTTGGCCGTGAAAGTTTACGTTCTTTGAATAATAATAATAATACCCTTGTCTATCGGAGCCGCGTGTTGGGGATAGAGGTCCCTGATACTAGATGCAGGGCCTGCCGACAGGCGCCCGAGACTTTTATGCATTTGCTGTCATCCTGTGCAGTTTATGCGGTCTCGGCCTATATCCATCGCCATAACGCGGCCTCACGAGTGCTGTACTATTTTCTTCGGCACTCGTATTAAATAGACAGGACACCGGTGCTGCCTTACGCTCCAGGGGATATTGAGTCCGTAGTGGAGAATGGAAGGTGTCGAATTTTTTGGAACTTTTCATTCCCCACCCTCAGGCAAATACAAGCCAATAAGCCTGATATAGTCCTCTTCGACCACCGAAGTAAGACGATATTCGTTATTGAGTTTTCGGCCCCTGCCGAAACGAATAT
This sequence comes from Zygogramma bicolorata, assembly GCA_032362365.1. Lineage (NCBI taxonomy): Eukaryota > Metazoa > Arthropoda > Insecta > Coleoptera > Chrysomelidae > Zygogramma > Zygogramma bicolorata. Next base: position 408,525 of record JAVJAQ010003311.1, on the reverse strand, counting down.
CGTCCGAAAAGGAGAGGAAAAACGGACAAAGTACCAGGATTTACTTAACGAACTCCGCAGGCTCTACCCAGACTATTTTGTCAAGTTAGTGGTTCTGATTATAGGTGTTCTCGGTGGTTCCAGACCAACGCTACTCTCGGAGCTCAAGATCATACCGGCATGCCGTAATGCGGCAGAGATCTTGGCCGGCCGCATGCAGAAGGCTGTTATTCTCGGTTCGTTGCGTCTGCTCAGGACTCACGATTCTCGGAGCCAGTGACCACTTACCTCGCGGTGCGGGGAGTGGTCATTGGTTAATTATACTAGCGCGTCCGCCCACCGGGTCGGAGCAGTGGGGAGTACGTACCCGACTGGGCTTGTTCAGACGACAGATAATTATAATAATAATAATGATAATACTCTGGTGAGTAGTGCCACCACTTTCCTGAGCTTAGGATGCAAAATCGGACCGGCAGCTTATGCGCATCCGGGAGAGAAAAGCTTTTTATCTCTGGTGCCGGCCGTGGGCCTGCTGGGCTAACCACCTTGCAGGCCCTAAACTCTGGTTCCTGTCACTAGAGGACAGGGCCCCCACAACCGACCCCATTCGAATAGGGGTCTAGGGCAAGGTGGAGGGGCCCAAACCGATGGACAGCCCCATAATGACTCTGGCAATGGACACGGACAACGTTTTGAGTGGACCGACGAACTGAGAGACGACCTGATGCGGTGCTACGAGAGTAGTGAGCCCGCTCGAATGGGATACATGGCGAGAATGCATGCGCTGTGGTACATGGCACACCTGGAGCATGCCGCCTTTTCCGCCCAAAATCTCGGGGATTATGTATCCCATCTTCGCGGCCGTGGCTATGTACGTGCCCCACCGAGGCCGGTTGAGCAGGCGGTAGAAATACCGCCAGTGCGATTGGTGAAGGAGAGGGTGCGCCTGGAAACACCGAGAACACAGAACATCGGGACCCGGAGGATGCTTCACAAAGTGAAGACCCTCAGGCCAGAACAACTGGCCCGAGTGGATGCAGAGGGTCGTAGTGCCCTTACAGAAGAGTCCGACATCTGGCAGATCAACTGTGCCGTGTATTACTCTGTTCAGGCTCTTTCTGGGTGAGAAGGGGGTGACAGACCCTTCGACCCCTCCAGGAAGCATGAACAGCGCATACACAAGATGGAGGCTAAGATCAAGTCGGCGAGACAACACTCGTCTCGTATCCAATGTGTGATGGACTACTTAGCGGCTCAAAGGCCATTTACGCACGCAGAGCGGCAAATTGCTGCAAAACTACGAATGCTTGTGACTGCAAAGAAGTCACTAGTGAGGCGGGTGAGGGCTTTCTCAGAGAACAAAAAGTTCCGCGAGAAACCCTCTCGCCCATTCCAATTGCCTCCGCGTGTTGTGGATAATCCGCCGGCCGCTGATCGGGTGGAATCCTTCTGGAAAGGTATCTACGAGCATCCGCAACCACTCAACCGAGACACTCCAGCCCTGATGCAGTTTGAAGCTTTCTGTACAAGGCTTTAACAGCCTGAGCCCGAAATACTGCGTCATAATACAGGTAATAGAGGATTTTGTTTTGCTAAATTAGGCAGAAGTTATTTTATTGCATGGATAGTTGCAGTCTGACGTACTTAACCTAAAAACACAAAATACTTACAAAAATGGCGAACGGAAGTGCCGCCATTTTGTGAAAAACCGTTCGGGTCTGTATCTCCGTAACCGTGCACTCTGGGCCCACAATTATCAGGACCTTTTTTATAGATAATTGAATTTCCTATCATTTTCATCCAATAATTTTTTTTATAGCACGACTTACATTATTACTTTCTGTTTATTCACTTTTTTACCGATATCTCTTTAAATAATTGTTCAAACAATACATTGTTTATGATAAAACTTTCAAATCGATTGATTTTCTATAACTTTTATCCAGATCTTTCTCCTCTGAAGTTAATATTTTTGAAGTTACAACGCGTTCAATGTTGTATTACCGAGTACAAGGTTATTAAGAACGAAGTATGCATAGCGTAATGATGCGAATCCGATACATAATAAAAAAAATATGAATTTTAGAATTTTTTTGATTTAATGAATAATTAATAATTCAAGTTCTCACCTGCAAGAAATAGCGAATACCCATTAAAATATTTTCTTTGTATTTTTTTTATACAATTGAATATTACTATAATTAATTCAAAAACTACTGCCATAACTAAACACGCAAATAAAAAAATGGAATATTTATTGAAGAATATATGTGAAATTAATTTTTACAAATGTACACCAAAATGAATCATATGTCCTCTCTGACTCTTTGGCGTTTCGAGGGTGGTAAATTTTCGATATTGGTAACATTCTCCTCTTCCTCTTCGTTATCTTCGTCAGTGGCATATAAAGATTGAAATGCCTCTATTAATTTGTCGTCAGAATCATCACCAATATCTTCATCGATGTCGCACAATTCTGTGTTGTTGACGATTACTTTCAGCTGATTAGTGCACGTTTCCTCTGTGCAGTTCTCACAGATTACCGTACAGTCCAATCCTGCTTTTCGGCACCCACAGGCTCTGCCACAGCCAGTTCTACATTTGCATGAAATGCACTCTAGTTGATCTCCCAGATACAAGACGATTGAAATTAACGCGTTGTAACTTCGAAAATATTAACTTTAGAGAAAAAAGTTTTGAGTAAAAATTGTAGAAAATTAATCTATTTGGAAGTTTTATCTGAACAATTTATTGTTTAAACAATTATTTAAAGAGATATCGGTAAAAAAGTGAATAAAGAAAAAGTAATAATAATATGAGTCGTGAACGGTAAGTGCTACGAAAAAAATTTTTGGATCAAAAAGATAGAAAATTCAATTATCTATAAAAAAGTTCCTTATAATTGTGGGCCTAAAGTGCACGGTTACGGAGATACAGGCCCAAACGATTTTTCACAAAATGGCGGCACTTCCGTTCGCCATTTTTGTAAGTATTTTGTGTTCTTAGGTTAAGTACGTCAGACAGCAACTATCTATGGAATAAAATAGCTCCTGCCTAATTATGTATTATGGACACGAGTAACTGGCTCCCTATTACCTGTACTAGTCAACCGATAACCACGGATGAAGTTCGGAAATCTCACCACCATTTGGCTAGGATATTCAGTTCTTGGCTAAATGGAGAGCAGCTGATTCCGGAATGGTTTGTCGAGGGGCGAGCCGTGCTAATCCCGAAGAACGGAGATTTGTCGGATCCTAATAATTACAGACCGATAGCATGCTTGAATACGTGTTACAAGATGTTCACACGCATCTTGTACATGCGTACTCTCCAAGCAGTTGACCCAGTGTTCGAACGGATATATGAGCAAAAAGGGTCAAAGAGGGGTTCCGCGGGCTGTAAGGAGAACCTGCTGATTGACAGATGCATCACGCAAGACTCCGTGCAGAATAAGCGGATTCTTTCTATGGCCTGGATCGACTATCGCAAGGCATTCGATACAACATCACATGAGTTGTTGTTGTACTTACTCGGGTGCCTTGCGGTACCCGATCAAATTGTGAGATGCATCGAACAACTAATGCCGCTCTGGAGGACCCGCTTCACCATAACATCAGGTGTAAGCAGGATCCAAACAGAGCCGGTCATCATAAGAAGAGGTGTTTTTCAGGGAGATTCCCTAAGCCCACTTCTCTCCTGCATCTCACTAATGCCATTGTCCGTTGCGCTCAGGAAAACTCGGAGATATAACTGCGGCAGCCCTGGAAATCGGAGGCATAAGGTCACCCATCTTTTTTATATGGATGACCTCAAGCTCTATGCTTCTGGAGAAAGTGACCTACAGCAGTCCCTCAGGGTGGTGCAGGAGTTCACGCATGCTGTCGGTATGGAATTCGGGATTGACACTGGTTCATCTCAAAAGAGGACGATGCGAGGATTTTGCTGAGGATGCACAACTCGTAGACGGAAGCATTCTACATCATTTGAATGCCGGAGAGACATACACCTATTTGAGTATGGAACAACGCCACACCCAAGAGGTAGACTCGGTGGAAAATGCTCTCCGTGGCAAGTATAGGCAGAAACTTCGGCAGATCTGGTCCTCAGAGCTGTCGGGAAAAAACAAAGTTTCTGCCACCAACATGCTTGCCATTCCGATTCTACTCTACTCCTTCGGAGTAGTCAAATGGACTCAGGAAGAGTTGCGGCAACTCGACGTGAAGACTCGCAAAACGATGCATATGCACAGAAGCATGCATCCCAAATCGTCCGTTCCACGGTTATATCTCCTTCGACAACAAGGGGGCCGTGGACTTTTGAGTTTGGAGTGTCTCCACAACAGAATGGTACTGGATGCAGCCTGTAGAGTCTTCAGGAGTTCGAATCCCCTACACTGCATGGTTCGAAACCATGAACATGCAGGAGTCGGAGCCTTTTTATTCAAGGCAGCAAGGCGCGCTGCTGATGAGCTTGGTATAGTCTTCGACACCGAGCGGGTAAACCAACTCTCTGTCACCGAGTTGCTCAGGACTCATGTTTCCGGAGCCAGTGGGGAGTGGTCACTGGTTAACTATACTAGCGCGTTCGCCCACTGGGTCGGAGCAGTGGGGGGTACGGACCCGACTAGGCTTATTTAAACGACAAATGATAATAATAATAATGATAAAGTTTATTCAAAATTCGTAAGAGCATATACATCAATTTGTAAAAAGGTGAATAAACAGTTCAATTATACCCGCGAAGTTAAAAACTTGTTGCGAGATATACGAATTTCATTTATGTATAATATATTTGATAAATTTGTAGAATTCAACAAAATAATTTTGAAAAATCAACTTATTTTCTTAACTGAAGTGAGAGATTTCATGAAATAAATTTCGACGTGATTCTCGAATCCATTTTTTAATCTGTAGTTTGAGAGATACTAATGACTTGATCATTTTTATATGATTTGGAATCAAATCATGGTAGAATGACAATAAATATTTAAAATTTTTCTGAGTTATTGTTGTTTTAACTTCATTTTTCAATGTGATATCATTTTCATTACTTGTATAATAAATATGATTATTGAAATTTATATTTGATTTGTGTTTATGGATATGAACCATGATGTTATATCCGAACAATTGTCTTATGTCCATTTGATGTGTTTCTATGTACAGACTTTCACTTGGATACAAATAAGACTTATTATATATTATTTTCAAAAACCGTTTCTGAAGAACTTCAAGATTTCCAATGTGGGATTTCATGACCCCCTCCCCAAGCCAGAATCCCATAATTCTATTGGGACTGTAATAATGAAAAATGAAGGGTTTTACGCTCATTAATGTTTTGAGATACTTGAATTTTGACAATAAGCTTCGTAATTTATTCAAAAGGAACGCTATGTGTTTGTCCCATTTCAGAGGTTCATCAATTAAAACTCCTGAGTACTAGATACTATCAGTTTTTTCAATGATAGTATTATCATGAAGTATTAGTGGTCCTAAGTCCGGTAGGGAAATATTATGAAATGAGAATGGGACATATTTTGTTTTCTCAAAATTTACTGTGAGTGAGTTATAATCAAACCAATTTTTTATCTCTTCAAAATCTAATGCAGTTTTGGTTTGTAATCCATTCCAGTTTTTTCCCCATATAATATGACAGTATCATCTGCGAAACTATGAATTTCACCTACAATGTCAATATTAAAAAGGTCGTTGAGATAAATATTAAATAAAAGTGGCCCTAAAACGGTTCCCTGCGGTACACCGAATTGAACGATTTTCTCTTCACTTCTAGCTTCATCAATTTCAACATATTGAATTCTATTTTCTAAATAATTTTTGGGGAGCTTATGAACCTTGCCACGAAATCCAATATTCGCCAATTTTACTAATAGTCGGTTATGCTCAACCGTATCGAGAGCTTTAGCTAGGTCCAAAAAAATTGCCAAAACTGAATATTGATTATCAAGATGTTGATATATATTATTAGTTAAATGACACATGACATCCTGAGTAGAATTTTTTTTTCTGGATCCAAATTGTTTTTCTGAAATCAGATGATTCTTTTCCAAAAAAAGTTCCATTCTATATTTCAAAATTTTCTCAAAAACTTTAGCTTAACTTGATATTAATGAAATAGGCCTGTAATTTCTAGCTTCTGATTTATCACCACATTTATATATGGGTTTGATAATGCCAACTTTGAAAGATTTTGGAATTTCTCCTGAATTCATGATGAAATTCATCAGATGAGTTAATGGTTCTGATATTGTTTTTGATGAGAATATTAAAATTTCCAAAGTGATTTTGTCAATACCAAGAGATTTTTTCAATTTCAACGATTTTATTATTTGTTCAATTTCAGTCGGGTTCGTGTCTTCTAGATGAAATGTTTCTAATGTTCGGGGTGTTTCAAATGTGGGGATATTTTTAGATCGAATAATTTCAATCATTTTTTGTGCTACTCCCGAGTAATAATTGATGAGATGGTCGGAAATGATCTTTTTGTTGTCTGTCATTGTATCATCACTCAATTTCATAGATTTTATTTCTTCAGCATTTTTATATTCATGGCAGATATTATTGATACATTTCCATAAACTACCAAGTGAATCACTGTTGTCCGTTATCTGTTTCTGATAATACTGTCTTTTAGCCTCTCTAATAATACAGGTTAGTCGATTTTTATAAGTATTATGATTTAATTTCAGTAATGCGTTATCAGGATTCTCTTTCGGTTGTTTATACAATGAATTTTTTCTACCTACAGATATTAGTAATGCTGAAGTCATCCACCCATTTTTTTTTCTCTCTTTATTTTTTATCCTGATTCGTTTCATACATTCACAAGTGATTATTTGAATTCTTTTGATCAAGTAGTCTGCCAAGTCACCGGAATTGTTTAGTTTATAAAACTCGGTCCAATTTTCAAGTTCGAACTTCTCTTGTAGTAGTTTATAGTCAATTATGTATGTATGTATCTGGTATGCCCATTAATGTATGAAACAAAGCCACATTCGCTCATTATATCGAGATATCCATGAACAAATTTGAAATTTGACAAAATATTTATGTTTATGTCACCAACAAAGATTGCATCATTCTTATTGATATCATTTCGGTATGTGTTTAGAAAATTTCTTAGGTTATTGTTGAAAATGTATGGTGAAGTTGAAGGAGGTATGTACAATGTTATTAAATCAATAGTTTTTGATGTCCCTATTGCAATTTTTGTAAAGATCACTTTAATATTACCCACTTGTACGATATCATATTTGAAAGAATACTGATTTTTTATATATAAGATAATACCATCATTCTGGTTAATGTTTCCATGATTATGAATTTGGTTGTATCCATGAATTTCAAATAATTTTGTATTTGAAAATTGCCAAGTCTAGGGAAAAATGATCATGTCAATGGATTCATTTAATTGATGTATGAATAATCAAGTCTCATCAAAATTCTTTGTCATGCTTCTGATGTTTGTATGTAAAATCTTCAAACCTTTTTCAACACTTACATTTTTGTATTCATATAAATCTCTCACAACATTAGTCTCAATGCAATCTTCTGCTAAGTTAACAAACTTGTCCATAAAAAAAAGGAAAAAAATGTATATGTGATATAAAAAAGGATAAAATGAAAACTGAACCTAGAAGAAAAAATCAAAATTAATTTTTTAGATGTTTTATATCATCCTCCGTGTTGATGATGGAAGAATTTTCTTTTTCACCTTCCTTTACATAAATTCTGTTATTCTAATACCAGATGAATTTGAATCAATATTTTTTGAATTCTTTGGCTTCAGCAAATAAAAATTTGTTACGGCTAGAAAGGTCTCCATTCACGTAGATTGTAGAAGGGAGTCCGGGTAAATTTATATTCTGAGTGATGATTTTTCCATTGAGACGAAAATATTGTTTGACTGCACCAACAATATTTTGTTTTGATATCTCATTCTTCATGGTGACTTCCAATGTATTCCTATTTTTGTGTTTCATATCGGAAAGTCTTTCAACTTTCCTTTTCTTTCTCAACTTCAATTTCAGATAATATATTTTCTATTATTGTATTATCACTGATATCTTCCTGTTTGGGTAGTCCTTTGATCTCTACATTATTTTTCAATGTGCGTTGTTCTTCTTTATTAATAATTTGTTTCAGTGAGTCTACTTCTGGTTTTAAGTTACATACTTCTGATTTTGAATTCAAGTTTTCTGTCGCCAGTTGGTTTCTTTCATTCTTTATTTCTTCGAGGAATTTCACGATCCCTTCATTTTCTTCTTTCAGTTCCTCATACTTGTGAGAAATAAAACTGATTGAATTTTGAATTTTCAAAATAACTTTGCCAAAATTTTCCAACTGAATGTTATCCAATAAAGCTGGTTTTATCCTTCCTATAATGTCTTGTGAATTGAATAATGAACAGTTCTGACAACTCCACTTTTTTCCTTTTGGTTTCTTAAGTTCTTCACAGAAGTATTTGAAGTCTTTATTAGTCGATCCGCAGCATTTCAAATGGTACCACTTCGCACACGCACTTTTACATAAGATTGCAGTCAGTTACAAGAACCATCCAGCTTACTTCTATGAAATTGTATACTTTGCAGCATCATCATAAATGAGTCTACTTGTTTGTTAGATACACTTTCTGATTCACTCTTTGCCTGTTGTTCATCTCGATCATGAGATGAATAAAGACCCTGTGAAAGATTTTTTCGTTGTTTTAAAAAGCTTCTTCACGAAAACCAACTTGCAGTCGGTAGGATCCCAAGAATTGTTCGTATCGCACGGACAGTTTTTCGTCTCAACGATTTATCGGGATACGAAACAAAGTTCAGTAGTGCAAAAAGACTACCTCGATTCGAGGGCATATCGGATCAAAGACAGCTGGGACGTTTCACCACTGGACTACAACAAGTGAACAGTGTAGAAGGAGAACGACTAATCATCACAGAAAACAGCAAATCCTGGGAGAAGAAAATCGCTTTCCAAACCTATAGGCACCTAGAATGAGAACACGCAGAATAAGAAGCAAGAAAACGAAGAATGAAAATATTCATACTACTGTAAGTGCTATTCAAATTCCATTTACTTTTCCAAGTTGGAACCCCAAACGATAGTTTATAATTATATCTGTTTTTTATTTATATGACTGATTCTGACATAGAATCACTAACTAATCTATTAGAAATTATTCAATTAGATTTTGGGTTAAATTCCGAATCAACCAAAATGTCTACAGAACAAACCCAACAAGAACCAATCAATTACCAACTATTGAGATTGTATTTAGACTCGATTCCATCATATGAAGGTTATCCTCACACTCTCAACATTTTTATTGGGAACTGTAAATATTTAATAACTGTATTTGCTAGAACAAACGATAATCCATTCAATAACTTCCTTTTGAGATCTATTTTGGGCAAACTCACCGGTAGAGCTTTAACGTTAATAGGCTCTCGAACAGAACTTCAATCTTGGATAGAAATCGAAGAATCTTTGTTATTGAGCTTTGGTGATCAACGCAATATTGATTGTTTATTGCAAGACCTTATTTCTTTGAGACCATCACGAAATGAGAATTCTTACAATTTCGGTATGCGTTGCCAAGACGCTAGAAGTTTGATCATTTCTAAATTAAATACTTTGACTTTAACAGCAGAGGAAAAAACTATTTGGATTGAAAACTATAACGAGATGGCAGTGAAAACATGCATTCGTGGACTACCTTGCAAAATAATGTGCGGTTAAGAAATCCTGACAGTCTTGAGAAAGCTATGAGTCTCGTGATCGAAAAAAAAAAATTTCTTTTACTCGACTCAACGATCAAACACTTTGAATTCGCAAACCCCATTCAGACCTGCACAAAGAATGACTCCATCACGACCCAACAAAATCATAATTCGTACCCATTCAGACCTCAAATGATTTTTTCTAACAATCAACCACAGCAACAATTTCCCCCGTTTCAAATGAATCGATCACCAATTCAATCTAACACCACTTTCAACCCTCAGTATCAACCACAATTGTATCGACCACCCAATCAACCTTATACACCATTAATACCACAACAACGATATCAGCCAAGACCACAATTCAATAATTTTCAGAGACAACCATTTTTCGGACAACGTCAAAATCCGTCCCAACAAACAAGACAACCTATTCGACCTAATCAAAACTCAAATTTCAAACCTGAACCCATGGATACATCATCCAGTGATTCACGTATCAGAACACCTTCAAAATTTATATCTAATCATTTATATGTGCAAAATATTGATGAACAATTTGAAAACCCTTTCGAACAAATTGACTATAATTCATGCGAAGATTATCAAAATTATCCGCTTTCAGACGATATCTATTACAATTCACCTAGCTATCATTATTGCGATTCTTCAAACGAAGAATATAATAATTATGATGCCTCTGCGGAAATTAAAACCGTAGAAACAGATAACGCTCATGGAAATTCTCCGAATGAAAATTTTCAGGAAGCAACGACTACTACCAAGGTAACCTAATACACGTTAACACTCTCAAAGCAAACCTTCCTTATATTTTTATACCGCAAATAAACGCAAACCTCTTGATAGATACAGAGAGTTCTAAAAGTCTTATAGATCCAGAATTGGCTTATAAATTTTATCAAAATTTCATTCACAAAGAACCATTCAATATTGAAACAGCTCATGACATCTCATATCATGATGAAGTTGCCGAAATTCCGATTTTCCAAATATTCAGAGTAGACGGAACACATAAATTTTATCTCTTCAAATTTAGCGACAAATTTGATGGAATAATAGGCGTAGACCTACTCAAACAATTGAATGCGAATGTGAACGTGAACTCTAAAATTCTCTCAACGCCATTTGCTAACATCTCAATAATATTTGAACAAGACGAGACGCAGAAAAAAACAAGAAGTATTTCAAATCACCAAATCACCGTTGCTCCACGCGTGCAACAAGTAGTGGAAATACCTGTTCAACAAAAAGAGGGTATTGGAATTTTGAATTATCAAAATTTTGACAATGGTTTAGAAATGCCTAAAGCAATAGTAAATGTATCAAATTATTTTGCATTTACTACCATAACTAATATCAGTGAAAAACCTGTAAAACTAGACATTTTAGAACCATTCGAAATCGAAACATTGAACCTCATTGATATAAATTAATTTCATGAACAAAATTGAATCCGATAATTTTATAGACCAGTCACACGATAAACTATTGAAACAAAACTTGAAAAATATAAGATTAGAACATTGTAATAAAGAAGAAAAGGATTGTTTGAGAAATCTTTGTTATGACTATCGAGACATATTTTATTGCGAAGATATTCCTTTGAGCTTTACTAACGCAATAACTCACATGATCAGATTGAACAATGATTCGCCCATTTACACAAAATCATATCGTTTTCCAGACGTGCATAAACAAGAAGTGAAATCTCAGATTGAAGAAATGCTAGATCAAGGAATCATTCAGAATAGTATTTCTCCATGGTCAAGTCCAATCTGGATTGTTCCTGAAAAGATGAACGCTTCCGGACATGAAAAGTGGCGGTTAGTCATAGACTACAGAAAACTAAATGAACGAACAATAGACGATAAATACCCATTGCCGAACATTACAGATATTTTGGACAAATTAGGGAAAGCAAATTATTCCACAACCCTGGATCTCGCCAGTGGTTTTCATCACATCGAAGTTGACCAAGAAGATGTATCAAAAACCGCGTTTAGTACTGAAGGAGGACACTTTGAATTTAGGAGGATGCCGTTTGGCTTGAAAAATGCAACTTCTACTTTCCAGAGGATCATGGATAACGTCTTAAGGGGCCTACAAAACGAAATATGTGTTGTTTACCTCTCCAAGAACACGTAGATAGACTAAAAACAATATTTTACAGATGAAGGAAAAACAATTTAAAGATTCAACTTGACAAATCCGAATTTCTCCAGAAATCAGTCCAATATCTTGGTCATGTTATCACACCTGACGCCGTGAAGCCAAACCCTGACAAGATATCAGCAATGACACATTTTCCAATTCTTCGTGATCCGAAAGAAATCAAGAGCTTCCTCGGTTTATTAGGTTATTATCGAAGATTCATTCGCGACTTCGCAAAGATCACAAAACCTATGACAAAATGTCTCAAAAAGGACTCAAAAGTTATACACGATGAAGACTTCATCGATTCTTTCAATACGTGCAAGACAATTTTGACTAACGACCCAATTTTACAATTCCCCGACTTCTCGAAGAAATTCATATTAACAACCGATGCTAGTAATTTTTCAATTGGCGCTGTACTCTCGCAAGGAGAAATACCAAACGATAGGCCAGTCGCTTATGCTTCTAGAACACTAAATGACAGTGAAACCAGGTATTCTACGATTGAGAAAGAGCTGCTCGCGATAGTTTGGTCTTGTAAACATTTTAGGCCTTACCTTTATGGACGCAAATTCACGATCTACACAGATCACAAACCATTGACTTGGCTATTCAAACTCAAAGAACCAAATTCAAAATTAATTAGATGGAGATTGAAATTAGAAGAGTTTGATTACGATATAGTATATAAAAAAGGAAAATACAACACAAATGCTGATTGTCTCTCGCGAATACCAATCAATGCAATCGAAACTGACGAAATTTCTGTTGATAACAACCCGGGTGATATTGACAAAGATATAACAGATTACATTCGATCATTGGAAGCAGGAACGAGTAGATCTGACCCAACTGACATAGTGGACAAAGATATATCTAAATTTTTAGAGACCCTAGAACAAAATCTAGAAGAATCACAAATATTGGATCAAAATCAAGGTATACAAATTTTATCCGACGTTCTAATTAAACCAGCCGACAATATATCAACACAACACTCTGATGCAAATGAAACCACGAACGAAGGTATAAAAATTTACGATGAAATTATCAATAATAAATTCAACCAAATTCTAGTATTTCCGAATATCTATCATAAAATAGAAATAACCCGTGAAAATTATGAGAACTATGGAATCATACATTTGAAAATTCCGGGGGTCAATAATGAGAAACTAATATTACAATTCTTAATTGAAAACACCGAATCAAAACACACGTATTCATTATATTTTCATTCCGAAAACCTGTATAAAGCATTTTGTAAGGTATACCCAAAACACTTCTCGGAGAAAGGACCAAAACTAATTAGATGTACGAAAAGACTAAACACTATAATCGACAAAGATGAACAACTTATGTTGACGAGAAACCATCATGAGGGAAAAACGGATCATCGCAGAATTACCGAAACTCTCGAACGATTGAAAAAGAATTATTGCTGGAAAAATATGAAACAAACTATAACTAACTATATTAACTCTTGTGAAATATGTCAAAGATCGAAATATGCCAGAAAAACCCCTTATGTTCCGCTAATGTTAACCGAAACAGCTTCCCGACCATTCCAAATAGTTCATATTGTTACGATTTCTCCCTTGGAAAATCTCAATTCTGACACCACTGTTACGATACTCCTTGGGTTCGTCGATTAAAACACCAAACAACACTAAACTCCTTTCATTATAACTCTCTATCACAATACAATACAATACAATACAACACAATCGCTCTGATAACTTTCCAATGTTCGCCACTAAACTCTCTGTACTAAAAATTCCGCCGTCGACGTGCGCAGCTTCCGGTTATATAGGCGATCATATAGTGAAGAACCATCTAGACAAATCCTCATAGTCGAATCTTCGGGATGAGCCGCTATCACGCGAGTATAGTCGTTCCTGGAATCTCGCACTAATTCGCATCGATAGGCGGCAGGGTCAGCGCTAGCACATTTTGTTACATTATCCCCCTCTCAATTTTGATCGTCCCGATCAAACAATACGTCATTATCGCCATTGTAAAGTTTAAGTCTTTCTAGGTGAACGACCTTCATTTTTGCTCTGGGGCTACGCTGAATCCTGTACACCACGTCATTTATTCTCTTGACTATCGAATAGGGTCCTTCCCAGCATGGTGTCAGTTTGGAAGAAATTCCTTTTCTACGACGAGGGTTGTATAGCCACACTCGATCTCCTTCTTTGAATCCACCAGTATTTGCCTTGAGATCGTATCGAGCCTTCATCCTGTCAATAGTAATCTTCAATCTTCTTCTTGCAATTTCGTGAATCCTTATCAGGCTGTCTCGCAGTTCATCTGCATAATCCTGTACCTCTTTCTCCTCAGTACTTGGGGATCCGAACACCAAGTCACAGGGCAAACGAAGATCCCTTCCGAAGATGATACTGGCTGGGGTGAGCTTTGTGGAATCGTGCACAGCTGCCCGGTAAGCCATCAAGAATAGTTGAAGGTGTCGATCCCAGTCTTTTCGATGCTCTTCTACTACTTTGGAGAGGTGTTCTTCCATAGTCCTGTTGAACCTCTCGACCATGCCATCAGACTGTGGGTGGAGGGCAGTTGTTCTGGTCTTGCTGATTCCCATCAATTCACAAACTTTCCTGAATGAATTCGATTCGAAATTTCTTCCTTGATCGGAATGTAGCTCCATTGGCACTCCAAACCTTGTAAACATGTTGTCCACCAGGGTTCTTGCAACGGTGGATGCTTCTTGATTAGGCAAGGCGTAAGCTTCAACCCATTCACTGAAATAATCCATGACAACGAGGATGTATTTGTTGCCATCATTCGTCATCGGGAACGGTCCAGCTACATCGATGGCGATTCGTTCGAAGGGAGCATCAACATTGTATTGTTTCATCTCGCCCCTTGATCTTGTTCTAGGACCTTTGCTTGCTTCGTATTTTGTCCAAGGTCTTGTTAACTCCTAGATGTCCACCTGAGTTACCACCATGAATCTCTAACAAAACATCCTCTATTCTCGACATGGGCACAAACAGTTGGGAACTCACTTTCTTGCCATCGGCTGACTCCCAAGCCCTCTTCAGCAGGCCATTCTCCACAATCAAGGTATCCCATTGTGCCCACAGTGCCTTGAACGTTGGTGATCGATTTGAGATGTCCTTCCAGGTGGGTCTTTCCGCTACATTTTCTTTCCATTTCAAAAATTCTGCAACATTTGGATCATTCTCCTGGTCTTCTCGCATTTTTGCTGTCGTCCAATTGTCGTCAACTATCAATCTCACTTGGTTGATTCCTTCGCGACGTTCAATTCGCTCACAGTGTTCACAAGTATCCGAACAAGGTCTTCTTGACAAGGCATCTGCGTTGTTATGCAATCGTCCTGGTCGATGTTTTATTCTGAAGTGATACTGGTTCAACTTCTCAATCCACCTTGCTACTTGTCCTTCAGGAGTCTTCATTTCGAGTAACCACTTCAGAGCTGCATGATCTGTTCTGATTAGGAACTCTCTCCCGTACAGATATTTGTGGAAGTGGTATACAGCCTTGATTATTGCCAGTAGCTCTTTTCTAGTTACGCAATAATTTCTTTCTGGCTTGGTGAGTACTTTGCTGTAGAACTCGATTACTTTTTCCTGACCATCTTGCTCTTGTGATAGTACGGCTCCAATACCATTATTACTGGCATCTGTGTCCAAAACAAACAGGCCTCGTTGACGTGGGAAACTTAAAATGGGGCTGGAACATAGAGCAACTTTCAGTTTCCCAAATGCTTGTTCACTTTCGTTGGACCAGACGAATTTGACTCGATCTTCTGTCAACTTATGTAGGGGTGCCGCAATATCAGCGAATCCTTCTACGAAACGACAGTAGTAGGTGCAGAGACCTAGGAAACTCCTCACTTCATGTTTGTCTCTTGGCCTCGGCCAGTCTCTTATCGCCTGTATCTTCTTTTGGTCTGTTCGGATATCGTCTGATGAAACTGTGTGACCTAGAAAATCCACTTCTTTCTGGAACAATGAACATTTCTGAAGATTCAGTTTGAGGTTGGCGTCCCTGAATCGTTGGAAGACTTCTTGCAGATTGTGCAGATGTTCTTCGAATGTCTTCCCCATGACCAAAACGTCGTCGAGGTATACAAGACAAGTTTTCCAAGTGAGCCCACGAAGGACCAGCTCCATTAGTCTCTCAAATGTTGCTGGAGCATTGCACAATCCAAACGGCATAACAGTGAACTGGTTAAGTCCACTCCCAGTCGAGAATGCAGTCTCTCCCTTGTCGTCTTCATGTATGCCTACTTTCCAGTATCCGCTCTTCAGATCTAATGTTGAGAACCAACGGGAACCTGCCAAAGTTGTTAATGTGTCATCTATTCTTGGTAGAGGGTAGCTGTCCTTCTTGGTGACATCATTTAATTTCCTGTAATCGACACAGAATCTCGTAGATCCATCCTTCTTGGAAACCAACACAAGAGGTGCAGACCAAGGGCTCGATGACTCTTCAATCACACCGTCCTTCATCATCTTGTCGACAAGCTCTTCCACCTCCTGTTGCTTGGCGAATGGAATTCTTCTTGGTGGTTGCCGAATCGGATGAGCTTGGCCAGTATCGATTCTGTGTTTGACCAAATTAGTTCTTCCTGTTGTTGTCGAATCAAAAATGTCACTTTCACTCCGGATGAAGTTCTTGGCAGCTTTCAGTTCCTCTGTTGATAAGTGTTGACATGATTTTTCAAGAGTTGATAAAACACTCTCAGAGTCTGCCTTCATTTCTTGATGTTCATTTGAATTACAAGTCGCTACCCAAGTAACAGGTTCACATGTTCCAATAACATCGCCTGCCTTAACAGTTACTTCTCCAGGAAACACGTTGGCAACTCTCACAGGAATCGTTTTGTTCGTTTTAACTAAGGCTCGTGCAAACACTAAATTGCTGGGGGATTCATCATATGGCTGGACTACTTCAACGCAGCACCCAGGGTCTTCTTCAACTGCAGCACAAACTACTTTTTCCGAAAATCCAGGAATTCTCGCAGTTTTCATTAAACGCAGTTCCACAGGCATTTTCCTTTCTGCTGGAGTTGTAAGGACAAATTCTTCTCCTCCGAACCTCATAATCTTCTCCTCATTGTCGAATGAAAATCCATAGTCACTGATCAAGTCCATTCCGAGTATGAATTCATCTTCTATATCTGCGACGTAAACTGTATCTGTGACGGTGAGTCGCCCTAGAACCAATGTAATTTCAGCCTCTCCTCGAATAGGTGCGTTTTCACCAGTAACTGTCCGAAGCACGACGTTGGAAGAAATAGGCTTCACGCTTCCAGGCCGAAGAATGTCGCTGCGTACCAAGAAAACTGCAGCACCGGTGTCTATGGTGCATATAACGTCGATTTTATTCAATTTTCCTGGAATGGTAAGGCTCTCAGATGTTCTTTTCAGCCTGTTAACATTGATGACCCTGGGGGCTCTGTTATTACTAGCCAGCATGCGCCCCGATATGCTGGCTAATTCTCGTTTTCCTGCCGCCAATTTGAGGACTCGCTGGATGACCTTGTCCTCACAGGTTATTGCGTTCGAGATAGCACCCTTGCAGGTGAGCTAGATCTTGATGGCATTCTCACCCTCCAGTTTTTGATATAATGTCCTGGTTTTCCACATCGGTGGCACGTTCTCTTCTTCTGGGTGCTCATTCCACTTATCAACGATTTGATCTCCTCCAGAAATTTATCAAATGAACCACTCGTTGCGCCAGATCTATGTTCGGGATCGTCAATTGTTACCGCTCGCACTTTCGGCCTTGAGGTGTTGAAGGCCGCCTCCACTTCTAGCGAACGTACCAAGGCATCGCTACTCCTTCTGGAACTTGTGAGTCGCAGAGTTCTTTGGATTTCTGGGTCTCTGAGTCCGTCAATGAATATCTGCACAGCCAACTGCTCCTTGAAATCTCCTGGCGCATCTGGGTACGCCAGCTGGATTAGGCGTCGAACATCTACCTCAAATTCTTGCAGACTCTCACCTGCTTTTTGTGTGCGAGTCTTCATTTGGGCCCGGTACAGCTGTTCTCGGTGTTGATCGCCATACCTCAACTCTAGTGCAGAAATCAGGTCGTCATATTGCTTCTGCTGTTCTATGGGTATAGTTTGTAATATACCCAAAGCTGGCCCTCTCAAAGCTACTATTAGTGCCGTAGCTTTTTCCTCGTCGCCGCATCCATTACTTTCTGCCGCAGCTTCAAATTGTCGACGGTACATGGACCAAGACGACTGACCATCAAAAGTCGGTGGTTTCACGAAAATTCCTGACGTGGCAACACTGTCTCGGCGATCTCGGTTCTTGAGGAGAGCTATCTGTTTTCCTAGACCTTTCATCTTCTCTCGCACTATATCCACTTTCTTATTGACGTCATCGTCGATTTTCTTGACGTCTCCCTTTAGTTCTTCCTTTAGTTTTTCCACTCGCACTTCAGTTTCATGTGAAACATGCTCGAAGAACTTCTCCTGATTTTCTAGAACTTTCTGGAAGTCTGCTTTTTGTTGTTTTTCTAATTGCTCTATTTCATTCTTTTGTTGTTCTTGAATTTTCTGGAGGTTTTCTCGTTCTTTTCTCTGTTCTTCGAGAATTTTCTGGAGTGCTTTCTCTCGATCTTTCTTTTCATCTTCTCGTTCTTTCTTTTCATTTTCGAGAATATTCTGGAGTGTTTCTTCCCGTTCTTTCTTTTCATTTTCTCGTTCTAATTCTCGTTCTTTCTTTTCTTCCTGTCGTCGCTTTTCCTCTTCTTGTTTTTCCTCCTGCCGTCGTCTTTCATAATCCGCAAATTGGTTTTGGATTAATATCAACATGTCCTCCATCGTATCGTAAGATGTACTTCTCGTATTCACCATAAATTGTTTTTATTACCAGCAAAAATTCCACTCCCGACACCACTGTTACGATTTCTCCCTTGGAAAATCTCAATTCTGACACCACTGTTACGATACTCCTTGGGTTCGTCGATTAAAACACCAAACAACACTAAACTCCTTTTATTATAACTCTCTATCACAATACAATACAACACAATCACTTAAATCGCTCTGATAACTTTCCAATGTTCGCCACTAAACTCTCTGTACTAAAAATTCTGCCGTCGACGTGCGCGGCTTCCGGTTATATAGGCGATCAATAGTGAAGAACCATCTAGACAAATCTCCACAGTCGAATCTTCTGGATGAGCCGCTATCACGCGAGTATAGTCGTTCCTGGAATCTCGCACTAATTCGCATCGATAGGCGGCAGGGTCGGCGCTAGCACATTTCGTTACAATATAGATGTTTTTATTTTTGATGGAAAAAATTATCTGACACTGGTCGACGCATTCACAAAATTTGCCCAAGCAATCTTCATTCATGGAAAAACCGCTATTCATATGAGTAAGGCTTTATTAAAATACTTCACTTCATTCGGTGTACCCCAATCATTGGTAGTTGACAATGGAACAGAATTTAATAACGAAACAGTAAAAGAAATTCTGAAGGTTCATAAAATCAACATGCATTTCACTACACCCACGCATCACGAATCAAATTCCCCAGTCGAACGTTTTCACTCGACGATAATAGAACACATGCGAATCCTACGAGACATATATCCAGACGAAAACGATGACCTTATGGATTATGCCATATTAGGTTACAACAGTTCTATCTATAGTTCAACTGGGTTTTCACCTTTTGAACTCACATTCGGTCATACAGACTCGAGAAATCCAAATGAAATATTTATTCCTGATCTTATTTATACAGAATATGCAGAGAAACACAAGGAGAAATTGAAACACGTCTATCAAGAACTGAAAACTAAATTAGAAGATAAAAAGCGTAAAACAATTTCAAAACATAATACGCTAGGCGACACAAGTTCTGAATTCCGCTTAGGTCAAACAGTTTATAAAAAGAATCCCAAATCTCGAAATAAAAAGGATAAAAAATTCATAGGCCCGTATGAAATCACTAAAATGTTAGATAGAAACCGAGTCGAAATTACATTCAAAACGAATCATAATAAGAAAGAAATTCTCCACATCGAAGAATTGAAAAAACCTTCTGTTGTTCAGATCCACCTTCTGTTTCATCTACGGAAGGCTAGAACCAGTAAAATTCCATAACCTTAATACGAATCCTGGAACCTAACCCTAAAACTTGGAAACACACAAAACAAAGTTGACTCTTGGACATTCATACAAATCTATGACATATCAAGTATAATCGAAGAATTCATGACATTACGAACTTCATATTCACGAATAAAAAACGCATTTGAGAACACAACACAGGGACCAAATTACGTCAAAGAATTCCATAATTCTCACCATGTATTGACTATTCTTGAAAATCAAATATTGACACAAATAAAACAACTGAACCCACAATGGGATGTCAGACCGAAACGAGCACTCATAGATGGACTCGGATCAATTGTCAAGGCAATCACAGGTAATCTTGACCATAGCGATGCCGAAAAATATGATAAAGCCATTTTATCTATATCCGATAACCAGAATAAGCTCAAAACAATTATTGGCAATCAGATCACTCTACTTCAAACGTCTATACAAAAATTCAAAAACGATACCGAACTTCTAGCACACAATTAAGAAATTATGAATTCTCGAATTAAGGAACTGCAAGAAATCATCAAAACTATTCACATAGATGATGTACAAAATTATCATTAATTTCTACTACAAACAGTTATTTCACAGTTCATCAATACCTTCCAAATAATGTATGATATCCTAGAAAAAATTGAGGTAGCAATCACTTTTGCAAAATTAAACACATTTCACAATGCAATTATTGAGCCGTCTGACTTGTTGTCTGAGATTACCGCAATTAGCAAACATTTGAAAAATAGTAAATTTCCATTTGACCCAATAATGAAAAATTTGATTCTATTCGAGAAAACAATGGAGATCAAAAGTTACAGTAAAAGAAATGAAATAATTTTCATCCTAGAAATTCCAATAGTAGAAACAGATGACTATAATTACTATCATTTGTATCCTCTGCCTACTCCTACATATAGTTCCTTCGAAACTATAATACCCCATTCAAAATACCTCCTATCGAATGAGCACGAATACGCTTTCACGGACATCAAATGTCAAGAAGTTATTCCCGAAGAATTCCTGTGCCAAGACGTACAGACTACCAAAATTGAAGACCGCATTCCTTGTGAAATTCAACTATTGAAGTACTCTACGAACACGAGTTGCAGACAAATACCTGCCGAAATCAAGAGGATCAAAATACAGAAATTGGAGAAAAACCAATGGATCGTCATCACTCCAGAAAATATAGTGGCCGTTCAAAAGTGCGGGAAAAATAAAGACAATATTCCACTTAATGGAACTTTTATCATAGAGCTCAACAATCTCTGTGAAGTTCATATTAGAGACATTGTGCTAAAGACATACAAAAATAGTGAACCCAGTCATAAAAACATCGAACTGCCAAATATAAAGACTTTTTCAGACTCTAATGTTCAAACCGAAATTAGTTTTAACCTCTGCAGTTGGAACAGATCAATTTAGATGACATGGATGGCATCTACAACATCCTAGAAGATCAAAAACATCAACTAACCAACCTGGACAACCCAACGATACATTTTGACAATATAAGCTTGTATACTTTATTATTGTATTTAATAATTGGTGTTTGTATTGTTTATATACTACGCCATTTCTATTTGAAGAAGAAGCTCTCAAGAAACCCAACCCTAGACGAGGCGCTTGGACTTGAACAAGTCAAATCAACCCCCGATGTCAGATTAACTTCGAACTCTGGATCAACCCCATAGTTCTCAACCAGTGCCGGAGGAGTTACAAGAACCATCCAGCTTACTTCTATGAAATTGTATACTTTGCAGCATCATCATAAATGAGTCTACTTGTTTGTTAGATACACTTTCTGATTCAGTCTTTGCCTGTTGTTCATCTCGATCATGAGATAAATAAAGACCCTGTGAAAGATTATTTCGTTTTTTAAAAAGCTTCTTCACGAAAACCAACTTGTAACTAGTCTGACTAGCGGTAATGTTTTGGAAACATTCACCACATGGATACTCTGAGGGCCCAGCATTTTTTTCATCTTGGCTGCTTATTTGAAAATTTTCGATCTTATATCTGGTTTGCGAGTTTCCACTAATTGGGTATTTCAAAGGAAGGTAATCATTGTCTTCATCTGATGTATTATGTTTTTCAAGTTCTTTGGTACGAGGAACTGCATTTTTTGTTGAATTTTTAGATTTGATTCCCATAATAATCTCAAAATGACAATTGTCAAAGTGAAAGTTTTTCTTGTCAAAAATTTTATATTTCCTCAAAAACTCACTCCACTTTCAATACTGAAAGATTTTTCAGTTGACAAAATTCTTTCAAAAATCAATATTAAAGGGTACAATTGACAGTCTGAGTTTTCTGTTATAGTACGGTTCGTAGATTCTGCAGTTTCCTTGGTGCGCAGCGACATCCTTCGGCCTGAAAACGTGAAGCCTATTTTATTCAAGGTCGTGTGAGAGTTGCCGACGTGTTTCCTGGGAAAATAAATGTTGAGGCAGGCGATGTCATTGTTACATGTGAATCTGTTAGTTGGGTAGCGAACTGTTATTCAAATGAACATCAAGAAATGAATGCAGACTCAGAGAGTCTCATATCAACTCTTGAAAACTCATGTCAACACTTATCAACAGAGGAACTGAAAGATGCCAAGAATTTCATCAGGAGTGAAAGTGAAATTTTTGATTCGACAACAACAGGAAGAACTAACTTGGTGAAACACATAATCGATACTGGCCAAGCTCATTCGATTCGGCAACCACGAAGAAGAATCCCATTCGCCAAGCAACAGGACGTCGAGGAGCTTGTCGACAAGATGATGAAGGGCAGTGTGATTGATGAATCATCGAGCCCTTCGTCTGGACCTGTTCTGGTGGTTTCCAAGAAGGATAGATCTACGAAATTCTTTGTCGATAACGGAAAATTAAATGACGTCACCAAGAAGGACAGTAACCCTCAACCAACAATAGATGACACATTCACAACTCTGGCAGGTTCCCGTTGGTTCTCAACATTAGATCTGAAGAGCGGATACTGGCAAGTGGGCACACATGAAGACGATAAGGATAAGACTGCATTCTCGACTGGGAGTGGACTTCACCAGTTTACTGTTTTGCCGTTTGGATTGTGCAATGCCTCAGCAACATTTTAGAGACTGATGGAGCTGGTCCTTCGTGGGCTCACTTGGAAAACTTGTCTTGTATACCTTGACAACGTTTTGGTCATGGAAAAGACATTCGAAGTACATCTGCAAGAAGTCTTTCAACGATTCAGGGAGGCCAACCCCAAACTGAATCTTCAGCAATGTTCATTGTTTCAGAGATATTACCCTCTCTCACCTGCCCTGCAACAATAAGTTAATCAGGAACTTGAGAAGATGCTTCGGAACGGAGTGATTCAGCCTTCCCAATATCCATGGGCTTTCCTTTTATTGCTGCTTGCAAAGAACGATGGGAGGTATAGGTTTGTAGTCGATTTCAGGGAGCTCAATAGGGTCACCATTCGCGACGCGTACCCTCTCCCAATATTGAATGCTACATTGGACAAATTGCGAAATAGACCGTGTGGTGGGGATAGACCTCGAACAATATGTCTTTGCCTATCTGGATGATGTTATCATCTGTACACCTACCTTCGCGCAACACATCGAGTTATTGCAAGAAGTACTATCTCGGCTCACAATGACACGTCTCACCATCAATCGAGAAAAGTGCCATTTTTGCAAGTCGGAATTACGTTATCTACGTGGTTGGATTAGGGGGACTCATGGTTGATCCGTCTAGAGTAGAAGCTATCTTACAAATCACGACACCCAAGAACGTGAGTGACATGAGGAGACTGATTGGTCTTGCGTCACGGTACCGACGATTCATCCCAAATTTCTCGTCACTCACAGCCCATCTGTGCAATCTATTGAGGAAGGGGCAGAAATTCATGTGGGACTCAAGTTGTGAGGAAGCCCTAGTATCTCTCAAGAAACACCTGGTTCCTACAATCTTGACCTGTCCGGACTTTGCAAAACCTTTCACGGTGCAGACAGACGCTTCAGATTTTGGACTCGGTGCTGTTCTCATTCAGCAGGATGCTGATGGCGAGAAGGTGATCAGTTACCTTAGCTGTTCACTGGCGAAGGCAAAAAAAAGCTGTGTTGTTTGCCATTCAAGAATTCAGAGCCTATATTGAACTTACTGAATTCTCCGTGGTTACTGATCACTACAGCCTTAAGTGGCTGAACCAAATCATAGAACCAGTCGGCAGAATCGCTAGGTGGGCAGTCAGACTGCAGCAATATGATTTCAAAATGATTCACAGGAAAAACAGGGAGCACGTAGTTCCGGATGCTCTGTTCATGACGGTACCTTGTGTGGACGCTATAGAGTCTGATGGAACACCTAGGGATTCTAGAGACCGTTGGTACAAGAAAATGTGTACCAAGGTGACAAACAACCCAGCAAATTTCCTCAGTGGCGTTTTGAGAATGATTTGCTCTTCAAGAACGTGAATCCAGTCGCCCGCTACATTCAACGCTGCGTAACCTACCTCAGTACTAAGCCTGATCAAATCCTCCGAATGGGTTGATGCTAAGTGTTGCGCCAACTACCAGTAGACGATGGCAAGTCTTGAGCATGGACCTCGTAGGTTCTCTGCCCAGATCGGCTTCGGGTAACAGCTACATCTCATCTGTGCTGGACATCTTTAGCGAGTTCATTTTGTTGTTCCCGCTGCGAAAGGCTACCACCTCCAGAATCTCG
Organism: Zygogramma bicolorata; assembly: GCA_032362365.1. Lineage (NCBI taxonomy): Eukaryota > Metazoa > Arthropoda > Insecta > Coleoptera > Chrysomelidae > Zygogramma > Zygogramma bicolorata. Next base: position 383,805 of record JAVJAQ010003311.1, on the reverse strand, counting down.
ACAATATTCGAGGAAAACGTAGTGCTTTTATTTGGGGCCCTGCAACGAGTCATCATGAATAATGGCGTACAATTCCGAAGTCGAGAATTAACTGAGATATCCGACAAGTATGATATTTTCCCAGTTCACATATCCAACTATCATGCTCAAGCCAATCCAGTGGAAAGATCACATAGAGTTATCAAGACCGTTCTCACTTCATACATCTCCTCAAATCATCGATGTTGGGATCGCTGTCTTCGGCAGGTTGCTTGGGCCCTTAGCACTTCTAGACACGAGGTGACACAGCATACACCAAATTTAATTATGTTTAGTCGAGAACTACAACTGAGCGGAGTGAACATCCATCCTTTGGCTCCTACCCTCGATCGAAACACATTCGATCCGTCTATACGTTCCAAGGTTCTGGGTGGTTTATCCAATGACGTACCAGCTGAGCTAAAACGAGCATATGAAAATAGCCGTCATCGATATAATTTGAGGCGACGGGATGAACGATTTCAACTTAATCAAAGGGTTTGGAAGAGAAATTATGCACTATCCAAGTCGGCTCAGAGGTTCACCTCTGAGTTCGCCTCGAAGTTTGAAGGTCCATTCACTATATCAAAGATCTCATCACCCTGGTATGAGCTACTGGACTCGGACGGAAGGAATCGAGGAGTTTGGCATGCCGAAGATTTGAAAGCTCACCCACCAGATGACGAAAACCATTCCGATAGCGGTTCTGACGTTTAATGCTTCAGCATAGGTATGCATGAGAGTCTTTGTTAGGCAAAGCCTTCTCCGGGAAAGGGGGGAATTGATACAGCCTCATGTACTATATAACATAAAATAACAACAAACGTTCAATATTCAAGCATATCTATTCTAATATTCCACAAATATATATAATAAATAGATTTCATTAAATACTGGCACTGAATACAATTTCTCTGTACAATAAACTCACAGCAACCACCTTGTATAATTTTTCTTTAATTCAGTTGATTCATTCTCGTTGTCAAATTCTATGTTTTCTAGGGTATTCAGATGAGCTCTACCTTGAAAGAAAAATCCTAATCTCACAGAAAAAAGAGGTTCACTTTTAATTCTTTTCAAGCAGAAGTTTTGGATATCTTTTCCTGAGCAGGTGTTTCAGCTCAACACATTTGTGGATTCTGGAAACCAAAACGAAAAACACGAGTAAATAATATTATTTTGTTATCTGGAGAGATAACTTACCCACTGTCTCTGGGATATTTTTAATATACCTCGGTTTTCACAATTCATCTAATAAGGCCATCCATCATCTACGGTAAGGACCCTTCCTTCGACTATAAACAAAGGGACATGGCAATTTGACCGAAATATCCTTTCAGGCCTTTTTTTCACACCCCAGTCTTTCTTATTCTGCCTACGGAAGCCTAGAACAGAAATCTTTCTTCAATTCGCTCATTGTTCGAAGGGTGACATACATACCACTCCAATAGCAGGCTCTCTGAGAAAAGGGCTACTGTTTGGCCGACCCACTTACGAAGAACTTGTGTCGTATTGCTGGCAGCTCGACTTGGTCATTCGCACAATCCATAACAAGTGAGATCTTTCCTTATATACTTGTACCAGACATAGAACCCAGAAACCAAATTATATTTGTCACAGTCAATGAAGGAAGGGAACAGTCTGGATGCTGAAGGAAAACTGTAATCAATTAATGAATTCAGAATGAACCAAGGTTACCTAATTTATCACTGTTAACCAAAAGTATACTTCTGGGCCACAAGCTTGTAGTGATCACCTTCACATCAGTCTAAATTGTTGAAGGGAATATATAATACAATTCTCAGTTGAAAATTCTTTTACCCAGCTGCCCTTTCCCATGAGCTCCGGCATTCGAATCCCCGCTTCAATAATGTAACACCCCCTTTCATTAAGGTCGAGGCTTGTTACATTGTATTGCATTGTGTTGTGACAAATAGTTGCAATAAAAGTAGTGAAGTGTTGTTTGGAGTTTTAATCAATCCAGGAATATGTCGTTACAATATCTTACATTCACTAGGTTTCTCTCGAATGGATATTCAATGTTCATTTGCGAAAATCGGATAAGAAGGAATGAACAAACTCAGAAGAAAAAATATCCACTAGATGATACTTATCACTTACGTGGAGCCTCCAAAGACAGGAACCGTGAGAGATTATATAAGATTCAGCTTTTTATTGGTGGATCAGTTTGGCACTTTTACAATTCTTTCAAATACAGCATATAGCCCGGTTTGAACCTAAACCATACACGCCTGGAGTTATGTGGAAAGTTTCAACACTGCCGTAGTCGATTCACAGAGAAATAACTTAAAACTCACCTTTGTGCATGATTCCCGATGCAAAACAAAGGCGTTTGAAATAATATTCTAACGAAATACCTAATCCACAATGAATAAGCTCAGAAAACGATGGCCAAATACCATTTAATCACATCGCTTTCATAATCAAGAAAGTCGAAAAGCTGTTTACAACGAACTTTCAAAGAAAGTTCACTACACTCAAAGTATTTCGACTGCGAACCAGCCACACATTTTTCAATCGACAAATATTTTGCTATTCTTTGTTCACCAGCGGTCCTTGTGCGATCCGATAAAAACAAACAGTGAATTAAAAAGGTAAACTCAGAATATAGGGCGATTAGATATTAACAAAATACCTATCAACCTCACTATACCTGAAAAAATAAAAAATATTTTTCAGTTCTTATCAGTTTTCAGATTATGTATGTGCCATTCGATTGCCCAGAACTTTTCCTGTTTCAAAATCTTTCATTTATGAACATTTGGAGAAACTTTTGCTTACACTCTATATTTGATGAATTCAGGGGCAACATCAGACGCAAAATAGGTTTCACCATCAGATATGCAATAATTTTTTTCCCTCAACTCCAAGGGTCGCATTCGTAGATTATAGCGGTTGGCGCTCTGCTCATAAGACTCGTCCAGATGAGTCATATCTTTCGTACATACTGTAATGTTCTTACTTGAAACAACTTTATTTGAACACAGTTACATATGACAATCGAATAACAATCAATATTAATTAGGTGAAACAATGGTTTCATCCCGACGTTCCGATCGTGTCGGATGTTTTAATTCAACTGCCCTTGCGACGTTGCCAGTGCGCAATTCGAATATACTACACGCCCCTTTCCAAAAATTTAAAAATAAAATTAACAAAACAAAATTATAAAGAGTACACTAAATTCCAAAAGTACACTACACGCCCCTCTTAAAATCGAAAATTTAAAATTCATATTGGAATCGCGAATGGAATTGAATTTATGGGCAGTTCAATTTCAATGAAGAAAAACAAAAGGAAAAAAGAAAATAATAAAAATATCAATTGACTGAAATAATGGTAACTCATTGAATATTGAGAAAATGTGATTTTGAATAGAATAAGCTTCAGAGAAGTTATAAACTGACGAGTGGAACACAACAATAGTAGGTCATCCCGTATTGAATCGGTCTGGTGGTTTGACGACTCTACCACTTCTTGTTCTGCATATATTCGGTTCAGAGATGGTTTCGCTAGAACTGCGGCCCTGGTCGATCGTGCCATCGTTGATATGTTGGCTGCTCAGGCTATCTCGAGAATCGCTGGAGCCTGAGAATGTTTTGTGTTGCGAAGCCTTACTCGTACTTGGATTCTCTTCCGGTTGAGTAGTGTCACAAATTGTTGGATTGTGTTGGGGTGAAGGTGATCTTAAAGGTTTCAGGCTATATCTGCTTCTCCTATACTCTGTGTCATTTGATTTGACTATGTAACTATTGTGGTCCGATTTACCAACAATGACTCCCGGACTCCATTCTCTACTTTTCTGCTGAATTAGTACTAGTTGATCCTCATTTAGAGGAAGTAATTTTTTTGTTTCTACGTCAAAGTACTCAATCTGCTTGATTTGATTCTTCGAGAGTTCTTTTGTAGCCCCTTCAAAAGAAAACTCGGGTTTCAAAAGTTCCAGACTCACTGGAAGTTTGGTACGTATTCCCCTTCCCATCAAGAGCTGGCTTGGAGCGGGCAGATTATGTTTTGGTGTGGCGTTATAATTGAGGATGGCCAAAAATGGGTCCTGTTTATCTTGGTAAGGTTTGGTAAGCAATCCCTTAACTTTTCGAATGTGTCGCTTGACCATGCCATTGGAACGGGGGTAGTGAGGGCTGGAGGTTGTTAATTTTATATCATACTGCTTAGCAAATTCACGAAATTCGTGGGAAGAAAATGGAGGCCCATTATCAGATAACATTTCCATTGGGAGAAAAGTTATAGCAAAAACATTTTTGAGTGTCGATATAACTGTTTCGGCAGTTTTACTGCTAAACTAGTTGACTATGGTATACTTGCTGAAATCAAATCAACGATCACTATAAAATAACCAAGGACGGAATTAATTTATTTCAGAATTTTGCAATGGTATATCATCAAACTGTATCTTCAGAATCAGAAAAAAAGATCTGCCTAAAAAAATATAGCGGAATTCATCTCAATTTAGTCGTAAATTAGTGTTGCCATATGGCAACGCGAGTCACTCATACTACTATGTTCCTTCAATACAAATATTTTTATTAAAAAAAAGCTACATTCTTGTGTGGTATTCGACATTGCAGGACAAACAAACTCCTACGTTACATTTGATGCATTTTGTGCGCATAATTGATTTGCAATTATCGCCAATGCATCTTATTTTTTTCTGCTGGTGCTAGGAGATGTCCTATGTTATCATACCGCACATCGTCACCAACGCGGCTGAACGATCTGCTCGATTTACTAGCAGATGGTCTACCTTTTCCTTTAGGAGGATTCTTGAATTTGTTGAGATATGTTTTGACAATCTCTCGACGAAACTGTAGTTGGGTCATTTTGTTGCCAGACTGCTTGTACAAGACCCAAGCATTTTGAATCGAGGCATCGAGTAGCCATGTGAAAAGACACCACCACCATTTTTTCCCTCGTAAACCAATTCTCCATCGAGCAATATTCTCATCCATCAGGTCCGTGCCACCCATGGATGCATTATATTTTGAAATCAAGTTCGGTCTTGTCACTTGAACAATTTTTTTCTCCTTCGCTGAATATCTTTTGACATTAGCGAGTGGGGCCACCCCATATTTGGTCGAAGCTGCTGTAACTACATTATTGTCAGTCCAACGCGTTAGTATAATTCCGTTGGTTCTATCCAAACAAGAATCGAAATCACCACGTTGTTTCTTATTCATATCCTTTTTTGATAGTAACGGACAATTTTTAGGGACTCGGTTGTCGCGAATGGTTCCTGTGGATGAGTAACCTCTTGATTTCAGATGACTGAGAAGGTGAAAACTTGTAAATAAATTGTCTGTGAATATGTTGTATCGCTGTTTTTTCTTTTCTTCTGGTAATTCATCCAAAAGCATCAGCAATGGAGCAGTAGATTTTCCAAACACAGCTTGGTATTCTTCCTTCACGCGCCTATCTTTGCCTTGATATAAGGCAAAATTCACAAGATATCCGTTTTTGCTGTTCAGTGACCATATCTTATAACCAAATCTGATTGGTTTGCCTCGGATGAATTGCTTGCATGAGTGCTTTCCGAAGTATTTGACCATACTCTCGTCGTAATTTGAATCTTCTTCTGGAACAAAAAATTTCAGAAATTTTTGCCGCACTAGATCACTTAGAGGTCGCAGCTTATGGTATTTGTCATTTGGATCTAGTGCATTATTATCTGCGCAGTGTAGAAACCGCCAAATTGTTAAAAATCGGTCTCTTCTCATTGCATCCATCACTAGTTGGTTACCAAGATCCCCATCAGTATTCCAGTAACTTTTTTTTCCAGGGAATTGACAATATCCCGATAAAATCAAAATAGCAATGAAACATTTCATTTCATCTAAAGTAATTTGAGGACATGGCAAGTTTTTAAATTGCGCGTACTTATTCGATTCTTCTACCAGTAAAGAAAGAACGTCATGGTCTATGAATAATTCGAACATTTCTGTTGGGGTCAAAGTCTTGAAAATTTCATAATCTGAATGAAAAAAAAAATCCGAATTTTCTATCAAGTCACCTTCGATCCATTCAATGTCCTCATAAGTAACTTTTTGCACATGTTCCGATTCTGGTTCAACAAATTCATCAACTTCACCATGTAAAACAAGTTGAACTGGAGCATTCAATTGATTTCGGGATAAATTATCAACGAGTCCGCCTTCATCTTCCTCACCCGAATCCTCATCTGTGATCGCACCCTCATTCGGAGGCTCAATATAGATTTGGTCGACATCCAAATCATCATTATACGCAATCTGAAGAGCTTCTTCGAGAGTCAGCCCACCGCTAGAAAAAAAAAAGCAAAATGAAATGAAAGTAGTCCACCGAAAGGACTCGTGTTGCCACATGGCAACATCAAGTTCAAAAGCTTCACGATCTCGAAGTTTTTCACGAACTCCCGCTATTTTGCCGCCGTTACGTTGACTATATATTCGTAAAGCTATCGTAATGAATTTATTTTCGAAATATTCAACAATCTCTCTGTATTCATACTTACGTCAACCTGATATCCATTTTTGGGAAGTCTTCTCGATATTCCCGAACAAAAACGTGTTTATATATCACTGGAGTGAACAGACAAACAATACACACGGTTATCTCAACAGACACTGCAACAAACTATTGCCGTGAATACCGCCATCTATGTTTTGGAAGAATAACCTTTTGAAATTTGAGCAACAGAAAACTGTTGATTTCTGTTGCCATATGGCAACACCAGTCCTTGATGGGTTTTAATGTTCCCAGAGCTTTGAATTCTATTTCGATTTTCTGCCATGGAAGAACTGGTATGTCATGAGGTGATAATGGTTCACGTTGATTAGCTCTCGAGTACATCTGGCAGATAGAACAGCTCAAAATCATATTTTCAATATCATCTGACATTCCCGGGTAATATATCGCTTCTTGTGCTCGTTTTTTACAGGATACAATGCCTTGATGGGAATGATGTATAACTTCCAAAAGCTCCGATCTCAAACTCTCTTGAACTATCAATCGTTTTTATTTAAAGAGTAAACCTGTATGTAGATATATATCTTCTTTTATTTGTCAGTATCGTTCGACTCCAACAGGAAGACCATTCTTATATTTAGGCCAACCATTTTCTACAAAATATTTGATTTTCGTGAGAATTTCATCATTACTTATTGCTTTCAATAACCTGGCTTCATTTTCTGGCGAGGTAGATAACACTGAATAAACTCTCAGGTTGTTTTCGAGATAACTGGTGTCAAGAGTGTCATGAACAGGATCTCGACTCAGTGCATCCGGTACTGAAAGTTGTTTACCTGGTACATAGTAAAGTTTGAATTGATACCGTAGAAGCTTGGGTGCCAACCGTTGAATTCTAGGTGACAACTCGTCCAGTGGTTTCTTGAGTAGGCCAATTGATGGTTTATGATCGGATTCGATATTAAAACATTTTTGTCCGAATAGATAGTAATGGAATCGCTCGCAGCCGAACACGAGAGCAAGTAATTCTTTCTCGATGTGGTTATATCTCGGTTGGGTGTCAGTTAGTAATACAGAGGCAAACTCAATCGGCCCATTCTCTTGGTATGTTCTTTATTCGGATCGAAATAAGATAGTTACTGCGGAAGATATCAACTTTTTCAGACGAAGAAAGCAATTGTTTTCATGGTCGGTCCATTGCCATTGGTATTTTTCACTGAGAAGTCTTCGTACCACGCTGGTTTCCTGAGACTAGTTGGGCACAAACTTTGCAAGATATACAATCATACCCAGAAAACGCTGAAGGTCTTTCTCATTTTGATGTGGTTTCATAGACTGAATTGCTTGAGTTTTTTTTTTCGTCTATTGATAATCCAAATTCACTCATTTCGTGCTCCAAAAACTTCACTTTTGTTACACCAAACTTGGATTTCTCCAAATTTGAAGTCAAGCCACTTCTTTGGATTTTGTCAAGGACAACCTTCAAATTTTTGTTATGCTCACTCCAGGTACGCCCGAAAACTAATATATCGTCGAGATATGCGACAACCCCCTGTTCATCGTGCAATGTGTCGTGGATGAATTTCTGGGAAATTTCTGGAGCCGAAGATATCCCGTACGGCAACCTTAGGTAACGAAAGCGTCCAAAACTAGTTGTGACCGTACACATCAGCGAACTTTCATAATCTAACGGTATTTGCAAAAATGCTGAGGATGCATCTAAGACACTGAAATATTTGGCGCCGGTTGAATGAGAGAATAGAACTTCTTGAGTTGGCATTTCAAATCTTTCTCTTTCAATAAACTTATAAAGTTTACGAGGGTCCATACAGACGCGTATGTCCCCATTGGACTTAGGAACTACCACGATGGGATAACCCAGTCGGTTGGTTCAGAAACTGGGGTGTTCAGTCCCTCCGAAATCATTTCATCTAATTTGCCTTCAACTTTTTTTCTGAGCGCAATCGGGATTTTGCGCGGAGCACTCACAAAAGGACACGCATTTTCCTCTATTCTGATGCTATGATGTCTTTCCACTTTGCCAATTCCGCGAAATACTGATTTATAGGAGTCTTTAATTTATTTCAGTTCATCATTCGTTTCAGAAATGATATCAACCGCATTCGAATTTAACATTTTCAGATCGAGTGCTGCAGTTAGTCCTAAAATGGAACATTGATTCGCGGAAGTGAGTATTTGAAATGAAAGTTCTTTGTTTTTCAACGATTTGGAACTACTGTTCGAAGATATGTGTTCCAAAACACTTATTTTATGGCCAGAGTAGGACGATAGAACAGAAGACGAGGGAGACACTTCATTTGGGTTTATGTTAAGTTTTTGAAATCACTTGAGTTCAAAAAGGTGCAAAAAATAGGTGCGCAAACGCTGCTCTATTTTATGGCCAGAGTAGGACGATAGAACAGAAGACGAGGGAGACACTTCATTTGGGTTTATGTTAAGTTTTTGAAATCACTTGAGTTCAAAAAGGTGCAAAAAATAGGTGCGCAAACGCTGCTCTTCTCAGAAAAACAAAACTGAGAATTGTGACTTCGCAAAAACTGTCCAAACCCTGACCTTGGGCCAGCACTTTGACGTTGAGACGGTACTCGCTTTTGAATTATCCACAAACGATACGCATGCATCATAGCATTTGTTAAACAAGTACTTTACCGCTGCCACCATGTAATGTTCTTACTTGAAACAATTTTATTAGAACACAGTTACATATGACAATCGGATAACAATCAATATCAATTAGGTAAAACAATGGTTTCCAATCGTGTCGGATGTTTTAATTCAACTGCCCTTGCGAAGTTGCCAGTGCGCAATTCAAATATACTACACATACTACTTTGAGTTCTTGAATCTGACGAGCCAAATGGTTTCGATCACCGAAATCCAACTCTGCGTTACCATCCACCTTACCAAACCTCGCAAAAACCTTGCCTGACAAATGAAACTATAGCCCAAAATTGAGAAACACCGGGCTGTAACCAGAGACTTCATGCACCGCTGTGCGGAGATTACACGATTGGCCTTTGGGTGATAAGAAGCATTATATATGTTATGTGCAAAGGATACATTCCCACGAAAATGTGTCACATATATCGAATAACAAGCGATAACAATTTTTCATGAAAATGCTGATAGTGCAGCATCAGCAAGGGGTCTCATTTCATTTCCCACATTGCCGATGCCGACACTATATTTCCGACATTATAAATAGGTCCTGCGTGACCATGAGGTCAGTACCTAAGTAGTACTCATATTTTAAACACAGTTGTTCATTGTTGAACAAGAATCTGATATCAATCAGTTCAAGCTCATCAAGTGTTTCCCACGGTGGTAGTACCCACCCTTGTATCATTTTTTGAAAAGTTAAAGAGAGAAATCCAGATAAAATTTTTGGCGCAGTCGCTGTGGAATTCTGGAATGCTGCTAGAACAATAAAACCTTCAAACTGATAGCGGTGGATTCCAATCTTTTGGGGAAACAAAGAATCTGAGGAGTCATCACTTGAAGCACATGGAAGGAACACCCGGTGAAGCCCCTGGTGGAAACTTCAAGAACAAGACGAATCATCCATGAAAGTCCTATTGTAATTGACAAAAAATCAATCATCTCGTTTTATCTATTTGCAGTAATCATAACCATTGATTATTAACTTTACTAAGCCTAAACCCAGTTTACGATAATAACCTGTTGTGTTATAATAGAAAATAGTCGCACAGTTCGACTATTCGAGAAGGTATATATTAATTATTATTCACATTCGATACTGTTCGAGTGAGATCAATTAATTGGGCAACATGAATGATAACGAAAATGAAAATGAAGCCAACCCTGAACCAATACTCGAAATTGAAACGTATAAATTATATGAGATATTTTCAATTGTTCCTGGATTCGAAAGAGATCAAATTTTTCACACAACCTTCATGAATACATGTGATTGTGCTTATCAAATGGCAACTCGTGATCAAAACGATTTATCGATTCATATCAAAAATAAACTTCGAGGAAGAGCTGCCCAACTCATAGGCTCGAGAAACCCTGAAACTTATCATGAAATTAGGAACCTATTGAGTTTGAACTTTGGTGATACCCGGGATTCCACCTCACTAATTCAAGATCTTCAACGATTGAAATAATTACCGAACGAAACCACTTCAATATTCTTTAATCGTTTTCAAGTCAAAAACGCCAAGATGTAAGCTTGTATTCAGAAAAGTGCTCTTACTGTAAAGGAGAAACAAGCTCAGTCAAGATTACTCGAAACTATGACATCGACCACTCTACTTACCGGACTAGAAACTAGACTAGGCCAAATAATTCGCGCAGGGAACCACTTCCTCGAAGCACACGTGCGCGTTAGAAGAGAGCTTCAATTGTCCTATTTCGAAAGTCAAAAACACGACAGACAACAACAAAAAATACTCCCAAAAAATCTCATCTATCTCACCCTTTGAAATGCACATGTTGTGGATATCTTGGACAAAGATCCTACAACTCAAATTTCCCCAAGATTTCCTATACGAGACCCAATACTCTTCAACAAAATCGACCCCCAGTGAGTTCCCAAAATGAACATTTGAGACCACCATTTCGAAATATCCAGAAGAACCTACAAAAATTTCAAAATACCCAGCCGAAACCAGTTTCAAAAATCAAAATCAATCTCAGAACAACTTTCGCTTGTCAGTTATTCAACGCAACCCTAATTTTGAGCAACAAAGAACATTCTGTATGAATTACCAAGATACAGAATACCAAGATTTCGATTCGATCAATTATTCAGAATCACAAAATTACTATGGAGATGATAGTCAAAGATTCCATGAGTATCATGCAGATAATAGCCAAAACCATCAACATTGCGATCTATACAATACGATCAATATAATAGTGGTGTGAATAATGATGAATATCAGAATCTACTTTCACGCCCTTCTCAAAATCATTCTGCGGATTCCAACCAAACCAACGACCCAATACCGGAAATTCAAGCACAATTACGCTATATGGTAGACACGATTGAATTTCCACAAAATTTATTGTCTTCGCGACATGTTTCGAAACACTCTATCTTTATCAAGCGAGTGTTTAAAAACATTCGCTTGATAAAGATACAGTGTATCGAAACATGTCGCGAAGACAATCAATTTTTTGGAAATTTAATCGTGTCTACCTTATAGCGTAATAACTATGGATTTCCATCAAGTAAAGGCCACCTCAATCCAAAAACAAAAAAAAATCAAGCACAAGTCCAATTAATGACCTTAGGAGACTACCATACCGACCTGAATTTGCCGAAGCAACGTTTCATGTTAGCTCGCTACATGCAATGCATTCTAAATATCTCTACTACATAAAAGACCTGACGAACACATTCAAAGGACTCATCGACACTGGCGCTGGCCTTTCCATAATTCAAGCCAAAAACTTGTGAAAAATATCTACACCGATTCCCTGAAAACGTAGTCCAGGGAATCACAGACAGAAAAGCATTTATAACAGAATCTACTTTGATAAACTTCAAAGACAATGATCCACATAAAGTATTCGTTTATGATTTAGATATCGAATTCGACGGTCTAATAGGATCTGATTTTCTCGAAAATTATAACTGTATCATAGATCTGAAGAACAAACAATTCAATATCAATCAATATCAAAATATCAAAACCAATTCTGAAACCAATAAAATTCCAATTGAACCTAGGATGGAACGAGTATTCAAACTTGAATGCAATCTGAAGAATACTGATGCTTTACTGCTAGCACAGGAAAAAGAGAGGGGGAATACCGAATGCTTCAGTGAAAATCACCGAAAAAGGTGAATTCTTGACGTCAATCATAAATGCCAATGCTATTCCAAAGACCGTAAACTCCACAGAATTATTTTAGAACCGATATCAAGTTTTGAATTAGCCCTGAACTTTAACACTGCTAATGATCAAAATTTGGAAGAAATAGATCGAACCCAAGGAATTCTAAATCGATTGAGACTTGACCACTTGAACCAAGAGGGAGAGCAGATGATAACAGCCCTTTGTTAAGAGTTCTCTGACATATTCTACCTCGAGGAAGACAATATTACCTTCACGAACGAAATAAAAAACATACCATCGGAACAAATAACGCAAGACCAGTGTTCACTTAATCTTGTAGATATCCCCAAATCCATGAAAAAGAGGTTCAAAACCAAATTTCTAAAATGTTTAATAGAGGGATCATTCAACCATCCACATCTCCATGGTTGTCTCCATTCTGGGTGGTCCCCAAAAAGCTAGAAACTCTATTGCAAACCCAAATGGCGAGTCGTTATTGATTATCGGAAACTGAACGAGCTCTCAGTACACGGTAAATACCCCCTGTCCAATATTTCTGATTTGCTTGATCAAATCGAGAAGTGTCAATGCTACACTACCCTTCATCTTACGTCAAGTTTCCATCAGATAAAGATAGACCCGAAAAACGTTCAAAAAACATCCGTAGAGAATTGTCACCACGAATTTGTTCGTATGCCTTTCGGGCTGAAGAATGCTCCATCAACTTTTCAGCGAGTGATGAAGAACATTCTTCCTGGCATCCAAAACAAGCGCTGCCTTGTTTACATGGATGACATTTTCATACATTCTCTCACGATCCATGAACACATATCCAGACTAACCGAAGTCTTCAAACGACTGACGAAAACAAATCCTAAGATCCAACCAGACAAATGCGAATTCCTGCGAAAAGAGGTTGCATACATATCTGGGCCATATAATTACCAATGACAGCGTTGATCCAAACCCGTCCAAAGTTGAATGTGTTCGAGATTTCCCTCGACCGAAAACCCCACAAGAGATTAAATAATTTTTAGGTTTTGCCGGATATTACCAACGTTTCATCTCGAATTTCGCCAAGATCTCTAAGACTCTAACAAAACTACTACAAAAGGATATACAATTCAATTTTGATTCAGCATGCGAAATATAATTCAATGAACTGGAACTAGCCCTCACTTCCGGTCCCATTTTGATAAACCCGAATTTCCCTTCACAATGCACTATAGAAAAAGACCTCCCGATAGCATATGCTTCGATGACACTCTGCAATGCTGAAAATATAATTTTCAGCCCTACTTTTTCGGCAAAAAGTTCAAACTGATTACAGACCACAGGCCCCTCACTTAGCTCTTTTTAATTGAAGACCCAGGTAGTAGGCTGGCACGATGGCGGTTAATACTTGAAGAATACGACTACGAAATAGAATACAAACCCGGCAAAATAAATAAAAACACGGATGCCCTTTCCCGAATCAAAATCAATCATTCCAGACAATCCGCAATCTTTCAGTCAAAGCTTTCAATATTAGCTTCGAACGAAAACCCAAACGAACAGACAGACGAACAACTCGTTCCAGGACCAAATGGATCCCAGAAACTTCACAATCTCAAGAAAACGAAGAAGCTCTTCTTGAGCAAATTCAAAATGAATTTTACAGCTTTATTGATTTGTATTGAACTCAATCTCTTATTGAATATTCAGAAATTAATTCCGATAACAGTCAACTATTAGACAAACAACATAAATGTATTCTCATGTTTTTTTGACAAAATAAATTATAGGATCTCCACGAGAAGATTACAGACTATATTTTTGAAGAGAATGCCGAATTTCACAACAATAGAATCAATATCCTATTCAGTAGATCAGAAAACGAACTTCTGTTTAATGCCCCCCACAAATAGAAGAGCGAAATCGACCTTTCAAAGACTTTGTTGAAAAAAAAATTGTTTCACCTATATTAGAAATGACTCTCTTCAATTTTGCAGAAAAAGACATCAAAATAACTATCTGTCAGAATTTAACAAAAACCCCCGATACAGACGAACTTCCCATCATTGTAGACCAATGTCATTCTGGTAAAAGTATCTTGCAACGAGGTATCAACGAGACTGTTAGGGAATGAAACAAAAATATAACTGGCGGAATCTGGTGGAAGATGTGGAAAATTCCATCAAAAAATGCGAAACCTGTCAGAAAGTCAAAATTTGCAGGAAAAATCTAAGCAGTCCATTTGTCATCACCGAAACACCTATAACACCATTTGAAAGAATAACCCTAGACATCCTATAAATTCCAAACAGAAATTATGTTCTCACTTTCAGAGATGAACTAACAAAGTTTACCCAAGCGTACCCAATGGAGGATAAATCCGCAATATCAGTTATCAATACTTAAATGCTTTTTCTTCAACACTACGAGACTCCACTTAGAATTCATTGTGACTCCGATCTCGAGTTCAATAATACAATGATGAGAGATCTCTGTGTGCTTTATGATATTAAACAGTCATTTTCCAGCACCAACCACCAGCAATCAAACGGTTCTATGGAACGTTTTCTTGCAACTCTCTCAAAAATGATCAGAGCAAACGAAACTGAAAACCCTCACGAGCACCCGTCAGCTGTTTTGTCTTATGCTGTTATTTGTTATGATAACTGTAAAAACAAAACTTATGGATTAACACCTTATGAACTTTTATCTGGACACACCTCTGTTAGACCACCTGAAACCCTATATAATCAGAAGGAATTGATATCGAAGTATGTGAGAGATCTTAAAAACGTTGTATCATCACAAGATCTCGAGAGAAAGAACCCAGAAACAAAAGGAACAATCAAGAATTAGATTCGACACATTCCACCCTCTGTACCTGAATATAAAGTAGAAGACAAGCTATACGTTAATGAATCTCAAACACAGAATGAACTTGGGAATAAATCCAATGGACCATTTGAAATAATAATTTTTTTTTAAAATCCAGCAATGATAGTCAATTAGAAAACTAGACAGAAAACGAGAGTAAACTTTGATGGATTGAAACCATATACTGGAAATTAATTTTATTTTCAAGATTGTCCTGCTGATTGCTGATTCCAGCAGCGTATTTACAATACTCTATTCGACCCATCAATACTACTATCGGCGTCCTCCTACATGGGGAAACCACTTTAAAAATGTCTAACTCTCAATGGACCCTACTTGTTTATAAAGACCTAGATTCCATAACCTCAGCCATTATTAACAATGATAGAATTCTAGAAAATATGTAATACACGTTTGAACAATCGAACCCTAGAATAACTTCTTTCAAAACTGAAGTGTGAACACACATCAGTCTCTTGACTCCGATATCCTCTCCACTCAATTCAAAATATCGTGAAATATTCGCTGATACCGAAAAATTTCAAAAAAGATCAAAACGTGGCCTAATTAACGGCAAAGAAACTTTCTGGAAAGCGATTACAGGAAACATAGATGCATCGGATGGTAAATGTTATTCTAGCTGTACTGGAAAAATTTCACGAGACGAACATCAATTGGAAAACCTCTTGAAGAATCTAATATCTGTAACCACGTCGGTGATCAAAAATTTCAATTCAACTATTCAGAGATTACAGATCGATGCAGAAACTTTCAATCGCGATATGAAGGAAATAGAAAAATTCATCTATAACCTTTCAGATGGTTTTGCCTTTTACGAAGCACAATCAAAAACATTAGAAATATTCGAAACATCAATGGAAAGCTATCTCTTCCAAGAAACTACTCTCGATGATATATTGAATTCAATCACATTTGCTCGATGGAAAATACTTTATAGCTCAATAATTACCTCGAATGATTTGATCAACTCACTTCAGAGAATCTCTTAATCACTTCACAAAAATAACTTGCCTTCACCCATTCAACTTTCTAATGTTGCCCAATATATTGAAATCATTGAACTTGAAGCACATCAAGTCTAGTTTTCGTTTTTGAAATACCATTAGTCGAGCCGGAAACATATACTCTTTATCGACTATTACCAGTACCAGATAATAGAACAGGGCTTTAGCATATTTTGCTAGCATTCCAGAACTATGTCACGAGGGATGATGAATCTCTGTTGTATATTTCACTTCAAAATTCAGAAAAGCCGTGTATTGAAAATTTGAAGTGAGGACGTGGGTCATTTCCACATTGTAACGAAATGAAAAACATTTCGTTACTCGATCCTATTTGTTAACATCACAAATCAGTTAAATGACTGTGCTGCGGAACAAAAGACACTTTTACCTGGTCGAAATTAAGACTTGTCAGTTGACATGCGCAGGGACCGAGGATCGGATTTTGCTAGCGGAGACATTTTCGACCGCTCTTGGTTTTGTGGCTCGAAACGAGAACGATCGTGACGATAATTCTTAGAGTTTTGAGTAGCGAATTGCCTATCTGATTTGGAAAAAAAGTTGTATTATCTCTTTGAATAATTTCGAGTTGTTTATAAGCTCTATTTAACATTCATAATAAATCATTAGTAATCAATAATTTCTTATTTCGCTTGATTCAAGGCCAGGGACATGATGGCACCGACATCGTGTTGAAAGACCATGTGTCATGTATTTTATTGATCATCCGAACTTGAAAGTTTATTATTACCTAGGATTATAAGTTTGAACCCCTCGTGTTAACTTTTGGTAATGTAATCTTCAGTTGTTTCTGTTCTTTCTTTTCATTTTTCTAGCATCCACTTACATGACTTTCGGAATTAGCAGATCTGAAAAATTTTGAAAGACACGAGAACACTGCTGCACTTATCAACTTGAGTAGCTTATATTGTCATTTGCCACCCTTGAATGGGGACTTGGTCATTAGCATGGAGAGAAGGGGATTATGAGTAAGTATTTGCTTTCTTTATAACTGTTGAATGATTAGCAGAAGCTAAACTCACTCATAATTCTTTCATTTCCATGTCAAATCCTTGTTCAGGAACAGAAAGTTCTAACCAATATTCCCAATTTTTTTTATATATCTATTTACCCCCTATCTCCAAATCGAATAGAGTTCATTTCTTTCTAATTGCTAACTACACGATCTTTAACGTTGGAAAAAAGAACCACTCGAATTGTAAAAACTCGAATATTAGTAAATTTTGATATATTTCTCACTTCATCGAGATATTGTTGAAATCATATATCTCCTAACAGTCTGAAAAGTGATTGGAATCATTTTACAGGATTTCTTTCACCTATCTCACTTTCGCTCAATTCAGTTCAGCAGAGTTTCGAAGCCCATTCGAGCTCGAATAATTAAATTAGGTCCTATAGGTTAAGGTCACAAACTATTGTGTTAATACTAATTTAGGGAGCATTTAGGGGGAATTTTTCTCTCAATTCTAGTGAATAGTTCTCTTTCACTCACAGCCTGTTAATTTGTGAGGAATTCAATCCTCCTCATAACGTTGTAACAAAATACCGGCTTGTCTTTTGTCTTCCACAGCAATTTCGATCAGAGAAAGCAATACCACCTGAACACAGATTTCAGAGAGAAACTTCTAGAAGTTCCAGCAATAAGGGAAGGGAATTGTCAGCAACAAGCAGCTTAAGCCACTTCCACATAAGAGTGCAGGTCTGGAGACGAGACTGACGAAACACCTTTGTCCAGGTTCTTCGTTGTTGAGGAATCCAAGTCCCTCAGAGCTGAGTGAACATAATGAACTTCTGGAGTGAGTCTCTCCTCCGCAAAGCGAACCTGATCAGAGGACAAGACAAAGACAGTAACGTGAATTTGTGACAAATCAACAGATACTGTTTTCAAATGGTTCGTTCAACATTAACTTGTCAAACATCTCTCAACAATAGATTGTTTTTTTCAATTGATTCTTGTGTTTTGCTGAGAAGTGGTACAGATTCTTCCTCAGACAAGTCTCATTGTTTTCGATCATTTTTCAAATTGAAAAAAAAATAATCTGGCGCTCAATAATTGTCTGCATCTTTCTTGATATCTAATTAGGCTCTCAGACTTGTCAGAGAAAACATTTGTTCTTCTGAACCCAACATATAACGACATCCACGACCTCCCGCAGCAATCTGAGCAGCTCATAGGCACAGCTATAAAAAATAAGCAACAATAACACCTTAGTGACTTTTGGCGTTACAACATGTAGAGAAAAGTGAATCTATTTTGATTCTTCTATATTCCACCTCAACAAAATCAATCCATGCTTTCCACGAATCATCAACCGGTTCGATTATTGAGATCGCTGAGCGGTTACTGGCGATCTCTCGTATCTTTTTCCTGACTCCGACATTCACACTGGTACTTATTAACGTCTGGTTTGCCACACCTGAAACAAAATATTCTAGTCTTCTCCATGCAACACTTATCGAAGCTGTGTCCCTGCGCCTCGCAGTTCCAACAAAAAATGCTATCCACCTTCGCCACCCCTCGATCAACTTCTTTCCTAGCATGATTCTCCTGACTGGGACCAGCTAAATTCCGTTCCAATAAAAATACTTCTCGAGATATAGGACAAGAAGCTGCTAAATGTTCGGTTTCCTCCAGCTTCTAACACTCATTCGTCAAATCATCAACAGACACCAAAGCGAATAAGCAAGAACCTAAACCATGGATTTAATGGGGATCCAAATTTTGAGGAATTGTTTCCAATTTTTCATTTTCAGAAGAACGGTTTGGTAACCGATTATTGTAGTATAGCAGACACAAAGTGTCAACGTTGGTTTGGATGAAATAGGAAGGGATTGTGAAGGTTTTCACGGGTAGAATTGGGAAAGTGTGAATAAGGAGTATTGAGAGAATACGCACGAATAAACAACTAATAAAGAAGTTAACTGAACTGTATTTTTTATTGCTCGTGCTTCCAATTACTCCTGACACCACAGTTGGCGATGACTGAAAAAAGTGGTAACAAGTAAAATTGAATTTGGATATAATTCACCAGTATATTTTCGCGATACCGAAAAAAAATTGGAACAATAGCGGTGTCATCCACCTTGATCGGTGATGTGCAAGTATTTTGCCTACAAGATTCGGACTGGAACATTTTCAAGGCGAGATTAGAGCTATATTTCGTCACAAATGAATTGACTGAAAATGACAGAGCTATTCTCCTGAATGCGTGTGATGAGGAAGCATACAGGCTTATCCATAGCTTGTGTCTTCCAAAGACCCCGGAGGAGAGAAAGTACGAGGAACAAGTGCAACCAACATTTCAAGTTTGCAGTTAGTGAATTTTTGGCAAGATATGAATTTCATAATGCCATTAGAAGTAAAGACAAAACAGTGCAGCAGTGGGCAGCGAGAGTAACGTGTTCAGCAGGAAAATGTCCTTTTGTAACCGCGCTCAATGTGATAGTTTGTGACAAATTCATTATGGGACTTGATGATCCAGCACTTATGCAAAAAAAAATCGATAAGAAAATCACAGTCGATTTCGACAAGGTCATTCAAATCGCTAGCTGCCAAATTGAAAAACCGGAATAAAAAACAGCCAGCGAGTAAAGGAAGAAGTTTCCGTGGATGGAGCAGTCGAAAAAGGAAAGTCGTTCCAGCACGGAATTTTGTAATTGACGATATTTTTCATTAAATCTACCTGAGAATCATATATTGTTAAGAAACATTTTTTTCCACAAGAAATATGTACTCGAATATTTCATTTTGAAAAAATCTTCCATTTGTTGGTTGTTGATGAAGGTAACGGAAGAGTGTCGACAGACAGACTAAAAAGGTTCAATATCGGCACGAAGAACACAAGTAGAAGAAGATCAATAGAAGATATACCAGAATCTTAAAGAAAAAATAGAAATCTACAGGGAATATTAGAACGAGTGACGAATTATAATATGGGAAAATTATGGATTAGGATATCAGGGAGGAATGTCCAGAAGAAAATGATATTTTCCTACTTGATGATTCCACGGATGAAACGCACTCCGAAAAGTCCGATGAGTTGTCTGAAAGTGAGTTGGTTTCCCAGGTGGAACAATATTACGCGGTGGCCTACGACCATCGGTGGTACAACGGAAGGATTATACAAATCGTGGAACATAAGTACAAATTAAAATTTCTGAAGTCTGACTTGGAATCATTCATTTGGCCAAAAACTGAAGACTATGACACTGTAGACAAAAAGTACATTTTTCATGGCCCAATTCAGTTGATAGGTTCAGGACCTTTCGAATTGAAAGAAATAGATCTTCAACAGATATCACTAAAATATAAGATTTTCAGGGCGAAGTTTTGAATATGTATTAAATATATATCGAAATAAAATGTGTTCATTGTACGAGTCAAATAAATGACATAGATTACTTCTCTTTATTTTTTCGACTGATATCGATCTACCTCATACATTTGATCCAGTTCAATGTTTGTTAGTCTCTCTGTAGGGTGTAATACTCGAAATTACTGATCCGATCATGAGAATTTTTTCACTAACAGAAAGCTATTTAGGAGTGATACGTGCTATATTTTATTATGATTCAACAAAACTTTCAGTGAAAAATAATCAGTCAGTGCACTCGATATTGACCGATACATCTAGGACCATGGAGGTGGGAAAAGTAATAAAACTTCCCACTGCTCCTGGCTCCCTTACTTTTCTTCAAGAGCTGCGGATCCGTTTATCGCTTCAAATATTTTCGAGTAGGCGCCATTGACAAAGCTCACAATAAGGATTTCCACAATGTTTTTTTGGTGACGTATTGAATAGCCATCATTTCATTGAGGAAAGATAAAAAAAATCGATTTCATTAGGAATTCGTGAAAACTAACTGGGAATTTCGAAGAAAATAGTCGGGTATTACAGGCATTACTAGGGAATTTCCGGGGAATTAGAGGTATTATGGGGAAATTACATAGGCATTAGATGTATTACACAGGAATTTCTGGGGTACTACAGGCATTACTCGGGCAATAAAGGCATTGTTTGGAGAATTACAGGTATTACTTCTCGAGGAGAAAAATCAAGAAAATTCAAGAGAAGAAATTGTTACGTTTTTGAATACTGAAATGACTATCAACCTGAAAGTAGCAGATATAGAACTTTGTTACAGAATTGGAAAAAGGAAGAATGAATCTAAAACAAGAGGAATATATATGGAGGTTAAAGATTATTCGATCAAGCAAAGCATTTATGCTAAGAATAGACTACTGAAAGGAACAAGAGTGGTTATTCGCGGAGACCTAACGAAACTGAGGGTTGATATCCTCAACAAGGTTATTGAGAAAGTGTCTTTCAAAAACGCTTGGACTGAAACAGGAAAAATATTTGTTAAGTACAACGACAGAATATTTATTATCAAATCCCAGGATGACTTCCAGAACATTTTTTACTAGTTGCCATAAATCATTTCATGTTTTCAAAAAGATTTCAATTGTTATTACGGTGAATTCCAACTCATATAGTGATTTTGTATTATTATAGTATGTCTGTACTTTCCTCTTCGTTATGTGAAAATAAAATTGATAGATGATACAGAAATTGCACCACATTGGTGATATAAATATAATAAATGTGTATATGTGTATATATATTTCAAATAATCAATATACATATTTTACCAGTCTTGGAAACGCACTTGTGAGCTCTGTTCACTTGAGTACCACATATGCTTGATTTTATTGATTTTTTGGATGAGAGGAGGGAAATATACCCCCGTATGATACATATTTTTACTATTTTGATTCAATATGTATTTGAAGTAGCTACAATCGAATCGGTTTGGAGAATTTCTTATCAAATTAAAGTGAATTTGTATAATTTACATGGATTTGTATTTTTTTAGGTGACCGTCAACTTCTTGTTTGTTGCAACGATATTTAACAGAACTCTAAAATAACAGAAATACTTTTTTTAACGAGGCAAATACTTTACTGACTACATAAAAATATTTGTGTTATTTTAGAGTTCTGTTAAATATCGTTGCAACAAACAAGAAGTTGACGGTCACCTTCAAAAATACAAATCCACGTAAATTATACAAATTCACTTTAATTTGATAAGAAATACTCCAAACCGATTTGATTGTAGCTACTTCAAATACATATTGAATCAAAATAGTAAAAATATGTATCATTAGGGGGTAATTCAAAATTAAAAAAAAAAACGAATAGCAGGCCATGACTTCGTATTTGAACATAACTTTTAATTCCAAGCAACTTTTTTCCTCAACATATTTCTATATTTTCTGAAATAAGGGTACTCTTGAAAATTTATTTTTTGGCCTATCTTGTATGGTGATTGTCATAAAGCCATTTCAGGTACACTTGGTATAGTTTTGGAACATGCACCAACTTTTGTCAATAATAAAATTTTCTGAGAAATCGATAATAAAAAAGTTTCCCATTTGTTGCAGACTTAGTGAACCACACTGTATACAAAGGAGCATGCACATTTTGGGGAATATTTCAAAACTAAAGCAGATGGTCGAGATGGAGGTATGTTGTCAATTATGCAACTCAATATAAGGAGTATTAACAAAAACTTTGATGAACTTCTGATTCATTTCCAAGAAACTTTTGAGTGTGTTGTTGTTATAGTTTTATCTGAAACTTGGAATGTGGACGTGATAGATGATTTCTCCATTCCAGGGTATACGACTCATTATAATAACTCTAAATACAACCAAAATGATGGGGTCATTGTATATATAAAAAAATATATGGACTCTGAAGTTAAAATAGCTCAATTTACAGAAACAAAATAACTTACAATAGCTATTTCAGTGAATCATTATAATATATAGGTTTATCAGCTTGTTATCGATTACCATCCACAAATGTGACAATTTTTATAGAAGATTTAAAACAATTCCTTTCAATGAATCGAAGATATGATGTAGATATTTTTCTGGGGGACATTAATATAAACCTCCTGGATGATTCTTCAAACTATGTCAGTGATTATTTAAATATTTTGATGGAAGAGGGATATTTTTCGTATATTAATAAGCCAACAAGAAAAACTGAACAATCCGAAAGTATTGTTGATCACATATCTTCAAGACAACGAAATGGATTGGGTAATATTTTCTTAACTCCCGTAAATTTTTTAACTGACCTCACAAATCACTATACTACTTATTCAGAATTATCTGGAGAGAATAATCCAAAAATCAATTCAAAAGATTATTGAAATGGAAGGGCAAAAAAAATAAATTATCGTACACTGGATGCTCACCTAGAACGAGAAAATTGGGAGGATGTCCTTAACTGTATAGATGCACAAATATCTCATGATAATTTTATAGATAAATTAAAATTCTACTCAGAATCATCTACATATGAACTTAGTACTCATAAAAATAAAAACCACAAAATAAAACCTTGAATAACTACTGAACTAGTCACATCCATTAGAAAAAGAGATAACTTGAAAAAAAAGTTAATTAACAGGTACTCTGAGGAGTTGAAGTATGAATATAAAACGTACAGAAATAAAGTGAACAGAATTATCAAACAAAAAAAAATGAATTTCATAGGGAAAAGTTTGTTCCATATATGAGGACAACTGTAAAAAAAACATGGCAACTCATCAATGAAATAACAAACAGGGATAAAACTAAGTTTTTAATGAAAACCCAACAAGGAATTGAAATGAATATAAAAGACAAATTGAATTCTTTCAATGATTACTTTGTAAACATAGGTGTTGAAATGTCAGAGAAAATTAGGAAAGTTGATACTTCACCAGATGGTTTTTCTTGAAAGGACACATCTGTGAAATGCTCTATGTTCCTCAAACCTGTATCCAAAAATGAAATTATATCAAAACTTAAAAATAACTGTTCCCCAGGTCCTGATGGCATATCCACGACTCTCATAAAAAACATGCATTGGCATCTAATAATACCACTGGTTCATATAATCAACCTAACTTTCAAGCACTGTAAACTTCCTTATCAGTGAAAAGAATCGTTGGTTACACCTATATTTAAGGTAGGTGAACAAAATATGGTTGGCAACTATAGACCAATTTCGGTAATAAATAATTTCGCAAAAATTTTTGAGAAAGCACTCAAGAAAAGATTAACGGTTTTCTTTGAAAGATATCAAATAATAACTGACAGACAATTCGGCTTTATAAATAATTCCAATACAGAAAGTGCAGTTCTTGACTTTGTTGAGAAAGTTGTAGGAGCCTTGGAGAGATCAGAAAAGTGTCTAACAATTTTTTTTTATCTCGCCCAGGCTTTTGACACAATATCACATGACAAGCTCTTGGAGAAATTGCATTACTATGGTATAAGAGGACCAACACTGTCTCTGATTCAGGATTACTTAACAAGTAGCAAAAAGTCAAACTGGATCATGAAACCAGCAGTACTAAAGAAGTGAAAATTGGGATTCCTCAAGGGACGGTACTAGGTCCAGTTCTGTTCCTGATCTATATAAATGGCATAAGTTCTATTCTTAACTTCAAAGGACACATAATTTCCTATGCCGATGATATAGCTATAGTTGTAACTGAAGATTCTTGGGACAAGGTGTACACAGATTCTGAAGAAACATTACAGAATATCCAAGTATGGCTGAACTACAACTTGTTGAGCCTGAACACCCATAAAACTAAATTTATGACATTTTCGATACTCCAGTGCGACCAGCCTAGTAAAAATACAATCTGTATACATGAAGTCGGATGTGAAACAGAAATATGCTCTTGTCCTCAGATAGAACGAACACGAGAAATAACATACTTGGGGGTCATGGTAGATAAACATTTACGATGGGATGTCCATGCTGATTACGTAACAAAACGTCTGAGAATGTTATTCAGACAATTTTATGCTTTGAGGGACATTCTAGATAACAAAAACCTCATGATCGTCTATCATTCTCTAGCCGAATCAATAATGACTTACTGTATTAAAGCTTGGGGTGGCATGTTCAATAATTTCCTAAATCGGTTACACACAACCCAAAATATGTTTGAAAATTTTATTCAAAAATAATAGACTACTTTCTTTTGAAAAACTATATGAAGATTTGAAGCTTCTTAATATCCGATGTTTATATAGTTATTCTTGCCTAACCTGGATTTTTATTAATAAACATGAATTTGAGCATACACAGCCAGCAAATGAGATGAAATCTACGCGAAATATTTCACTCAGGTTACCTCTCTTCAAAAAAACTCACACTCAGAGGTTTCTGTTTTATTATTGTTCGAAGCTATATACTCTAGTAAGGACAGTACATTTTTTAGTAAAATGAAGGACTAATTCGAGACCACTCAGATCAACTTAATTTTTTTTTGGAATTTGTCAATAAAGGTGTCGAGTATCCGAGTAAACAAGTTTGGTTACTGGGCAAAGCTCCAATACGCTGTAAAATTTGGTCAAACTGTTTTTTTGGCCCAAAATAAATAAATATTTAATATCTCGGGCAATATTAAATGAATTTTCGTGAAAATGGGTACTGGGGGGTTTTTCGGGGCACTGATTACGATTTTGATGTCAGAAATTCCTGAAACACCCTGTAAACCGTCAAAACTACCCTTCTTCAGTTTTTTAAATTATTACATATTTATAGTATTTATATATAATTATAAATGTATACATACATATTAGGTTATAAGTTGAGGAGCAGTATGTGCCTAGACAAGGGTGCCTGTTTTGCAATACTGCGTCCCGGTGTTTTATATGAGAGGAAGAGTTATGAAGAGAAGGAGAGAAAACAAGCGAGTTGGATAAAGTAACGGTAAGCGTTTCTTGCATCAACCTGGTAGGTAATGCGAATGTAATATACATTTTCATTTTAGATCAATTGCAGTGGGATTTTCGATTAAATATTTTTTAACTTCTTGTTTGAATTTTTTAAGAAATTTTATCTGTTTCAGGTGAATTGGTAGAAGGTTGAAATATTTTGGGCCAATGTATCTGAACGACTTTTGGGTCACAGATTTTCTAAAATAATCTACGTGTACATTTTTATTTTCGGTGGATCTGGTGATTCTTTCACTTTTTGAGGTGAATTTATGTTGAGTAACATACACTTGCATGATACATTGGTAAGCGAATAAAGATTTGATATTTAATAGTTTTGTTTCATTATATAAAAGATTTGTTGGAAAGCGTCTGTTTTTTTTTTGAATATTATTTTAATTAAGGTGTTTCGCACGGTTTCTACTGATTTAATGGTTGTATTGAATGTACCACCCCATGCAGTTATGCAATACCTTATGATTGATTCTGCTAGGCTGTTATACAATATAATCATATTTTTTCGTGAGAGAATATCTCTTAATACATAAAATTTGTGAATGAGTGCTCTCAATCTTTTAATAACATGGTTAATGTGTTCTGACCATCTTATATTTTGATCTAAAATAACCCCTAGATATTTTATGGATGGAGTTTTCTCTATTTGTGAACAAGAACAAGTGCGGTTGTCACATGTGGTTGAGTGCAATTTCAGTGAGAAATTGACAAGTTGATCGACTTTGGAGGCTGAAAACGTAATATATTTAGTTTTATTCACATTGAGAGTCAGTGAATTGTGATTCAACCATGACTGAACTTTTTTTAATTCTGATTCAGCCGATATTCCGACATCATTCCAGTTTTCCCCTGTGAAAATTAGGGATGTGTCATCTGCATAGCAAAAGAGGTGTCCTGTGAAATTTTTGATTGCTGTTAAATCGTTCATATATACAAGAAACAGTAATGGACCCAATACGGTTCCTTGTGGTACACCTATCTCTACTGTCAATTCGGTGATGATTTCTTGGCCAATTTTTACGGCCTGGAATCTGTTGGTTAAATAATTCTCTAAAAGAGTCAGAGCTGAACCCCGAATACCATAGTCATTCAGTTTCATAAGTAGTTTATTATGTGAGACAGTGTCAAAAGCCTTGGCGAGGTCAAGAAAAACTGCAAGGCATTTTCTGGACTCATCCATGGCCTTGACGGTATTTTCTAGAAAGTCAAGAACAGCTTTTTCTGTATTCGAATTTGCCACAAATCCAAATTGTCTTTCACTTATTATATTGTGTTTATTGAAAAATTTTGTTATTCGATTTTTCAGTGCGTATTCGAATACTTTGGCAAAATTATTTATCAGTGAAATGGGTCTATAATTCGAGAGATCTCCCTGCGATCCACATTTGTAGATTGGTGTGACTATTGATTGTTTTCACTGTCTAGGGATTTTACCACAAGAAAAAGTGAGATTTATGATATGTACTAACGGAGTAGAAACATGATTTTTTGATTGTTTTAGTTGATATTTTATCTGGTCCGGGAGAACAGTTATTTTTTAAATTTGATATTAGATTCGTGATTTCGTTATATGATACGGGTTCAAGAAATATTGAAGAAGTTATTGTTCTGTTATCGAGAAACGAGTCTTTAAGCGTTGCTTTTTCAATTTTTTTTGCCATATTAATACCCTGCTTCACAAAAAAATTATTAAATGCATTTGCTTTTTCTTTGTTGTGAGTTATTTCAGTTCCTTCGTTCAGCACTGAGACGTTTTCTAAATTTATGTGCTTTTTCCCCCCCGATATATCGTTGATAACTTTCCAGATTTTTTTATAATTTCTTTCAGCTTGCAGTATCTTATTCTGGTAATATTCAGTTTTGGTAATTTTTATTAAAGAATGTAATTTATTTCTGTACTCTTTATATTGTTTTTCGAGTTCATCTGAGTGATTTTTGAGTAATTTTTTCTTAAGATCATCCCTTTTCTTTATAGAAATTATGAGAGCTTGTGTGATCCAAGGTTTCAATTTACGAATTTTTTTCAATTTGGTAATGGTTGTATCGGTTGATCTGGTAAGGTGTTCATTTATCAATGAAAATATCATAGGATGCTTGTGGATCATGGTTTTCTATAACCTCTGTCCAGTTCTCCTCGCTCAAAAAGTTATTTAAATTTTCAAAATTTATTTTGTTTGAAACAATTTCCATTTCGTGATTTTTTATTTCGATTTCTTGGGTGGTGATGAAAATTGATGGGGCAAAATGATCAGTAATGTCTGTATGACAAATCATAGATTCTATATCTATTTTATCCCTCAAAAAATTTTCCACTCTCACAAATATATGATCTATAACTGACTTTGTGTGTTGTGTCACCCTCGTGGGTTTATTGATATAAGAAATGAATCCTTTCTCAGTTAGTATATTCAAATAATTATTGGTTTCAGCAGTTACAGTTTGGAGTAAATTTATATTTATATCGCCAGCATAAATTTCCAAGTTTTGAGTTTGCATATTTTCTAAATAAAATTCTAGATCATTAATGTATTGTTGAGCATTAGTGGCTGGTGATCTGTAATATGCCGTCACTCCAATTCTGTTGTGAGAAGGCAATATATTGGTTTCAAAAATAATTCTTATAAATTTAGTTTCATTCACTTGCTGAATTTCAACATTGGCTGATAATTTGTTTTTAATATAAACGATCAGCCCATCACATTTATTTATCGTAGATTCATTGTAATATATACTATAGTTTGGAATACAAAAATCGCTCACGTTTTCTATTTTTCCTGTTTCAGATAGTATGACTAGATCCAATGTGTCGTTTGCCATCTGTATATTCACTAGGAGTTCATCATAGTGTTTTTTGATGCTTCTGATGTTATAATGTATAATACCAATACCTCGCTTGCTTTCAGTTCTTCTCCTCTCTGTGTAATTTTTCAAGTTATCGATATTTTTTGTGTCAATTTGAATGTTGTTATCTAACACATCTAAAAGGTCTATCATTCCGATGATGTTGTTTTTCACTGTGGTACCCCAACGTGTAATGAAAAATTTAATTGGAAATTATAATGAGCATTAAAAATAATTATAATAATTGGTACAGCAAAGTTTTTATATTTATAAAACTTCACCAAACAGTATCTGGAAGTCCTTTTTGTTTTTGATTATAGACACTTTATCATTCTTGTTGACATGAATTTTTCCATTTGTTGTCCAAGCATGGGTCAAACCTACTTTTTCTATGGCCCTGTTTAGTATCTTCACTCTAGCCGCAGTTAGATCTTCTGGAATTAAAATGCCTGTTCCTTTTAGGAGTTTTTTTTGCAGGTAGATGTTCTGTCTGGTTTCGTGGTTAAAAAATTTGATGAAGATTCCTCTACTTTTGCTACCATTTTGTCTTCCTATTCTGTAGCATTGCTCGATATCCTCATTGGCCAGGTTGAGAGACATTTTGGAACTCAGCAATTTAATAACTTCTTGTCTGGTATCCTCCTGTTTCTTTTCTTTGAAGTTGAACATTCTCAAATTCGTTTTTCTATTTTCTTGGTCTATTCTATCCATGGTCTCTTCCATTTTTTCCTTTTCACCAAAGCTGTCTTTCAGTTCATTTTCCAGTTCTGTGATTTTGTTGTTGAGATCCAGTTCAAGCTTGCTATAGTTCGATTTCATCTCCGCCACTGATATCTAGAGCTGAGACAATTTTGCTTCGAGAGTTTTTGCAACTGCCTCACTCACTTTTTTTGAAATTGTTTCGATAAAGGAGTCACTTTTTATGCATTTTTGGAGTGCTTGACTAACGGCACTTTCGATTTCATCACGTATTTCTCTCGTTAATACCATTATAATAATGTTTTTTTCGAGATGGTCCGATTAAAAAAGTATACTGTCGATTCACGCACTTGAAATTTTAAATTTTGCTGCAGTAGATACTTGTGTTTTTCGTTCAAAACGGGGAGCCCAGCAAACACACAGCTACTCTTCACGTGTCATAGACGTACATATATCGAGAGAGTCTTAATTTGGATGTGAAATTCGGGATCAGCACGTCCAAAAACCCCCGTACAAATAAGAAAAACAGTTTTTTCAATTTTTTCATGGAAGTCAAATCGAAGTGATGGAGACTTCGAAGTTAACTACCCCTCGTCACATAATAAAAAAACAACACAATTTTTTTCTTACTCAATAATGATAATAATAAAATAATAACAAAAAATGCACAAATCTTAGACTTTTGTACCTTTTTCGTAACTTAGTTTTGGTTTGACGGCTATTTGACTGCTGTCAAGAGTGGGGATTTGAAATTTGACTGCAGAATTTAATTGGCTTATCATCTAAACATACAGTACTGCACGAAAAATGTTCATAAAACTCATAAATAGAGGGTCCCAATGGTTAACTATAAACATTGTATGTGATTGATGGAAAAAAAGGTTTTCTGGCCATAACTTTTTTTTGGCTAATGATAACGAGATGTTCCGGAAACCATTTTAAAGCTGAGGTTATCACCGAAATTTCATAACATTTGCAACATTTGAATTGGATGGGCCATTTTTTTTTATTTCGCCCGACAAAAAAGAGCATTTACCGTATAAACATAGAATAGGCAATTTTAAACGGACAAATTCGCTTACAGATGAAAAATTATAACAAAGAATTGAAATACAACTATCCTGGAATAAATGCTGAAAAATTTGACTGTTTGAAATAGAAATGTTCACGCTGTTGGCCAAAAACTGATAATGTTTTGGAAAATACACGATTTTACCCAACTTTAGCAGGCCAAAACAGAAACAATAATTTTCCGATAGGGCCAAAAATTGCTGGACATATTAAGGACGAAGTGTTCTGATTTTTCACCAGAGGATTTTTTTTCCAAGCACCTTAGCCCATATGGCGCTAAAATATTGTCATTAAAAATTTTTGAAAAAAAAAATATTTTGCCTATAACATTTTTTTTCTTATTTTAAACGGTTCTGGTTGGTCTCAAAATTTTCCCGATTTTGTCATCTTGCAAAATGATAGGAATAATTTTTTTTGTAAAAGTTATATTTTTCGAGATATTTTCGCCCGAACGATCCGGTTTCTTCATTTTTCGTTAAGCAACCATTTTTGCCATGTCATATCCCCTTTAATATTATTCGTACAAAAATAAAACGAAAAACCACTTTATTTGTCAATTGAAATACTTTATATAAGTAATATACAATTTTTTTTGTAATACTAACAGATTTTCAGTGAATTTAAAAAAACTTTCAAATTTTTCTTGCAAAAATCACACTTTTCCTTGCGCTATTACTCGAAAGGGGTGCATTTTTATGAAAAATTGCTATCAATGTTTTTATGTTAAAAAATGATAATTTATCGATGTGTAATTTGTTTTTCAACCCCCCCCCCCCCAATGAGTTCCAACCCCCACCCCCGAGCTTTTTCCCAGTAATGGAAGTTGTTTACTCGGATACTGGGCACCTTTCTTAACAAAATTCAAGTTATTCCAAGTATCTGCAATTGGTCTCGAATTAGTCCAGCCAGTTTTGAATTCCTTTACTGGAGTAATATAATATTCTACCTCAGAATAGTCGGATGATGAAGAAACTCGCTGAATACAAAATTAATATTAAGAATTTCGTTTTTGAAAATGACGCCTTGATACTCGACATTTTCAGTTGATCTTCAGTTTGCTTCTTTAGTGATCTGTTTGCTTCCTCTCATCCAGACCATTTCATTAGTGACTCAATGTTTTAAATTGTAGGTCAGAGGAACAGAATAATCACAGCACAAGCATACCTCTTGCTTAGGTGAATTCTGAGCCGCTGGCAGACAATAAATATCTCAAACAATGTATTTGATCACTGTAAATGTCCATTTTGTACGTTGTTGAATAAACTTGAATGAAAACATGCATGATCGACTTCATAACATACAGGGTGTACTAAAATTTATATTATTTTGATAACGCAAAAAAGTGGTAAAAATTTTCCCAAACGGAACACACTGCACATTCCTCGATGAATCAATGAGAAAAATACCTCAATACATTGTATCTATTATATCCCTGTACATGAACCTTTTTTGAGTCTGCTTCTTCTGGAAAATACATAATTGGCGTTTATTTTACTGAACTCCATCGACTTCGATTGAAGTCACTCAGCAGGATTGATTCACTATCAATTTTCTTCCTCTGAAGATGCTAACCTTGTTAGCGAAATGCGCGTCGAGTCCAAAAATATCAGTTTGGTGTTAGGCTAATTGATCTCTAGGAAAAGTTTCAACTTTTACACCAAAGGTTCCGAGCTCATCGTTTAATAGTAAGACTTAAAGCTTATTTATGTCATACTGGTTAATTACTGGTTTCGTAGTTTCTTTGGTTGTTAAGTTACGATGATCTGAAAAATTAGGAATTGATATCAAAATCTATAATAATGTGAAAAGGCATATTGCTAATTTACTCCGAAAAGTTGCTGCGTGAAATAAAAATAGTTACTTGTAAATGAAACACTTCCTATCAGTCAACTTCTCATATAATGTGAATTTATTTGCCTTTCACGAAAATACAAGAAATAATCTAATTATAAAGAGGTGACGTCTATTACTTTTTGTGATTGTTTGTAGGGGGTAATCTTCGGAAATACTGATACGTTCATGGAAATTCTTCCTCTAAGAGAAAGCCACCCTATTAGAGACTGGTAAAGGCTATTTTATAGTAATTCAGTATGATTGAACGAAAATTCAATAGTTCAATAATTCAAATATTTCATGTGAAACAAGTTGGAGAGTAGCATGCGAATCTCCACACGGACAAAGTCGGCGGCAGAAGCTAGTATGAAGTATATAAAAATACTTATCTTCAGTAACGTTTCCGAACCGAAACCGTATCCGTTTCCATCTTCGAAACTATTCATAAATACTTCAAAAATCTGTCGAAGATCTGAGATTTCATATAGCATTTCGTATAGATCCGAAAAACCAAAAAGCAAAATGAATCCACTACAAAAAAATTACTTTCAAACTAAACATTGTTGTGCTTTCATTGCCTAATCAAGAACTACATAACAGTGTATTCCTTCATACCCGTGAGGGCATATAGTTTATTTTATGGTTCGCACCGAACATAAAAATAATAATTTTTTTTCGCAAGCTAACGTTGAAGCCTTCACAATGTTTTTCTAGCAATCATAGTATGTAATCAAGATATAACGAAAATTTTCTCCCAAATCTTCATACTATTGGCAAGGGGTTTGCGAATAACCAGGCTGCTCCTGATTTAAGGCGTAGGGAGTAAGTAAAAACGCCTACTTGCTGCTGAAAGACCTCGTGTGAAGTCGTATTTATATGCAAAACCGAAAAGAGCATTATCACTCAAATCTTCGTATACATCACTGGTATATATATACGAACAATCAGAGAGGCTATCGAAATTAAGAAACGACCGAGTAGTATGAACAAGAGAGATGATGATAATTGAAGATTACCAAGAACGTGGAAATCCATCCTATCACTGAACAAAAACAAGCCGATCACACCACAAGAACAAGGTCGGACCTTACTACGTAATTACCCAGACATAATGACAAATGCAGTCGGACCAACGAAGGAAGTGGGAGGGGCCCAGATCAAAGATACCATCAATGAACACCCCTATATTTTTCTACCCTCTTGATATAGTTTTTCATCATTTGCACCCACTAAAGTTGTTCTGGGAAATCCAAAGCTTGATTTTTATTAACTCCTTCTATTATTTTCTCATTTATCAATGAAACTTCTGAACCTGTGTCCACTAATAGTTCAATATTTTTCTCATGAAATTTCCCTTTTATTTTTATCAATTCTTTTTTTTTGTTCTAGTTCAAATTGCTTTTCAATGTCTATAAATTCTCGTGGATGCTGATGAATGCCATACATTTGTTTGTTGTATTGTATTGTATTGTTGTTATTGTTTTTTATGCTCAGTAGGTGTCTTATTGAAAATTTTGTGATTATCTTTATTGATTAGTTAGTTAGTTAGTTAGTTAGTTCTGTTTTGGAGGTTGATGATGTATTTGTACCTAGTGTACCTGTCTTGTATTTGTGTGTGAATTCTCCTGGCTTCTGCTCCCTTGTCTATTATTATTTTGTTCATAATCATTGTTTTGTCTAATATCATTCCTGTCTAAACTAGTCTGTAAATCGTATTATTCCCATAATATATATTTCTGTAATTGTTTTGTCTGTCTATGGTATTATTATAATTTCTGTTTGTCCAATTGTTTCTGTTATGATTATTATTTCTATTATTATTATCTTGGTATTCATTTGTAACGGATACACGTTACATCATTCATAATATATGAATTTATCATTCAAATGAGGCCATCATCAAGTGATCTCGATTGCAACTTGCACATTCAAATTCTCTTTATAAATCAATATTACGGATTTCATACATACGAGAGCATCTACCGGAGGGTAGCTGAACCATCACGCTCAATGCTAAGAAATTTATCAAACGCAATGTTTGATCTGTACAATTGAGCATGAAATGCGCAGGTGCGAATTGAAGACTTGCTTAACTGGGAGAAGCCGAGAAGCTCATCAAGCTCTCTTCTAATCAGGCTATCATCGAGGCATCATTGTTTTGAGATTTGATCACTAAATTTGTTTTCACGATATCTAAATATCTTTACATTATCTTCCTTTTCCACATAAAATTTTCATGAAGTGTTTGTTATCTTGAATGGAATATCGGGTATGTGAAAAGAGTTCCCATAATTTCTTATCTTCTGTTCAACAATTTTAGCCAATGGTGGAATGCATAACTTCACCTTATCTTCATCTTGAATTATCTTTGTAATCCTTCAGCTTTCAAGTGATTATCGATTCCAGTAATTGATATTTTCAGGTTATTTATCGCCAGAGGCGCATCAATTTTGTTTTTACGATTTCGTGAAACGAAAATTTCTGATTTTCAATAATTTGACTGCTTTTTTATTTTCACAGCATTTTGCCGAATGATGAATGAAATTCTGAAAAGATCTCAATCAATTCGTTCGGAATGGAGGCTGAAAGTTAATTCCTGTTTGGAAAAATATATTCCGAAAACGCAGTCACCCATATGGTATCCTGTACATCCAGGCTGGAGATGATTCTAGGTGAGTATTGATTCACACATTTTTTTTACCATAAAAATCTGTAATTGTGTGTTTTAACTCACCTCCAGTCATTTTTTTTAAGCCACAGGGTCCAGTCGGCATATTTTTTCTTGGAAGTCAAGAATTTTGTATATCATTCCTTAAATCAGAAATTTTGTTCCTGATTTAAGTATCTGAAGTTTCCTTATCTTTCCTTTATTTCTTTGAAAATAACTATTTTGGGTCCTATTCGTCGCACTCAAAAGTTTAATTCACTTGAAACTTGGATTACGAAAGATTTTGTGAAGTAATATTTCAATATCTTTCTCTCGGAACTTCTTAATCACATTATCAGATATTTTGATTCCAAACAAACGAAAGTTAAAATTCTCTGAATATCTTTTCTATCTCTACATCTTTTTTTATGATCATTAACTTGTAGATATCAATAACCGTAATAATTCATATATCGTTAGCAGACATTGCTTCATTTATATCTTGAACACATATGTAACAAGCTTTAACTGTTCATGAATTCAGTAATGAATCATATTCTCAACACATGTTGAAATATCATTCTAGAGCTTCAATTTAAGACCACAGTTACAAGGATATATTGTATTTCACTGTTTTACACAAATATCTTTCCATTATATTATTGCTGAGAGACAATAGCCAGTTACGTCAGTAATCCAAGGTTCAAGTCTGGGGCACAACAATCTGGTTCATTAATAACTCTTCGATATCATTTTCATGATACAACTACGGTGAGTCCAAGCCCAACTACTGAACTGCAAGTCCAAACCTGAGAATCTACCAGGAATACTAGGGTGAATATAGTAGCCCAACGTCTCCCAAGAATATCAGGGTGGATATAGTAGCCCAACGTCTTAATAATAATAATAATAATAATAATAAAAATAATAATAATAATAATAATAATAGCATTTATTGCCCAACAGTTTTCCATTTACAGAGCAAAACTAACATACTTGAAAAATTATTACTAATTGATATAAAAAAAACTTTAAGAAAAAAAATATATAAATGACTTATAGGTACGCACGAGACTTATTTTTAATTTCACATATGCTGCAACAAAAAATATCGATATTAGTAGAGAGCTTGTTCGCATTACGACACATCAGATTGATTGGTGATTTCAACATTAAGTTAGTTTGCGCCCTTTTGCATGAAAAAGTATTGTAGTGCCTAGAATATATTCTTGGAACAAAGATATTTATTTCTGATAATAGCACAGGACAATCCAACCTGTCATTCAATAATTTATATAAAAATAAAACAGATGCCTGATTTCTTCGTTTTTCTAAAGCTACAAAGTCGAATCTACACAGTAGATCAGGGTAATTGCAGTTTCTTGGAGGATAGGTTCCGGTGATTCTAAAAGTAAGAAATTTAAAAAAAAAATTTTGGACTCTATCAATTGCTGATGTATATTGATGGTATATGGGATTCCATATAATGGATCCATATTCTAGTTTTGGCCTCACCAGACTGAAATACAGAGAGGTCAATGTTAGCATATTATGAAAATTTGTGCAGTTCCTCACTATAAAACCGTATGCGCGGTAAGCTGAATTAATAATATGATTGATATGATAGTTGAAGGTCAGTTGATGATCAAAATAGACTCCTAGATCCCTAATATTCTCAGTTCTTTCCAATATAATGTTTTCAATGTGGTAAGGAAATTCCAGTATGTTGAATTTTCGACTGAATGTAACAATTTTGCATTTTGATATATTCAAGTGGAGGCGATTCATAAGACACCAATTTTGTAGAAAATCAATCTCCTTTTGCAGTTTGTTACAATCATCTAAACTATTCATAGATGTATACAGTTTCAAATCGTCAGCAAACATCAATCTATTGCAAGTTATTGAGTTGCAAAGATCATTGATGAACAGTAAAAACAATAAGGGACCAAGGTTGGATCCTTGCGGAACTCCGCTGGTTGCTAAATACACATCTGAAGAAAAGCCTCGATAATATACGTATTGATTACGTCCGCTCAGGTATGATTCCAAAAGTTGACAATAAATTTTATTGAAACCCATGCAAAAAAGTTTACGAATGAGTAACTTATGACTGACTCTATCGAATGCTCTAGAGAAGTCCGTGTACACCACATCAACTTGCCCTCTACGGTCTAACGATTCACACAAATATTGATCAAAAACAGCTAAATTACTGATGGTGGATCTAGAATTCATAAAACCATGTTGATGATCAGATATTATATGGCTAGAGGATTGATAGATACGACTATACAGAATTGCTTCTAAAAGCTTGGCAAAGTTGTTGAAGATTGAGATAGGCCTATAGTTATTGATTTCATTTCGATTTTGAGTTTTATGTATTGGACAAACTTTGGCAGTTTTCCAAAGTTCAGGAAAAACTGACGTTCTCAAGATAAGATTGAAGAGAATTTGTAGGGGATAAACTAGTACTCTCAGACAATCTTTCAATAGAAAGGATGGAATTTTGTCTGGACCGGAGGTCATCTTATTTTTTGATTTTATTCCAGCTTCCAAAATTTCCATCTCTGTTATTGGTTCCACACTAACATCTATTAAGCTATTAGGTTCGAAATTAAAAACGTTTTCTTCGTCAACTTCAGGTGATAAATAGGCGTTTTTGAAAAATCTACTAAAGGAATTAACAATTAATTGTGGACTGTTATAGGATTCACCCTCATAAACCATTTGGCTTGGAATTCGTGTACTTTTATTTTTATTATGAACAAATGTCCAGAAATTTTTCGGATCAACTATTAGTTCGTTTTCAATACTGTTTATATACAATGTATATACTTCTTTGACTTTCTGCTTAATATTTTTTCTAGTTCTACAAAATTCTTCGTAATAACACATATTTTTTGTTGCTTTGTACTTTCTATGTAATTTGGCTTTTTCTTTAATAAGCCTTATTATGTCATTCGTATACCAAACTGGATAAACATGTTTGAATTTTTTTGTGAGTGGAACATGAGCATTCAGAATTCCATAAAACTTATTATAGAAACTTTCTACACCAGTATTCACATCAGATGAGTTTTCTAAAAATTGCCAATCCATGTTCGAAAATTCATCATATAGTGACACGTAATCAGCTTTTTGAAGTTGAATGATCTGTTATTCACATTTGTACCGAATTTGTAAGGTTTTGTAGTGAAACCGCTAAGTTCAATTGAAATTGATGGGTGGTGAGGGTCCTCATTTACTAAAGTAATATATTCTCGGTTCACAGCACAGTCGATATTACTTATTACCAAATCTAAGAGTCTGTTATATTCATTCAAAATGCGGTTACATTGTTTCATATTGAAGAATGACAACAAGTTTGTGATTGTAAGAGTTTTTCTATCTTCCATATTACCAAGAATAAAGTGTGTACAATTGAAATCTCCCAAAAATAAGACTCTGTCAAAATTCATTTCCTCCCATCCTTCTACAACTTCAAAGAAATTATCAAATTCATCTATGGTTAACGATGGAGGAATATAAACAACAACTACAAGAAAAGAATATACTGATATAGTGCACCTGCAAGCCAAGAAGTCTATATTAGGAAAGTTTTCTTCAAATTCGGAGGTATCAACTATTTCAGAATTGATATTATTATTGTCGATAGCAAGTAATACTCCTCCTCCACGTGTCGATTCTACTTGGTTGAACTTGCGATCCCTACGATAGACTTCATAGTTGTCAGGAAAGAGTTCACTAGATTTAACGTCAGATTTCAACCAGGTCTCACTAAGTGCAACGATATTATATTCACAATCACTTACGTTAGGATAGAAAATGTTTATCTTACTATTCAGTCCCCTGACATTTTGGTAGTAAGTGGATATTGTGAAATTTGTTAAACTGTTGGGCTCAGTCCGTTTAACGAAACCACCCCAGGTATATCATTGAAGTACCTTATCTTGCAGTTGTTATCACCAGTGTTGATTCTGTCCAATAGGTCTTGCTTCACTTTTTTATAGTATTCGGTTTGCTTCTTGGTACGATCAGCCGAGAGATTTATGTTTTTGAAGTTTGGTTTGGATTTCAATAATTTTGAGTTCTTTAGAACTTTTTTAGCAATGTCATCGCTTTCAAAAATCACTTTAATAGGACGCTTCTTCGAGTCAGAATAGGCACCCACTCTGAATAGTTTGATGTTGGTAATTGAAAGCTCCGGTGATACAGCACTCAGGATCTCAGAAACAGTATTTTTGTCAGCTTCCATTCGCTCACTTGCTGGTATTTGCTCGTTAGGTTCCAATACGTTGTATACCATGATATTGTTCTTACGTTTCTGCCGTTCACACAATTCAGAAATAATTTCCTCAAACTCCATGCCCTGTGAGTTGGCAGTTGACACTTTTTCGTCTTTCAATTCTTTAATATCATTCTGCAATTTGATAATGAGAGCTTTTAGATCTTTTAAATCTTTCCCAATACTTCTGCAGTCAATGCAGGTCCAGTCGTAACCTTTATTTGCGTTTAAAGTACGCACTTCGTTTGCAGTTATATCTACACATGAATGCTTGTATTTATTTGCGCAAACACTACAGGTTACCATTAGATGTCCCTCACATACTTGGTTACAACATTTACAAGCTACTCTGGAAGGCATTATCGAATAAATCAATTAGTTACTCTTGGTACGCCTATGGTAGGATAAGTATGGCAAAGTAATGGTTATGTCTGATAAACTAGTTTATTAGCCTGAGGATCTGCCAGCAAACGTTTACACTAGTGGATCTGCTGTCGATGATCACCAATGAATACGAATATAAAATTAATTCAAACGAATTACACACTAGAATCACTTTTGTTGCAGCTCATGCAAATCGAACTCTATATCACGACAGTGGCGTTACTTACGTCTTCCAGAAATATCAGGGTGAATTTAGTAGCCCGATACAAGGAAGCCTGATCCAGCCACCATCAAGTTTGTAGGTTGAGTAGGCCACCACCGCAAACCATACAACCAGAGTCCAGTGAATCACAACACCAGATACCAGACAAGGTACATCAATCACTGAACCATATCATTCAAAATACTGATATCCAAATTGTTTTATATTTCATAGTTTGTTTATGATACACCATACATAGTTGCTTTCTGTTTCATTGTTTTGTTCAACATAGAAGGAAATTATCCTAGATTATCTTCATCTATATTAGGGAAGTTTGAATTTTTATCCTTTTCAATTAACAAAAAATTTCTGGCGCCCAGCCAAAATTGATTTCAAGATCCTTGCTTGACACCAACCTAAATTCGATACTGGCAAGCCCAAAGAACACCATGCCAATCTCCACTGAATTAGTCTGGCAAATCTGCAGTAACAGTTACCTTTTGTAACTACGTTACATAATTGGCGCCCAACGAAATTGACTGGAAGAAATTGTTTTGGCAAATAACTTTTCCTTCTATATTGACAGAGCAATAAAGATCTTGTCTGGAAATTTATTGCTGAATTGGTTGATATCTTTTTGTTCCTTATATCTAACATATTCCTTAAATAGTTAACCGTTGATATCTTCAAGTATTTATCTTCTCTAAATTCAATACCTTGCTAATATCTTATCTCGAAATGAAAGTTAAATTATCTGAGAGCCAATGAACTTGACTATGAAATCAAAATTAGAAACGTTAAACCTACAGGTGATGTTGATAAACATCGTAAATCATTGAGAGGACTTTTGAGCCAAGAAAACTCAAATCGTAGCTTTTCTGATGGTCTTGTTGCTTGTTATACTCATGCTGAGGATGTCACTGAAATAAAAGAAACTTTGCAAGATTTGAAAGCAAAGATAAATGCCTACACTCACTCTAGTAACGAATATACAAGGTTATCCACAAGATTACTACATATATCTGGTAGAATTTATAGATTAGTGGCAGAGGAAGAAGATGAGGGGGAAACTAAAAGTAATCTCAATATAGAATTGATTGAACTTGAAGGAGATCTAGCTTCAAAAGTATCAGGAGCTTCAACTGCTCAGAAATTCACTCCTACAACTTCTAATCAATTTCCTCATTTTAATTTTCCTAAGCCAATTCCACCCTACAAGTGGAATATTCATTTTAGTGGAGACACTCGAAATGAATCATTAATATCTTTTCTAGAAAAAGTCGATGCTTTCAGTTTTGCACGCAACGTATCGAAAGATGATCTATTTTTGTCTGCTGGAGATTTATTCGAAGATCAAGCTTGGACATGGTATAACAACAACAGAAAGAAATTGAAAGATTAGGATGAACTAGTTCAAAGGCTCAAAGAAGATTTCTTACCATATCATCATGATGAAGACTTGAAAAGAGAGATTGACAAAAAAACTCAGGGTACATCTGAAAGAATCACTATGTATATTTCTTCTACGGAAGGTCTTTTCAATAGATTAAAAAGGAAACCTAGTGAAAAGGAGATGGTGGACATTATACAGAGAAATCTGTTACCGTACTATATTTCTCATCTTTCTCTACAAGAAATCTCTTAGAGATATAAACCACCTCCTACCTGTAAATCGAATCTGTTGGAACCTGATTTGAGTTGTCTCGCCTTTCAAGTATCTGATGATGTTTCTTACAAGAAAACTTTCAATCCACGTAGAGAAGTATCTAGAGTGAACCCGATTATATATTGGAAGTGTCCTCGAAATGGCCACTCTTATAGTGAATGTCGCTCTCAAAAAACTCTATTTTGTTATGGTTGTGGAAAGAAAGGAATAACAAAATTCAAATGTTTCAAATGCAATCCAAAAAAACTCCAATGGTGGCACAGCAAGTCTGGATGCTGCGGCCGCAACCACAACAAATCCAGAAACAAAATCCAAAAAGAGCCAACAACAACCAAAGTCAAAGCAGTAAACTCAAAAGAGTGAAAGACGTGGTTAGAATTTGTCAGAATTTTTTTATCTTCAAATAAAAAAACTCATCAATCATCTTCAAAATTACCTTTATCTTCAGAATTACCTTCTATTACCTTACCATCTTCAAATAGCAAAACAACAAATATGAACACACCCTCTCTCAATCCAATCTTTGAAAGAAAACCAAATGATATTCGTCCCTACCTCAGAGTTCAAATTTATAGTGATGAAATATTATGTCTTGTAGATTCTGGAAGTTGTTCTTCCATATCAGGTTCAAATGGACTTTTCTTGTTGCAAAAGTGGAACATCAATATCAGAAATGATAATCTTTCACAAGTTACCACAGCTGATGGTGTATCAAATGAGTGATCGGGATACATCTTTTCACCGATTTCTCTTTCAGGACACAACAAAACGATGAAGGTTTTGATAATTCCTTCTCTCAAACATACCCTTATCTTAGGGATTGATTTTCTTAGTAACTTTCAAATCACAGCGGATTTTTTCAATGGATCTTTTGACCTGCATCAGCAGAAATATATCTCTGTAGTAAATACCATCTAGTCTTGTGAAGACCTTTCAGAAGCACAGCGCGACAGATTGAAAACTGTTATAGATTCCTTTTCAGAGATTGCACCAACTGATAGTTTGGGCACAAAACTCATTCACTCCAGCACAATATTGACACTGGGTCAGCTGCTCCAATCCGACAGCGACAGTATCCTTTATCTCCTGCCATGCAGAAACACCTCAACAAGGAGGTGGATGATATGCTGGGGTTGGGTATTATACAGCCTTCACAGTCTCCATGGTGTAATCCTTTATGGCTGGTTGAAAAAGATCAAGGAGAATTTAGGGTTTCATTAGATTCTAGAAAGTTGAACTCTGTAACAGTTCCTGATGCTTATTCTATGACTTTGATTGATTCAATTCTGAGTGAATTGAGAGATGCCAAATTCCTTTCCTCTGTTGATTTGAAAGAAGCTTTTCATTAAATTTGCTTGACACCCTCCTCCCGTCCTTCAGCTTTTGCTATACATGGTAGAGGTCTTTTCGAATAGACTAAAATGCCATTTGGTTTCTCATGCTCAAGTCAAACAATGTATCGCCTGATGGATTTAGTTATCGGTCCATCTCTTGAGCCATATGTCTTTAATTATATTGATGACATAATTATCGCAACTCCAGATTCTGACACTCATATGAAAATTCTGCTCAAAGTCAAACAAGCCATGAGCAATGCCGGCCTAACAATCAATTTAGAGAAATCACAGTTCTGCAGGCCATCTCTGAAATTTCTTGGATATATTGTTGATTGAGTAGGTCTGAGAATGGATGATTCCAAAGTGTCCGCTATTTTAAATAATGAAACCTTAAACAACCACACAAATGAGGCGACTGGTGGGAATGGTTGGATATTATAGGAGGTTCCTCAACAATGTTTCTGCCTCATGTAGTCCTATTACTGACCTTTCACGAGGCCGTAAGAAAGGTCAACCGATTATATGGTCAGAAGAAGCTGACATAGCATTTGAACGAATCAAAAAGTCACTTACTACCGCACCTGTTCTGGCTAGCCCAGATTTCACTCAACCTTTCATCATATACTGTGATGCTTTGAATACAGGAGTTGGTTCGGTTCTGTATCAATAAACCGATGGTATTAAACATCCAATAGCTTATGCAAGTGAAACTTTGAATAAATGTCAACGCAAATATTCTGCTACAGGGAAGGAACTCCTTGCTGTAATTTTCGGCATTGAGAAATTCAGATGTTACATTGAAGGTACTCATTTCAAAGTTATTACAGATGGTGCCAGTTTGATCTGGTAAAATAATATGTCTAACCTTTCTGGTCGATTGAAAAGA
This sequence comes from Zygogramma bicolorata, assembly GCA_032362365.1. Classification (NCBI taxonomy): domain Eukaryota; kingdom Metazoa; phylum Arthropoda; class Insecta; order Coleoptera; family Chrysomelidae; genus Zygogramma; species Zygogramma bicolorata. Next base: position 339,895 of record JAVJAQ010003311.1, on the reverse strand, counting down.
AGGGCAGTTAACTTGTCACAATATTCATTTGATATTGAGCACAGAAAAGGTACTCTCAATGTAGTGGCAGATGCACTATCTCGAGCTCCTACAGAAGCAGCAGTTTTGAATCTATCTACCTTAAAACCGGATAAGTGCTATTCAGACATGTGCAGAAAGGTTGAGGAAAATCCGGATATGTATCCTACTTTCAGAGTGGAATAAAACATTCTTTATAAGCATTTACTTTCTAAGGAGAAATTGTTGAGTAACTTATCTGAGTGGAAAATTGTTGTACCTACGAAAAATAGGTACGTATTGAAAATGTTTCATGATGATGAAACTGCAGGTCATTTGGGTATTTCAAAGACATTATCTCGTATTCAAGAACTTTATTTTTGGCCTGGCCTTAGAAAAAGTGTTTATCGTTATGTTCGTAAATGTTCTATTTGTGCCACATGCAAGCCATCAAATTTGCCTTAGGCTTGATTAATGGGTTCCTATAAAGATATGAATTTTCCGTTTCAATTGATATCAGCAGATCTTTTAGGATCATACCCTAGGTCCAAAAATGGAAATCAGTATGTTTTAGTAGTAGTAGACTGGTTTACAAAAATTTGTTTTAGCACAATCCTAGGGCCATCATCAAATTCACAGAGAAACAAGTTTTTCTTATCTTTGGCCTACCACAAATTTTTGCTCGTGACAATGGATCAATTTTTTGCTGGTGAAGAGTTCAAATCTTTCATGTCCGAATACAAAGTTCAAAAGATCTGGTATACAGCCAGGTATCACCCCCAAATTATTGCCACTGAATGGCAAAATAAAGTAATTGTAACTGCCATAAGATCATATATCGAAGAGAATCAAAAAACATGGGATCTCCCAATTCAAAAAATTGCACAGGCAATACGTACCTCAAAAAGTTGTGTTACTGGTTATTCAGCGGCATTTTTAACTTTTGGAAGAAATGTACCGATCTCAAAGGAATATTACGGTCAAATTGCAGAAAATCCCAATAACATTGTCACAATCACAGAAAAAATTTCTAGGAATGATGATCTTCAAAAATTACCAGAAATTCTCAACAAAGTTCGTGAGCGAATTCGGAAAGCTTAATCAGAATGCTAAAATTTACAATCTCAGGATAAGGGAAACTAAGTACAAACCAGGAGATAGAGTATTGAAGAAAAACTATACTTTTCCTAAAGCGGAAAACTCATTTTCTGCAAAATTTGCTCCAAAGTTCATTCCTTGTACTGTTGATAGAGTTCTTTCCCCTTTGGTTTATTCCCTTGAAAATGATAGTGGCACTGATCTTGGCAATTGGCATGTCAAAGATTTGAAACCTGATCCTACCATTCTTGATTCTGATGATGATCCTGAACCACAAACTGACCAAGATTCAGATAATGAAGTAGATTAAAAAATCTTAGCTGCGCAGTGTACGGCTTAAGACTATCACTGTAGGGGCATACACCAACCTGTCGGTAAAACTCCGTCATTTGGTCACTATAAATATTTTTTGAATCAATTTAGTATTTTCAGAGTATTTTTTTGTGAACATTTTGATTCAGCTCAGTTACTAACATCATAACAAGTATTCTATTTCCAAGAAATTACCTTCATCTGTGTTTTTTGATCTACTATCTGCATAAGTTCCCAATTGAGACCATTTGGGTAATTGAAATAACACCAGTTTTCGAAGTCATATCTGCAGTGTGTAATTCAATGTTCGTCGTGGGTACTAACCCGGAAAGTAGTTGTTTCACTAAAGGCATGATCAGATTACTTGATTCCCCGAAACTTTCTTCACTTATGAATTCTAGTTTCTTTCTTCGACAATGAATAAATCTTGGAAAGAAGAAAACTATTATATATCGTTTTCTGTTTTCATCTCTGAATTTTGGATCAGTATGGTGTGACATGCCTTCATTACAAACTATCTTTGATGGTACAGCATTTCAGAATATCTTTGAATGGTTTTATTAAACATTACAGCTTGCATGCGACTTCTCGGGGGAATTTATTTCAAATTCTTCAATTAAATGAATAAATACATCACTTAGATATTTGCTGGAAAATTTTTCCCTGTGAAAATTTTCATATACGTATACCTACCTATCTGAATCATGTTTTGTGAAGATGCAATTATCCGGTCTACTTATCCTATGCGGATTCTTGCAATTACTTATCTAAATTCCTAAAATATATCTTACCTACCCTATCTTTGAGACATGATAGCTCAAATTATCTGGTATATGTGAATATCTTGGATATTATCGATTTCGGGAAACATTTTGCTTATTGGGAGCAGAAGTTTATTCAGATAGTTGATATTGATAAATTATATTCTAGATGGTTGATATTGATAAATTCTAACAACACTTGTGCCTTGCGTTGAATTGCCATACCATCGCAAACAGTTTTGATGAACAGCTCTAACCTTTATAATGTCTTGTCTGAAATGTGTTTTCCTATTTCTTTCCCAATTTCACTACATATCCCGCAATAGATACTCTAATGAAGGAGTTATTTGGAGGTTTTATCCTTTTCCTGTAAGGAAAAAGGATGATTCCCTTTAATTTTTTTATAGGGACTCACTTTGGTGGAGTGTGAGCACCGCTCAGATGTGACAGCTAGTTTACTAGCGGGGTCCATGGAAGGGTGAACCTTGGGGGTATTGTCTGCGCTAGCGTGGAGGCCTAGGCCGGTCAGCGCGTGAAGCCCGCCTAAGGGCGGCCGGGCAATACTACTGGGGGATCCTGAGCTCCATGGATCTGTCACAACTGGGGACTTGTTCACAGCACCAAAGAAGGAATGAGGGTATCCCGAATTTCTTTTCTCTTGTTCTGGTGAAACTTCTTTTCACTATTTCAGTTTGGTGGTACTATATCTCACCTCAGTTGAAGGTGAAGGCAGGCTGGTTAGATTATTAATAAAACATTATCTTTTTTTTTTTCACCGCAGCTGCACTGTGTGAAGATTTACTGATCGGGATTCAGGGTGGTTGGTGGTTGTTTCGAGTATTCTGGGTATGAGTGAATAGGGATGTTCCTTGCCGGCGCAGCTTCTAACATCCAGCAGCGAAGAGAGCATCCAAACCAGATTGCTTGGAATGACTTCTGGCTATACAGTCTCCTCGTCTGGTGAAGTTTTATCTTTGTAAATGCTATAACTTACATTTTCATTTCATGTCGATTATCTCATCTTCATATTACATAAAAAAAATTAAATGCCCTGCTTCGAATTTCACTTCGAACGGATAAACGTTACATCATTTATATTATATGAATTTATCATTCAAATGAGGCCATCATTAAGTGATCTAGATTGCAACTTGCATTCAAATTCTCTTCATAAATCAATACAACATGAAATGGGCAGGTGCGCATTGAAGACTTGCTTAACTGGGAGGAGCCAAGAAGCTCATCGAGCTCTCTTCTATAATCAGGCTTTCATCGAGGCATCATTGTTTTGAGATTTGATCACTAAATTTGTTTCCACGTTATCTAAATATCTTTACATTATCTTCCTTTTTCCACATAAAATTTTCATGAAGTGTTTGTTATCTTGAATGGAATATCAGGTATGTGAAAAGAGTTCCTATAATTTCTTATCTTCTGTTCAACAATTTTAGCCAATGGTGGCATGCATAACTTCACCTAATCTTTATCTTGATTTATCTTTGTAATCCTCCAGCTTTCAAGTGATTATCGATTCCAGTAATTGATATTGACAGGTAATTCATCGCCAGAGATGCATCAATTTCGTTTTCACAATTTCGTGAAACGAAAATTTCTGATTTTCAAGAATTTTATTGCGCTTTTATTTTCACAGCATTTGGCCGAATGACGAAGGAAATTCTGAAAAGATCCCAATCAATTCGTTCGGAATAGAGGCTGAAAGTTAATTCCTGTTTGGTAAAATATATACCGAAAACGCAGTAACCCACATGTACATCCAGGCTGGAGATGATTCTAGGTGAGTATCGATTCAAACATTTTTCCTTTACCTCAAAAATCTGTAATCGTGTGTTTGAACTCACCTCGAGTCATTTTTTCAAGCCACAGGGTCCAGTCGGCATTTTTTTTCTTGAAAGTCAAAAATTTTGTATATCATTCCTCGAATCAGAAATTTTGTTCCTGAATTAAGTATCTAACGTTCCCTCATCGTTCCTTTATCTCTTGGAAAATATTTATTTTGAGTTCTATTCGTCGCACTCAAAAGTTTAATCCACTTGAAACTTGGATTACGAAAGATTTTGTGAAGTAATATTTGAATATCTTTTTCTCGGAACTTCTTGATCACATCAGATATTTTGATTCCAAACAAACGAAAGTTAAAATTCACTGAATATCTTTTCTATATCTACATCTTTTTTCATGATCCTTAACTTGTAGATATCAATGACCGTAATAATTCATATATCGTTAGCAGACATTGTTTCATTTATATCTTGAACACATATGTTACTGGCTTCAACTGTTCATAAATTCAGAAATGAATCATAGTCTCAACACATGTTGAAATATCATTTTAGAGCTTCACTTTAAGACCATAGTTATAAGGATATGTTGTATTTCACTGTTTTATCCAAGGTTCAAGACTGGTGTACAATAATCTGGTTCATTAATAACTCTTCGATATCATTCCCATGATACGACAACTACGGTGAGTCCAAGCCCAACTACTGAACGGCAAGTTCAAACCTGGGAATCTACCAGAAATACTAGGGTGAATATAGTAGCCCAACGTCCCCCAAGAATATCAGGGTGAATTTAGTAGCCCGATATAAGGAAGCCTGATCCAGTCACCATCAAGTTTGAAGGTTGAGTAGGCCACCACCACAAACCATACAACAAGAGTCCAGTTAATTACAACACCAGATACCAGACAAGGTACATCAATCACTGAACCATATCATTCAAAATACTGATATCCAAATTGTTTTATATTTCATAGTTTGTTTATTATACACCATACATAGTTGCTTTGTGTTTCATTGGTTTGTTTAACATAGAAGGAAATTATCTTAAATTATCCTTATCTATATTAGGGAAGTTTGAATTTTTATCCTTTTCAATTAACAAAAAATTTCTGGCGCCCAACCAAAATTGATTTCGAAATCCTTGCTTGACACCAACCTAAATTCGATACTGGCAAGTCAGTCCAAAGAACACCAAGCCAATCTCCACTGAATTAGTCTGGCAAATCTGCACTAATAGTTAGCTCATGTAACTACGTTACACATTTTATTATTATAGTCTCTATTGTTATTGTTTTCATCTGTCGTCTAAACAAATCAAATCGGGTCCGTACTACCCACTGCTCCGACCCAGTGGGCGGACGCGCTAGTGTAATCAACCAATAGCTCCGAGAATCGTGAGCCCTGAGCAGACGCAACGAACCTAGAATAACGGCCTTCTGCATGCGCCGGCCAAGATCTCTGCCACATTACGGCATGCCGGTATGATCACGAGCTCCGAGAGTAGCGTTGGTCTGGAACCAACGAGAACACCTATAATCAGAACCACTAACTTGACAGACTAGTCCGGGTGGAGCCTGCGGAGTTCGGAAAGTAAATCCTGGTAATTTGTCCGTTTTTCCTCCTCGTTTCGGACGATATTCGTTTCGGCAGGAGCCGAAAACTCAATAACGAATATCATCTTACTTCGGTAGTCGAAGAGGACTATATCAGGCTTATTGACTTGTTTTTTCCTGAGGGTGGGGAATGAAAAGTTCAAAAAAATTCGACACCTTTCGTTCTCCACAACGGACTCAATATTCGCTGGTGCGTAAGGCAGCACCGGTGTCCTGTCTATTTCATACGAGTGGCTGGCTAGCCCAGATTTCACTCAACCTTTCATCATATACTGTGATGCTTCGAATACAGGAGTTGGTTCGGTTCTGTATCAATAAACCGATGGTATTGAACATCCAATAGCTTATGCAAGTAAAACGTTGAATAAATGTCAACGCAAATATTCTGCTACAGGGAAGGAACTCCTTGCTGTAATTTTTGGCATTGAGAAATTCAGATGTTACATTGAAGGTACTCATTTCAAAGTTATTACAGATGGTGCTAGTTTGATCTGGTTAAATAATATGTCTAACCTTTCTGGTCGATTGAAAAGATGGGCAGTTAACTTGTCACAATATTCATTTGATATTGAGCACAGAAAAGGTACTCTCAATGTAGTGGCAGATGCACTATCTCGAGCTCCTACAGAAGCAGCAGTTTTGAATCTATCTACCTTAAAACCGGATAAGTGCTATTCAGACATGTGCAGAAAGGTTGAGGAAAATCCGGATATGTATCCTACTTTCAGAGTGGAATAAAACATTCTTTATAAGCATTTACTTTCTAAGGAGAAATTGTTGAGTAACTTATCTGAGTGGAAAATTGTTGTACCTACGAAAAATAGGTACGTATTGAAAATGTTTCATGATGATGAAACTGCAGGTCATTTGGGTATTTCAAAGACATTATCTCGTATTCAAGAACTATATTTTTGGCCTGGCCTGAGAAAAAGTGTTTATCGTTATGTTCGTAAATGTTCTATTTGTGCCACATGCAAGCCATCAAATTTGCCTTAGGCTTGATTAATGGGTTCCTATAAAGATATGAATTTTCCGTTTCAATTGATATCAGCAGATCTTTTAGGATCATACCCTAGGTCCAAAAATGGAAATCAGTATGTTTTAGTAGTAGTAGACTGGTTTACAAAAATTTGTTTTAGCACAATCCTAGGGCCATCATCAAATTCACAGAGAAACAAGTTTTTCTTATCTTTGGCCTACCACAAATTTTTGCTCGTGACAATGGATCAATTTTCTGCTGGTGAAGAGTTCAAATCTTTCATGTCCGAATACAAAGTTCAAAAGATCTGGTATACAGCCAGGTATCACCCCCAAATTATTGCCACTGAATGGCAAAATAAAGTAATTGTAACTGCCATAAGATCATATATCGAAGAGAATCAAAAAACATGGGATCTCCCAATTCAAAAAATTGCACAGGCAATACGTACCTCAAAAAGTTGTGTTACTGGTTATTCAGCGGCATTTTTAACTTTTGGAAGAAATGTACCGATCTCAAAGGAATATTACGGTCAAATTGCAGAAAATCCCAATAACATTGTCACAATCACAGAAAAAATTTCTAGGAATGATGATCTTCAAAAATTACCAGAAATTCTCAACAAAGTTCGTGAGCGAATTCGGAAAGCTTAATCAGAATGCTAAAATTTACAATCTCAGGATAAGGGAAACTAAGTACAAACCAGGAGATAGAGTATTGAAGAAAAACTATACTTTTTCTAAAGCGGAAAACTCATTTTCTGCAAAATTTGCTCCAAAGTTCATTCCTTGTACTGTTGATAGAGTTCTTTCCCCTTTGGTTTATTCCCTTGAAAATGATAGTGGCACTGATCTTGGCAATTGGCATGTCAAAGATTTGAAACCTGATCCTACCATTCTTGATTCTGATGATGATCCTGAACCACAAACTGACCAAGATTCAGATAATGAAGTAGATTAAAAAATCTTAGCTGCGCAGTGTACGGCTTAAGACTATCACTGTAGGGGCATACACCAACCTGTCGGTAAAACTCCGTCATTTGGTCACTATAAATATTTTTTGAATCAATTTAGTATTTTCAGAGTATTTTTTTGTGAACATTTTGATTCAGCTCAGTTACTAACATCATAACAAGTATTCTATTTCCAAGAAATTACCTTCATCTGTGTTTTTGATCTACTATCTGCATAAGTTCCCAATTGAGACCATTTGGGTAATTGAAATAACACCAGTTTTCGAAGTCATATCTGCAGTGTGTAATTCAATGTTCGTCGTGGGTACTAACCCGGAAAGTAGTTGTTTCACTAAAGGCATGATCAGATTACTTGATTCCCCGAAACTTTCTTCACTTATGAATTCTAGTTTCTTTCTTCGACAATGAATAAATCTTGGAAAGAAGAAAACTATTATATATCGTTTTCTGTTTTCATCTCTGAATTTTGGATCAGTATGGTGTGACATGCCTTCATTACAAACTATCTTTGATGGTACAGCATTTCAGAATATATTTGAATGGTTTTAATAGAGATAACAGCTTGCATGCGACTTCTCGGGGGAATTTATTTCAAATTCTTCAATTAAATGAATGAATACATCACTTAGATATTTGCTGGAAAATTTTTCCCTGTGAAAATTTTCATATACGTATACCTACCTATCTGAATCATGTTTTGTGTAGATGCAATTATCCGGTCTACTTATTCTATGCGGATTCTTGCAATTACTTATCTAAATTCCTAAAATATATCTTACCTACCTTATCTTTGAGACATGATAGCTCAAATTATCTGGTATATGTGAATATCTTGGATATTATCGATTTCGGGAAACATTTTGCTTATTGGGAGCAGAAGTTTATTCAGATAGTTGATATTGATAAATTATATTCTAGATGGTTGATATTGATGAATTCTAACAACACTTGTGCCTTGCGTTAAATTGCCATACCATCGCAAACAGTTTTGATGAACAGCTCTAACTTCTATAATGTCTTGTCTGAAATGTGTTTCCCTATTTCTTTCCCAATTCCACTACATATCCCGCAATAGATACTCTAATGAAGGAGTTATTTGGAGGTTTTATCCTTTTCCTGTAAGGAAAAAGGATGATTCCCTTTAAATTTTTTCATAGGGACTCACTTTGGTGGAGTGTGAGCACCGCTCAGATGTGACAGCTAGTTCACTAGCGGGGTCCATGGAAGGGTGAACCTTGGGGGTATTGTCTGCGCTAGCGTGGAGGCCTAGGCCGGTCAGCGCGTGAAGCCCGCCTAAGGGCGGCCGGGCAATACTACAGGGGGATCCTGAGCTCCATGGATCTGTCACAACTGGGGACTTGTTCACAGCACCAAAGAAGAAATGAGGGTATCCCGAATTTCTTTTCTCTTGTTCTGGTGAAACTTCTTTTCACTATCTCAGTTTGGTGGTACTATATCTCACCTCAGTTGAAGGTGAAGGCAGGCTGGTTAGATTAATAATAAAACATTATCTTTTTTTTTTCACCGCAGCTGCACTGTGTGAAGATTTACTGATCGGGATTCAGGGTGGTTGGTGGTTGTTTCGAGTATTCTGGGTATGAGTGAATAGAGATGTTCCTTGCCGGCGCAGCTTCTAACATCCAGCAGCGAGGAGAGCATCCAAACCAGATTGCTTGGAATTACTTCTGGCTATACAGTCTCCTCGTCTGGTAAAGTTTTATCTTTGTAAATGCTATAACTTACATTTTCATTTCATGTTGATTATCTCATCTTCATATTACATGAAAAAAAATTTAATGCCCTGCTTCGAATTTCACTTCGAACGGATAAACGTTACATCATTTGTATTATATGAATTTATCATTCAAATGAGGCCATCATCAAGTGATCTAGATTGCAACTTGCATTCAAATTCTCTTCATAAATCAATACAACATGAAATGGGCAGGTGCGCATTGAAGACTTGCTTAACTGGGAGGAGCCAAGAAGCTCATCGAGCTCTCTTCTATAATCAGGCTATCATCGAGGCATCATTGTTTTGAGATTTGATCACTAAATTTGTTTTCACGTTATCTAAATATCTTTACATTATCTTCCTTTTTCCACATAAAATTTTCATGAAGTGTTTGTTATCTTGAATGGAATATCAGGTATGTGAAAAGAGTTCCTATAATTTCTTATATTCTGTTCAACAATTTTAGCCAATGGTGGCATGCATAACTTCACCTAATCTTTATCTTGATTTATCTTTGTAATCCTCCAGCTTTCAAGTGATTATCGATTCCAGTAATTGATATTGTCAGGTAATTCATCGCCAGAGACGCATCAATTTCGTTTTCACAATTTCGTTTTCACAATTTCGTGAAACGAAAATTTCTGATTTTCAAGAATTTTACTGCGTTTTTATTTTCACAGCATTTGGCCGAATGACGAAGGAAATTCTGAAAAGATCTCAATCAATTCGTTCGGAATAGAGGCTGAAAGTTAATTTCTGTTTGGTAAAATATATACCGAAAACGCAGTAACCCACATGTACATCCAGGCTGGAGATGATTCTAGGTGAGTATCGATTCACACAGTTTTCCTTTACCATGAAAATCTGTAATCGTGTGTTTGAACTCACCTCGAGTCATTTTTTTAAGCCACAGGGTCCAGTCGGCATTTTTTCTCTTGAAAGTCAAAAATTTTGTATATCATTCCTCGAATCAGAAATTTTGTTCCTGAAGTAAGTATCTAACGTTCCCTCATCGTTCCTTTATCTCTTGGAAAATATTTATTTTGAGTTCTATTCGTCGCACTCAAAAGTTTAATCCACTTGAAACTTGGATTACGAAAGATTTTGTGAAGTAATATTTGAATATCTTTTTCTCGGAACTTCTTGATCACATCAGATATTTTGATTCCAAACAAACGAAAGTTAAAATTCACTGAATATCTTTTCTATATCTACATCTTTTTTCATGATTCTTAACTTGTAGATATCAATGACCGTAATAATTCATATATCGTTAGCAGACATTGTTTCATTTATATCTTGAACACATATGTAACTGGCTTCAACTGTTCATAAATTCAGAAATGAATCATAGTCTCAACACATGTTGAAATATCATTTTAGAGCTTCACTTTAAGACCATAGTTATAAGGATATGTTGTATTTCACTGTTTTATCCAAGGTTCAAGACTGGTGTACAATAATCTGGTTCATTAATAACTCTTCGATATCATTCCCATGATACGACAACTACGGTGAGTCCAAGCCCAACTACTGAACGGCAATTTCAAACCTGGGAATCTACCAGGAATACTAGGGTGAATATAGTAGCCCAACGTCCCCCAAGAATATCAGGGTGAATTTAGTAGCCCGATATAAGGAAGCCTGATCCAGTCACCATCAAGTTTGAAGGTTGAGTAGGCCACCACCGCAAACCATACAACAAGAGTCCAGTTAATTACAACACCAGATACCAGACAAGGTACATCAATCACTGAACCATATCATTCAAAATACTGATATCCAAATTGTTTTATATTTCATAGTTTGTTTATTATACACCATACATAGTTGCTTTGTATTTCATTGGTTTGTTTAACATAAAAGGAAATTATCTTAAATTATCTTAATCTATATTAGGGAAGTTTGAATTTTTATCCTTTTCAATTAACAAAAAATTTCTGGCGCCCAACCAAAATTGATTTCGAAATCCTTGCTTGACACCAACCTATATTGATATGATATTCGTTATTGAGTTTTCGGCTCCTGCCGAAACGAATATCGTCCGAAACGAGGAGGAAAAACGGACAAATTACCAGGATTTACTTTCCGAACTCCGCAGGCTCCACCCGGACTAGTCTGTCAAGTTAGTGGTTCTGATTATAGGTGTTCTCGTTGGTTCCAGACCAACGCTACTCTCGGAGCTCGTGATCATACCGGCATGCCGTAATGTGGCAGAGATCTTGGCCGGCGCATGCAGAAGGCCGTTATTCTAGGTTCGTTGCGTCTGCTCAGGGCTCACGATTCTCGGAGCTATGGGTTGATTACACTAGCGCGTCCGCCCACTGGGTCGGAGCAGTGGGTAGTACGGACCCGATTTGATTTGTTTAGACGACAGATAAAAACAATAACAATAGAGACTATAATAATGAAATGTGTAACGTAGTTACATGAGGTAACTATTAGTGCAGATTTGCCAGACTAATTCAGTGGAGATTGGCGTGGTGTTCTTTGGACTGACTTGCCAGTATCGAATTTAGGTTGGTGTCAAGCAAGGATTTCGAAATCAATTTTGGTTGGGCGCCAGAAATTTTTTGTTAATTGAAAAGGATAAAAATTCAAACTTCCCTAATATAGATAAAGATAATTTAAGATAATTTCCTTCTATGTTAAACAAACCAATGAAATACAAAGCAACTATGTATGGTGTATAATAAACAAACTATGAAATATAAAACAATTTGGATATCAGTATTTTGAATGATATGGTTCAGTGATTGATGTACCTTGTCTGGTATCTGGTGTTGTAATTAACTGGACTCTTGTTGTATGGTTTGCGGTGGTGGCCTACTCAACCTTCAAACTTGATGGTGACTGGATCAGGCTTCCTTATATCGGGCTACTAAATTCACCCTGATATTCTTGGGGGACGTTGGGCTACTATATTCACCCTAGTATTCCTGGTAGATTCCCAGGTTTGAAATTGCCGTTCAGTAGTTGGGCTTGGACTCACCGTAGTTGTCGTATCATGGGAATGATATCGAAGAGTTATTAATGAACCAGATTATTGTACACCAGTCTTGAACCTTGGATAAAACAGTGAAATACAACATATCCTTATAACTATGGTCTTAAAGTGAAGCTCTAAAATGATATTTCAACATGTGTTGAGACTATGATTCATTTCTGAATTTATGAACAGTTGAAGCCAGTTACATATGTGTTCAAGATATAAATGAAACAATGTCTGCTAACGATATATGAATTATTACGGTCATTGATATCTACAAGTTAAGGATCATGAAAAAAGATGTAGATATAGAAAAGATATTCAGTGAATTTTAACTTTCGTTTGTTTGGAATCAAAATATCTGATGTGATCAAGAAGTTCCGAGAAAAAGATATTCAAATATTACTTCACAAAATCTTTCGTAATCCAAGTTTCAAGTGGATTAAACTTTTGAGTGCGACGAATAGAACTCAAAATAAATATTTTCCAAGAGATAAAGGAACGATGAGGGAACGTTAGATACTTACTTCAGGAACAAAATTTCTGATTCGAGGAATGATATACAAAATTTTTGACTTTCAAGAGAAAAAATGCCGACTGGACCCTGTGGCTTAAAAAAATGACTCGAGGTGAGTTCAAACACACGATTACAGATTTTCATGGTAAAGGAAAACTGTGGAGACTGTATAGCCAGAAGTAATTCCAAGCAATCTGGTTTGGATGCTCTCCTCGCTGCTGGATGTTAGAAGCTGCGCCGGCAAGGAACATCCCTATTCACTCATACCCAGAATACTCGAAACAACCACCAACCACCCTGAATCCCGATCAGTAAATCTTCACACAGTGCAGCTGCGGTGAAAAAAAAAAGATAATGTTTCATTATACATGTGAACTACTCTGGTGCTCTGAGTTCAGATTATACACAGTTTCTTCAGAGCGTCCATATATGGACGCTCTGTTGGAGCCGGACGCTTGGAAGATAGTAATTTGTTAATGTACGGACGCTCGGTAGATAGTGGTATGCTTATATATATATATATATATATATATATATATATATATATATATATATATATATATATATATATATAGTGGTATGCTTATATATATATATATATATATATATATATATATATATATATATATATATATATATATATATATATATATATAAGCATACCACTATCTACCGAGCGTCCGTACATTAACAAATTACTATCTTCCAAGCGTCCGGCTCCAACAGAGCGTCCATATATGGACGCTCTGAAGAAACTGTGTAGAATCTGAACTCAGAGCACCAGAGTAGTTCACATGTTTGAAAATTCGTTGGACGCCTTCTTGATAGTTGTGCAAATTTTTCGAATACTTTTGTATATTATTAGTTCATCAGGTTTGCCGCCAGCGACGCAAGGATCATTTCTGAATATTCATTGAAAGGTATATATTACTTTCGGACCGTCGATTTCCAACCGTCTTTCAATTTCTGAAGAAGAGGCAACGCTGAATAGGGGCTGATTTCAGAAGGCAGCGTGTTTTAAAAAGTGCAGTATTTGTTGACAAACATTCGTTGAGTGAAGAGTGAGTGATATTTGATAAACCGATTTCAGGGAAGTTATGAATCAAATGAGGTTTTGACACACACTCATGACTACTTTGTATTCTTTCGCTGTTTCTGCTTGGGTTCATCAACGCACAGACCTAGAGTAGGGGGTTTTTCAAGACGAACTAAGCTTTTCGCGGGAAACCACACCATTCCTAGCTTCTTCAAAGGCTAGCCACTCGCGCCAGCAAAACGTCAGGAAGAAATTCCAAAAAACGACGACCTCCAAACCCGAACAAAAGTAGTGATACAGATGGCTTTTCCTTTAAGGATATCATGCCAGAGTGGTGATAGGATGTCGTGTGTGTCCAATATCCTTTACAACTATTTGGTTTGAACCTCACAACAGGGAGAACAAAAAATTAATTTCAATTCGTTATTTACAACCTCTATGGATTGTGTAATAGATCATTCATCAACTAGCCCCCATGAATTGAATGAATCGAAATAATTCATAATCGGTATTTTTGATACATGGTGGTAAAAAAAAAATTGGTTTGAAAACCATTTGTTTTTCATTCCGGATACGCGATGTAATATCTTATACAGGGTGGCTCATCGAAAATATATCGCAAGTCATTAGAGGCTGGAAAATTAATTTCGATGAAATCCGAATACACGTCAGAAGGACAATTTTTGACAAAAAAAAATTATTTGATTCAACTCAAAAACATACCGTATTAGTTAAGTGAATGTGCACACTGTTGAACGCTTATCTTTGGATCTTTCGGAGTGCTGTGAACTTTGGTTTTATATGCTCAAAAACAACTAAAAGACTCAAGTCGGGCGACCAAGAGGGCCACTCAGTTGCACCCCTTCGTTTACCCAGGGAACTGGAAACGTGCCATTCGAGTAATTGCGTACATTCAGCAAGTAATGGGGGGAGCTCCATTTTGTGAAAAAATATTTCTTGTGCATCACATGCAGGATCATTCTCTATGAAATTTGTTATAAATGAGTAGATGGCAATTTGTAGTGAATCCAGATACAGGACACACGATGAAAATTACATGTTATTGAATAATACCAAGCTAGGTAGGGTCCCATCAGAAAAACAGGGAGTTCTGCCAATAATCTCAAGCCCTATGAATGTTGTCTTATTAACTCAGGTGGTCAGTCAGTATACTCAATAAGGATCGGAAATTCTGAATCGATTGAAACGTCGTGTCGTGCTGATACTAACAACTCAGACAATGGAAGTCTGCGATAACAGTAGCAAATTTACATCACTCTAAAAATTAATAAAAAATATGCGAAGGATCTGCACAGCATTAAAAAACAAAGAAACCTCTCGAATAAATTTATTGGAATAAAACGGTCAGTATTTAGGTGAAATAAAATGGGTTATTGCATTTTTCGTCAAAGGTAGTGTTGAAATTTTGAAATTCGATATTTTCTGAACGAGAAATATCTTATTTGAAGAGTTATCATTTCATTTACTTCTGTCTGAATGATTCGAGTGCTAACGCCTATTGCTCCACTTAGGGGAAGGTTTGGTTATGCTTTTGTGGCTGTTGTTGTAAAACTCACACCTAAAACTCCAGAAAATTGCATGTATTCATGCAGGTTTTTCGAGTTGCATGATTTTTTTTTGGTGCGATAAGTTGCTACGTCTGTTTTCGGGTATGTTGGGCCACAAAAAATATTTAATATCATTCATTGTCTCAGAACTTCGTATTTTCTTATAAAAATATTGGCGTGGAATCATGAAATTTTTTTTGCAGTCATTATTATATCCATCCGTACAGTGGCAACTGTAGTAACCTTCTTTAATTGAAAAAGACTATCAATTCTAGCCCTATACAGTGTCATCCCCAAAGTATGCACCATATGGGAAACTCATTTATTAAGGGTCTTTCGACAAAAAGTTATTCCTGATGAAAGTTTGTGCATCCCCTGAAACCGAATATGCACCAACAAAATACGGTAAAACAGACGTTATATACGAGGAGCCTTCAAATATTTGATCTTGAGACAATAGTAAAGTACTCTTATTCTGAAAAATCTCGGGAAATGTTATTTGGAAAAGTTGTTCAGCATCAAAAAATACATTCAGGTTTGAAGGCATGGTCATCTGAGTGAAGTTTAATTTTCTACCCACTTTTCTCAAATGGGGACTACGAAAACAAAAATTTGTTAAAACGATAAATAGACAGCATCCTGTATACCACGGTTTATTTAAGAAGGCTGTGATATTACAAATCACCCAAGTAAGGTGTTAACCACGGTCAATTTTTTTGACGAGTTAAATAATTTTCTAAGGTTTTGGTGCAAGGTTATTTTTATTTTTTGTTGACACCGAATGTTACTGAAAATTATACAGTATTCTAACAATAACTTAATATTCGATAATATCAAGTCACAAAATGTCAAAATAAAATAGGTATTTTGGAAAAAACTCATTGAGTTTCTGGATATTTTCTTGTCCAAAATAGTTATGAAGAAGATGGGTAAAAAAGTAAAACTTCACTTAGATGGCCATGCCTTCGAATCTGGATGTATTTTTTGATGCTGAACAACTTTTCCAAACAACATTTTCCGAGATTTTTCAAAATACTTTTGTCTCAAAATCAAATATTTGAAGGCCCCTCGTATATTACGTGTGTTTTACTGTATTTTGTTGGTGCATGTTTAGTTTTAGGGGATACACAAACTCTTATCAGGAATAACTTTTTGTCGAAAAACCCTCAATAAATAAGTTTCCCATATGGTGCATACTTTGGGGATGACACTGTATATGTTTGGCCCCCCTCTCAACATACATTTTGGCTGCTCATTACAAACACAAGTGAACACTTTGCCGTGTACCCTTTTATAACAGAGTATCTCCACAAATAAATTTTTCTTAATATATTTATTTATTTTTTATGAGTTGGAATGTGATTCTTAGGGCCATTTTCCAAATATGTGGTCATGTCATGATTTCGTAATGTTTGAAGAAAAATATATAATTTCTTGTAGGGACTGGTATTGAGTAAGCTTAGAACAAAGCTTAATAACGAACAACGTGACCACAGGTAGTGTGGCAATTAATACTGATGTTTATAAGCTGTGGAAAAAGTCAGTTTTACATAAATTGTATATATTTAACAAATCACATATGAGTGTATAGATAAAAATAACAAGTAAATAGTGAAATTAAAAAAGTATCAAAGCAAAATATCAGAGCTCAGAAAGTCAACCCACGAGTAGCATCTTAAAGTTACCTATTGCCGTTATGGTTTAATCTGGCATCATCGCCGGGCGCTTACGAATCGGAAGGACGAAAGTAAAATATATAAAGCGGACGCCAGCTAGCGGAAATTCTTGAATATATTGGACGCTGAGAGGGGGCTCCATGAAAGGACGCTAAGGAATGGAAAAATGAAAATTCCAATTATTTATAGTCGAAAAACAAAGTCCAAACAGTTTCCATGACACGTCGTGTATGAATCTTGAAAATATTCATCTGTACAACTACAGGTTTCTTGAGAACTACATGACGGACGCTCAGAGATTGAGTTGTGAAAAGACGCCAGGAAGATAGCTGGATGTATATATATATATATATATATACATTGTTACATGATCGGGTAGCCGATCATGTAACATTATACAGGGTGTCCCATTCAAGAATCGAAAGTTGATGTCATTTCCGGAAAAATTGGAAGTCGTTTTTTTTCTGATATATCGAGAAATGCTGTTCAGTGAGCATATTCAATGTTTCAAATTTCAATAATATAGCTAGAAAAACAAAGGAGAAAACGGGGGTATACCATGAGTCTGTGTCACACGGTATATATATAAATATATATATATATATATATATATATATATATATATATATATATGTGTGTGTGTGTGTGTGTTTCGGGTTGAACCGCGTCTGGAGGCCAATTCTCGAAATCATTCGTTCGCTGAACGTACTCGTTCGAATGAAGTTGAACGTACAGTTGGAAAGGGGCCTATTCTCGGGCATATATCCAACGACTCGTTCCAACGAAGGCATTAGTTGAGATTTCGGAAAGAAATGAGCTCGGCATCGTTGCAAATTTCAACTGGATGATCGGGAAGACAGTGTTTTGTGGATTCGTGGTGTATGTATGCCAGGGTCGATAAACTTCATTAATACTATCGTTGCATTTAAAAATTTGAATTTAAATTTTTCTTGTCCGAGCATCATCCAACATTATCAAGAATTTCATATATAATATTTACTTAGTCAATGTTATATTATTACTGATGTTGGTTATGAAAATGGACAAGAGGTATAAACCAATCTCAATTGAGCAGAAGAATTCATCGATTGAATATATGCGTTCTCATCCTCAATTGAAACAAAAATTCTCTCATTATACTAGACAAGACTACATGAAAATGTGGATAGGAGTTGCGAACCTATTGAATGCAACAAACAAAGATTGGAAATATTTGAGAAATGTATAGGAACCAAAACTTATTTTTCTGGAATATTTTAATGTTCGACCCCAGGTTGAGGATATTGAAGTGGACGAAATTACGTTTTCTACGTATCATTTCTCAATCTGGAAACCTCCGAAATGCATATTCCAGCATGAATGATGTAAAATTGGCAAAGTCAACAGTTGAAGAAGACAATTATATCGAAGACAACTCATTTGCGCTGGAATCCGTGAAATCTGTAGATTCCGCACCTTCTGGTGCTACATGATGGTGCTTTCAGATTTGCTAACCGACGTTTTGTCTCTGAGCTGCCACCATCAATTTTGTTTTTTTGAATACAATTTATTATTTTGAATTTCAAGTGCTCTTGATCTCCTAGAAATAACGATTTATTGCACTCAAAAAATTCATACTGCTTCTAATCATATTGAAAAATCTATTTTCTATTCTTATGGAAAATGCTATTGATAAGATTTTTTCGAATAAATGCGATACATCATTGCTTTAAGGAGATTACATATAAATCTTCTTCATTTTCTCTAGAGGGTGAACTATAGCTATATGAGTATATACATTTAATGCCTCCAATAACTACAGGGAATCCAAACTTTTTGTTGAAACTAAAAATGCGTATTCAACAAAGGATTTATTATGAAAAAAACATTATTTATCAAATTGATTAACATATTTACTTTTCACGTAGAGCTTCACATTTTCTAATATTTGAAGGAAATTTCACACATATTCATTGAACATCTCATTGGAATTGAGAGCAGCTAAAACCTCTCCAATGCATCGACTCAAAAGATTTCAATGCCACTAGTAACTCTTGATGAAAAAATTATCTGATTGTCTGATATCATCGCTTCTTTAAACTTGACTAACCTTTGTCTGCTTATTTGAATTATGAGGTCTCTTAGGGGCTGTGAGAAACGGATTCAACATTTATATCTCTGACTGATTGTTCATTCAAACGGAATAAGCGAATAAATATACTTTCTGAGTAGTGGCAAAAGGGGTCAAGCCTGAATTTAATATAATACTGCTTTGTGTCACCTTCTCGTACCAAAATTTCAGCATCTCTCACAATATCGATCACATTTTCCACAACAAGATCTTCTATACTCATGTTTGCCTCACTTAAATTCGAAAATCAGAATGTATTTGACTTCCAGTGACTTTAACTGTCACATAGTCTCAATGAACGTACCTCGGAACGAACGAAATGAAGCAGTCGTTGTCGAACGAATATTTGGGCGACGATTTCGAAGGAATAGCTCATTATTCGTTCCCTGAGAATTGTAGTTTTCAAAAATCAACGCTCATAACGTCATGAACGTATTCGTTCAGCGAACGAATGGTCTCGAGAATTGGCCTCCTGGAGTTTTGTTCTCGACGTTTCGGCTCCGATTTTGGAGCCATTTTCTAGAGTATATGTGACTTCACGCTGAGGTCTCAATCTGTCTACTCCTCAGGTGTTGTCATAGGGGCAAGGGTTTGTGACTTGACGCCGGGGCCCCAAGTTGCCTACTCCCCAGGTCTCGTCACGAGTTCTTTCTAAAGTCTCAATCAGCCTACTCCTCAGATCGAACTGAGGTATCGAGGAATGTTGGGTGGTATTTATAGCAGCAATATATATATATCACTATAAGCTGAACTACACATTTTGGTCATTTGAAGTAATGGTACTATTAGTTCATGTTTTGCATTCTTGATGACTTGTTGAGTGATAATTACTGTTGAAACGTCTTCAGTTGCTTTGTGTGCTAAGGTAGTTACATGTTTGGCTAGTATTTACAGCCCCATTTTAGTCGTGAGTGTTATAATTTGAACTACTTTACCTACCTACATTCCAGTTCGAAATGTCTATAATAGAATTGGAGCTACATAGTATTTATTACGTGGGAAGCAGAACTAGACCGTTGAAAGAGGGTGAAGCTGTATTCAAAGCAGGGCATATCATGTGGAATGGAAGGAAGTAACCATAAAAAATAAGGAGCTTATGTTCGCAAACATCAGCTTTAGTAGAGCATCCATACGAAATCAATATATTGCTGGCTGATGAGGGATGGAAATGCCAATGTTCCTGCAAAGCGGGTTTATCTGGGGTCTGCAAACATATTGCAACCCTCATATTATATTAATAAGTAGGTGATGTCATTCCCCAAATATTATTTAGAAATATATCAATATAGGTATCCGATTTGATAAAACATGTGTCACGGATTAGTGTTTCAACAAATGCTCTATTTTTACTATTCAAACAAATCAAGAAAAAAACCTGATTTGTTTTGCTACAAAACCTTGTTCTGTATTCATTGTATAATTCATGAGATACATTACCGAGTATTTTGAGGAGAACACTCAGAACATAAGGTTTCTTCCGAAGAAATAGGTTGGGTACTTCACTTCCAACGCACCAAACATGTTTTCCGAAGAGTTGAAACAATGGATGCAAATGAATCAGTGTAATGAAGCTGTATATATATATATATATATTTGCGTTTGTGAAAGAGTAAGGTGTGTGACATGTGCTCCAGCTAATATAACAAATTAGAGTGGTTACAGTGCGATTTTGAACCAGAATTTTTTCACAGAAAATAACTGAAGGTATTTGCACATATATATTTCTATAAAATACCAAAAATTCAGCATATTTGGTGGAAAACTGCATTGGTTGTATAAATGAATATAGTTCATACTGCACACTAATTGTAGTAAAAAGTGTGATTATCGCTGTATTTCTTTGGCACCAAGTCGACGTAGTCCTCTACCAACATAGGTCGTTCCGAATTTGTGAGTAGCTCACTTGAGAATTTCTCGTGTTATGAATAACTTGACTGTCGATGAACTCTTTGGCCTCATTCGGAGAGCAAACGAAGAACAAACAACAAAACTTGAGAAAGTTTGTGAGGCTCAAACCAAATATTTGGAATCTCAAATAGCGAAAAGTATTTCAGACGTCAACTTATAATTGAGCCAACTGCAGCTGATATCTCCACGCTGAAACGTCAAAACCTCTGGATACAGAGGAAATCAAGGAAAAATAACATAGCTGTTTTCGGTCTGCATTTAGAAAAAGATCGTCTGCTGGAAGGTTCACTGTCGCAGTTAAATGGGGCACTTGGCTTGAATTTCACAGAATCTGATATTAACAATATATATATTGCTGGCAAATCGGAAAAGCCTCCTGTTACAATTGAATTCATCTCTTCTTTAAAGAAATCACTCATATTCCCTAACATCCATAAATTGAAAGGTTCGCAAATTGCCATTGCAAACGATTAGTGTCCTGAAGACAGAGAGCAACAAGGAATTTTAAAATTCCATTTAAAAAAAGCACGGGAGCAGAATTTGAAGGCAACCATTAGGGGTCATCAACTTATTATTGGAAGTGACTCATTCACTGTACAAGATCTCAAAGCACTTGAAATTGAGGAAGCTTGAGGTGCGCCGCTGTACTCAGAGTGTTGTGTATAAGAGAGGGGACTGAGGAAGTGACGCGGTGTGCGCGGCAGTAGCCAGGCGGTTCGAAGTCGAAGTATGAGAGGCAGGTAGACCGAGTTGAGGAGTCGAAGAGAAAGGGTGTGCAGTTTGAGTACAAGTACTGCATGGCTACCCTGAAGATTTACTTTACTTGTCGATAATTCAGTTGAGCTCAGTTACACTGCTTGTTTTTATAAGTTACTATTGTAGCTGCGTGATAAAACGTTACCCAACCTGATCAATGTCCACGAGGTGTGCTGTTTGAAGTTGAAGGAGTGGGCGTAGGTATATTGGGTACCTATTTATTATTCCAGAAGATCTCAGCGTTCCCGAACACCGGTACATCTGTGAGTGACTTTTCGTTTCTGACTTTATAACTCAAGGAACTCATTTTGGGGTTTATCTGGGAAGATTTAGACTATAAGTGTCGATCGGTGCACCCAGCCTCATTGCCTGTTTTTGTGTCACGATTACCTAATAAATATTAAAAATTTCTTTTTTTTTTTCTGAAAAGAACTCACCTGAGAACATTAAAACAAGAGAAACTCTGCATTTGGCTCCCAACTTAGTGGCAAGAAAGAAGAAGAAGTTTTTTTTCTGTGATTTTTGAAAGGGATAATATTATTCTTCTCATGATATTTTTTTTTGCATGCTCAAACAGATATAAGTACTGGTATATTTATTTTGGAGTATGGTTAGTACTGTTCTATTCATATTATATATTATAACTTGTGGTATTTTACATACATGAGAAGTTGGCAGTGTTGCCGAATAAGTAATATAGTTCTGTAGGAGTGACAGAATAATAGTATTTGTTAGATTGGATGAAAAATAATAATGCCGAAGAAAGGAAAGAAAGGGGAAGTTACGGAAAAAGAAGTAGATTTGGATGAAACACCTTTAAGTGAGTTAGTCAATATGACAGGACACAGGACAGGAAACAAGTTGATCAGAATCAAGATAATGCTGGTAATAGTTCAGAAGAAGGTTTAGAGTTGAAAGAATTGGTTGTATCGCTAGCTAATAGTGTTTTGAAAATGCAAAATAATATATCTGAGATGGTTCAAGGTTACGGTGATACAGTAGCGAGTTTGAAAAATGAGAAGGGTTATATTTTACGTTGGAAAGAATATTGGGGAAATAATACTGTTATATTTAGTCCAGGGGGTAGTATACATCCAATTCAATTTTTAAACAAAATAAAAGAACTTTTCAAGAAGTAGATGTTCCAGAAAAAGCAAGGGTTAGTTTAGTAATGGATTGTTTGAAAGGTTCTGCAGCGGATTGGGCACAGATGAAAGAGGGTTCATTTGGAACATTCAAAATGTTTGAGGAAGCATTTAAAAGGAGATATTGGGGGGTGGAGGAAGAACGAGAATTATTCTATGAATTGAAATATGGGGAGTATAAAGTTGGTAATCGTGCCGATTATTTATTGAAAATGGTTGGAAAAGCAAGATTTTTATCAGATCCTATTAGTGAAGAAAATTTGGTTGAATGGCTTGGAAAGCGTTTTTCGACGGATACTCAAAGAGGTATTGTTATGGCAGGAATAAAATCTGTGGAGAATTTTGAAACGTTTTTACGAAAAGTGGATGCTACTTACAGTAATGGCAACAATGGTCAAACAAACACAGTTAGTCATTCGGCTTCTGGCGGTTGGAGAAATGGTAGGGCGGTAAATATTGGTGGGAGTGAAAGTCGGCGGGATTTCGGTCGTGAAGCGGATAGATATTCGCGTCATAACGAAATAAGAAATGATAGGGATGCGCAGCGGCGTACTAGTGGTGAGAGGGATACTCCTTCGAGGCATAATAATCACAACGAAAGTAATAGAAATATAACTCTTTTAACGTCTTTCAAGGCGGATATTGCTAGTGAATTGTTATCAGATGAGGAAGAGTTAACTGAACAAGTTATTCATGGGGATATTTCATCGCCCATAATAAAAGTAAAAATTTTTGATACCGAACAGGAAGCACTGATTGATTCGGGTTCTCAAATTTCTGCTATATCTGAGAATTTTTTTAATTCTATGAAATTAAAAGGTGAATTGCCAGTGTTGCCGATTAGTAACACTACGGTGTCTGTGGCAGTTGGGACAAAGAAAATTCAAGTACGGCACCAAGTATTATTGAATATAGAGTTGAGAGGTACGTTTTTCGATATAATTTGTGTAATAGTTCCGAGTTTGAATAAAGAGCTAATCCTTGGATGTGATTGGTTAGTGGCTTCTAAAGCTAAAGTTGATTTCGAAGGATCTTATTTGATATTACTATTAAAGAAAATAAATTTCGGTTTAGAGAAAAAAGATAAAGTTAGTTTGGGTATAAATCTTTTGAATGAAGTAAGTTTCGATAACATCAGACATAAATACTCCGAAATAGAATTCAGAAGTGTAGTGGATAGAGCTCAAACATTAAATGAAAATGAAAAACTAAAATTGTTCGAGTTATTGAAAGAATATGATTTGGTGTTTTCTGAGGAACCGGGAAGATTTAATAAGTATTTTCAAGAAATTAAAATGCATGATGAATCTCCGTTTTATAGAAAATCTAACCCTATTCCTTTTGCTCACAGGGAGGAAGTAAAGAAACAGTTTGATGAAATGGTTAGATTAGAAGTGATAGAACCTTGTCGTACTGAGTATGTTTCGATAAAAAAAGATAAATTTGTAAGAATTTGTTTGGATGCGCGTTATTTGAATTCTAGGATGGGAAAAGATAATGTTACTCCTCCACATCCTGAAGAATTGTTAGCTAGATTTGGAAAAAGACGAATATTGAGTTCTTTGGATATGACATCAGGATATTGGCAAATTCCAATAAAACAAGAGGACCGTAAATATACAGGCTTTGTTTATGATCGTAAAATATATTGTTTTGAAGTCCTACCTTTTGGATTGTCCACAAGCGTCGCTAGTTTTGTGCGTTTTCTCGACCAGACTTTAGGGCCAGAATTCAAAAGCTTTACGTTAATTTATGTAGATGATTTATTGATCTTTTCGTAGAGTCCAGAGGAACATATAAAACATCTTAGAATGATTTTTGAACGGTTCAAAGAAAATAATCTTACGATTGAATTGAGAAAATCTGAATTTGGTCAGGAACAAATCGAATTTTTGGGTCATATTATAATCCCTGAAAATATAATGATTGATTCAACAAGATTGAAAGCTATAGAAAATTATCCACGACCAAGGAATCTGAAGGAATTGAGAAGTTTTTTAGGCTTCCTGAATTTTGAAAGAAGGTTTTGTGAAGGTTATTCCGATTTGACTTAACCGTTACTTCCTCTCTTGAAAAAAATTTGTAAATGGGCGTGGGGTTCGGAAGAACAAAATGCTTTTGAAATCCTCAAACAGTCTTTTTTGAAATGTATGGTCGTTTTCCATCCAGATCTGAAAGATGTTTTTTATGTCCAAGCCGACAGTTCGGGTTATGCACTAGGAGCTTGTTTATTTCAAAAAGATAGTCTGAATAATCGTGAAATAATAGCATTCACTAGTACGTGGCCCTGAGCTGAACTATAATGTATCTGAGAAAGAATTATTGGCTGTATTGTTTTCATTTAAACAATGGCGTACTCTAATATTGGGAAAGGAGGTAATAGTAATTACCGATCATAAAGCGTTGACATTTTTGATGAATTGCAAACTTGGCAATTCAAGGTTGTCAAGATGGATATTATATCTTCAGGAGTTTGACTTTAAAATAGAATACTGTAAGAGTACAGATAATGTATTGGCTGATGCTCTATCTAGGAATCCGATACCATTGAAAGGGCAGGGTCATCCGTATATTAGTTCGACACTCGAAATAACTATGTTGAAGTTGACTAAGGAATATAAGTTGGTAAGAGAGAATTTCAAAGGAATGTCTGAAGATCAAAAAGATGATAATTGGATATATCATAAAATAAAAATTTCAGAAGGAATTTCAAAGAAGTCGGATCGTGAGGTGGAGAAGGAGGAAAAAAAAAATGTTGAGTGGTATAAATTATAGAATGGATTGTTATTTAAGAAAGGGACAAATTGGGATCCTGGGTACAAATTGTGTGTTCCCCAAAGTCAAGTTTATGATTTGGTTGTTCAGCAGCATTCTGATTTAGGTCATTTTGGTTATAAGAAAACTTCAGAATGGATGAAAAGGAAATTTTTTTGGCCTAAAATGTGTAGACAAATTCGTAAAATTGTGCTGTCATGTGTGATATGTCAAAAGTCGAAGATGTCTAAGAAATGTATAGGAAATTTGAATCCTATCGTAGCAAGTAAACCTGGCGAATTGGTAAGTCTTGATTTGATGGGCCCTTTGCCAAAGTCCAGAGGTGGAGTAACTCAGTTACTAGTCGTTTTAGATACTTTTTCCCGTTATGTTAGATTATATTGTTTGAAAAGAGCTACAGCTAAAGCAATTCCAAATCGGTTGAAGGTAGATTATTTCGTTGAAGTGGGAATTCCTAAGGCGATTCTGAGTGATAATGCAACACAATTCCATTCGAATATTTGGAAAACGACTTTGGAAGAATATTCTATAAGAATAAAACATACATCCGTGTATTTTCCACAAGGAAACCCTACTGAGAGGGTGAATAAGGAGATCGGTCGATTATTAAGATATTTTTGTCATAGTCGTCATACTAAATGGGCAAATTCTATAACAGATATAGAACATTGTTTGAATAATGTCTTACACAGTTCGACGGGGTTTACACCGGCGTATTTACAATTTGGGAAAACAGAAATTAATAACATCTATAAATTGATTGCGTTTCCTGCAGTTGAAGGTGAAAAAAGGAATTTATGTGAAGTTTGGGAATTGGCTCATGCTAAGATGCTATCCAAGGCTGAAAAAAGACAAGTAAAACATGAGGAGAATTCAAAACCAACTATTTTCAATGAAGGTGATGAGGTTTCAGTAAAGCAACATCCTCTTTCATCTGCTGAGAATGCAGAAATTAAAAAATTATTCTTACTGTATGAAGGTCCCTATTATGTTCTAGAAAAATTGGGTTCAAACTCTTACAGAATTGGGGATCAAGAAGGTAATCCTATCGGAAATCATAATGTGGTTGATTTGAAGCCGTTAAGATCAATGGATACACCCTAAGAGGTTAGAATTGAATGATGTACGTCTGCATTTATCTTTGTTAATCGTTTTAGAGGTTCAATTGTAAAATTTACCGTTCTTCTTTCATTTCTGTAAAATAAGTTTAGGTTGTACTGTTTAATGATAAGTCGTGATTAGATTTAATCATGAAATTGTAACGATAAATTTAAGGGGGTAATGAGGTGCGCCGCTGTACTCAGAGTGTTGTGTGTAAGATAGGGGACTGAGGAAGTGACGCGGTGTGCGCGGCAGTGGCCAGGCGGTTCGAAGTTTGAGAGGCAGGTAGACCGAGTTGAGGAGTCGAAGAAAAAGGGTGTGCAGTTTAAGTACAAGTACTGCATGGCTACCCTGAAGATTTACTTTACTCGTCGATAATTCAGTTGAGCTCAGTTACACTGCCTGTCTCTATAAGTTAGTATTGTAGCTGCGTGATAGAACGTTACCCAATCTGATCAATGTCCACGAGGTGTGCTGTTTGAAGTTGAAGGAGTGGGCGTAGGTATATTGGGTACCTATTTATTATTCCAGAAGATCTCAGCGTTCCCGAACACCGGTACATCTGTGAGTGACTTTTCGTTTCTGACTTTATAACTCAAGGAACTCATTTTGGGGTTTATCTGGGAAGATTTAGACTATAAGTGTCGATCGGTGCACCCAGCCTCATTGCCTGTTTTTGTGTCACGATTACCTAATAAATATTAAAAATTTCTTCTTTTTCTTTCTGGAAAGAACTCACCTGAGAACATTGAAACAAGAGAAACTCTGCAAGCTCCAGCGTCCGATCTCACTAATAGGGAAGGAGCAGATAGCATTTCGCCTGTACGTAACGACGCAATTTTGAATGGAAAAGAAGAAGGAAATCGCAAACGTAGGAGGATCAATTTCAGTCCGAAGATAGGCACCAATGGCGGAAGCAGAAATACCCGTAGTCAGACAAAGAACTCGAACAATTGATTTTTCTTCTTTTACTTTCTTTTTATATACTGAAGTCTCGTTTCACTTTGAATTTAAATAATTTCTTGATCAGTGACTCTGGTATTTGATGTGAACATTTCTTTTCTTTTTACTTCTATGTTGAATAACAGACAATAATGTCAATAAAATTTTGCCATATAAATGAGAGATCGATTCTCTCAGGTAAGTGATGATATACACGCTGCCCTAGATAACGATGAACTGTGTACTCTTGTATTGGTTGATTACTCCAAGGCCTTCGATGAAATCAACCACCAACTTTCACTGGCCATTTTACATTTCATAGGATTTTCCGATGATGCCGTGGAAGTAATCAAACAATATCTGTCTGAAAGAGTTCAGTCTGTGATATTCAAGGGGATCCTATCTAACCCGGCCATTATAAAAAGAGGTGTGCCCCAAGGATCAATCCTTGGGTCCCTTCTATACACTATCTATAACTCTCAATTCCACAAACATATTCGATATTTCTCTGTTCATTACTACGCGGACGACACGCAACGTTACATGCCCTTTAAAGAGAGCGATATTCATCTGGCCTGTGACCATATGAACTCTGATCTTCATACTTTGAATTATTTATCTGAGAAGTTTTGTTTGGCGATAAATCCTAATAAGTCGGAAGCCATGCTATTTGGACGCAAAGGAGCACGTGAAAGAAACAGGCAAAATTTAAACCTATTTCTTGACAACGCTTCATTGACACTATCAAGGTGTGAGAGAAATCTTGGGCTCATATTGGAAGACGAATTGAAATTTACTCACCATGTCTCCTTCGCTATCAAAAAAGCATTCAGCAACCTGAAACTTATTTATTCTAATCGACATATACTAACCAAAAAATGTAAGATTACACTTTGCGAATCACTTGTCCCCTCCCACCTCAATTACGCTGACTGTGTATATGGCCCTGCTCTAACGCAAGCTGACAGTCGTCGACTTCAACTGATACAAAATTCTTGTGTCAGGCTTGAATGTGGTCTTCGCCGACGAAGCCACGTATCGTCCGCAATCTCTGAGATAGGTTGGTTGGATATGAAACAAAGGCGCTTATTACATTTGTGTTCTCTTATACACAAAATCATGTTGTCGAAAAAACCGCGATACCTTTACAACAAGGTAAGATTTCGCTCACAAATTCACGATGTGAATATCCGTCTGGAAAATCAGTTGACAATTCCACGCCATAAAACTTCTCTTTTCAAGTCATCTTTCTCCTACAATATTGCCAAAATTCACAATTGTATACCAAACGAAATAAGAAGTATGCCTCAAGGCTCATTTGAAAAGTTAGTCACTGAACTTATAGCAAATAATCAGTTAATTGTAGGTTAGTTTATAGGAGTTGGAAGTATATATATATATATATATATATATATATATATATATATATATATATATATATATATATATAGCAACCAAGCAAGAGCAAGCAAATACTTCAATTGTCTGTTCTCCACGGAAACTGGTATTTATAATGACTCTCCTCAGTCATTATCCGACTGGGT
The DNA here is from genome assembly GCA_032362365.1 of Zygogramma bicolorata. NCBI lineage: Eukaryota > Metazoa > Arthropoda > Insecta > Coleoptera > Chrysomelidae > Zygogramma > Zygogramma bicolorata. Next base: position 310,558 of record JAVJAQ010003311.1, on the reverse strand, counting down.
CCGATATTAAGGCTGCATCCTGCCCATCCAGGTATTATGTAGAAATTGATGTTTTCACGGATCTTCGATATGCAAGATGAATTTTTCTGGGTTTTTATCCGTTAGGTATCTGCTGAATTGTTCGACGTTTCGAATTCCATTTTGAATTCATTCTCAAGAACTGTGAGACGAATATCTGTCCATACCGTCCTGGTCAATCACTCCCCTTACGAAGCAACCAAGCAAGAGCAAGCAAATACTTCAATTGTCTGTTCTCCACGGAAACTGGTATTTATAATGACTCTCCTCAGTCATTATCCGACTGGGTCCGATATTAAGGCTGCATCCTGCCCATCCCGGTATTATGTAGAAATTGATGTTTCCACGGATCTTCGATATGCAAGATGAATTTTTCTGGGTTTTTATCCGTTAGGTATCTTCTGATTTGTTCGACGTTTCGAATTCCATTTTAAATTCATTCTCAAGAACTGTGAGACGAATATCTGTCCATACCGTCCTGGTCAATCACTCCCCTTTACGAAGCAACCAAGCAAGAGCAAGCAAATACTTCAATTGTCTGTTCTCCACGGAAACTGGTATTTATAATGACTCTCCTCAGTCATTATCCGACTGGGTCCGATATTAAGGCTGCATCATGCCCATCCAGGTATTATGTAGAAATTGATGTTTTCACGGATCTTCGATATGCAAGATGAATTTTTCTGGGTTTTTATCCGTTAGTGTTATATGTTATGAAATCTAACCTACTCACTTTAAAAAGCAGAAATCTTTCTATCTCAGATGAAGTCAAACAGGAGGAATCTTTTGGACACCTCGTATATAATAATAATAATAATAATAAATCGTCTTTATTCACCATAATATAAAAACCCAATAATTACAAATCTTTAGTAGAAAACCAGGTGAATAGGTGGAGTGTCAGCCTAGGCTGTTTTTAAACCCAACCTTCACAAAAAAGCAAATAAAAAAACATAATAAAAAATTTTGGAGTAAAACAATGAAAACTTCGCAGTCCTTGAGCTATGGCGATGGAGTGGGATATAAAAAAGACACTAATCGTGGAATTGCAGTTTCAACCTTTTTTTGAAATTATTGATTGTAAAAGACCTAAATTCACTGGGAAGCATATTATAATGTTTTGGTGCAAAATACGAAAAACTACGAGTAAAGATCGACGACTTATGTCTGGGAATGACTAAGATTAATCTATTTCGTGTTGCAAACCTATTTATATTCGAGAAAGTGTTCAGTTTTTTTGCAAGATAATCAGGTTTACCGGTGATTAAAATTTTATGGGTAGTGGTTAAGAGATGTAAGGTTCTGAGCTTGTCCAATGTCAGCCAGCCTGATTCCTTCAATACAGGGGATGTATGGTCGTATTTCCGAACACCAAACGAGAAACGCAAACAGCTATTCTGGATACGCTGCAAGCGTAATGAGTCACATTTCGTCAGAGCAGGTCCATAAACGATGTCGCAGTAGGAGACTTTTGAAATAATTAGCGCCTCACATAGTTTGAGTTTTAATTTTGTTGAAAGAAGATCCCGATTTGGGAATAATTGTCTGAGGACAGAGAAACAAGTTTGGGTTATGTGGCTAACATGTTTCGTGAAGCGGAGCTCTTGGTCGAACCACAAGCCTAGATTTTTAATTTCGGGGACAGTTGTTATGATATCATTATTTATACGAATTTGGAGGAGGTTCTGAGTTTCACCTCTGATTTTTTTGGGTCCGAAAATCATCATTGCAGACTTTTTTGAATTGAGTTGCAATTTATGGGCTGTAGAAATATCAAAAATTGCTTGGAGGTCACGATTGATGAGAAGCTGAGCAGTGTCAATGTTCTGGAATTGGAAAGAGAAGTATAGCTGTGTGTCGTCTGCGTAGTGGTGTATTTTGCATCGCTCAATGTATTGGTAAAAATCGCAGATGTACAAACTGAAAAGTAAGGGTCCGAGTATTGAACCCTGCGGAACACCTCCGGTCAGGGGTAAGGCCTCCGACACAATTCCTTCGAGGGTAACTCTCTGTGTGCGACCTGACAAATAATTCCTTATCAGGAAAACTGCTTCAGTAGAAAAGCCCAAATAAATCAGTTTTTCACACAAAATATCACGGTCAAGAGTGTCGAAAGCCTTACTATAGTCCAGAAGTATCAAGCGAGTTAGGTTTCCGTCGTCTACAGCCCTAAAGAGTTCGTCACTAATGTGCAAAAGGGCTGTGGTAGTGCTGTGTTGACTGCTGAAACCTGATTGCACTGAAGTAATAATACCGTTTTCATTCACGAAACAATTGATCTGATCTTTCAATATCATCTCAACCACTTTTGAAAGGCACGGTAAGATAGTAATAGGTCTAAGATCGGAAAAGTTAGAGGGTGAATTACACTTCGATAAAGGTATTATTTTACCGTTTTTCCAGGAATTGGGAAAGTGTCCTGTACTTATGATAGCATTGACGAGAAAAGTGATATGATTCAGTAAAAAGGAATCAATAAGGTGGATCATTCGGAGAGAGATATTATCGGAACCAATAGCGTTGCTTTTGATGCGTTGGAGCCAAATTTGTACCGTTTGAGCAGAGACAGTGGTGAAGTTGAATTTTTTATCGTGTTCTCGTAAATTATGATAACGATCCAGTAGGGACATTTGGTAATCAGATCGGTCAGGTTGTTGAATGGAGTTAAAATGATTGTTAATGTGATTAACATCCTTCAGATCACTTGGAATTTCAGGATTACTTTTTTTTCTCAATATATCAAGAGATCTTAAAGTGTTCCAAGTAGTTTTGGAATTTTTCTGCATGAGGACAAAATCAAGGAAAGCTTTCTTCTCGCGACGGATTGCTCCTGTTGTGTAATTCCTGAGGTCCTTATAGTATTGCCAGTCAGTGGGAGCTAAGGTTTTTTTGAATTTTATTAAGGCTTTGTCTCTGAGTGAGATCATCTGCTTAATATTATAGGTCAACCACGGGGCTGGTGGTTTGCTTACTCTTTTAATTTCACATGGAGCATGTTTCTCAGAAAGGTTCAGTATGTTATTATTCAGAAATGCGACCACATCATCCACGTTATCCATATGGTAAATGCAATCACAGTTAATTTGGCGTAAGTCAGATTGAAAGAGATTATTGTCAAAGTTGCGAAAGTTACGAAACGTGATCAGCTTAGCTTTTTGGGATTTTTGAAATGAGTTAATTTTACAAGACACTGCCATGTGGTCTGAGATACCCCAAATATCTGTTACATCAACTGCAATGACTTTTTCGGTATCAGAAACAAATATAATATCTAATAGAGTCTGAGAATGCATAGTAATACGAGTAGGGCTTTGGATCAACTGGCTGAAGTTGAAGGAACTGAGGAATTCCATTAAGAGGTGGCAACGTCGGTCGTTTGCGAGAAGATTTATATTAAGATCTCCAGCAGCTAGAAAAAAATCGCTCGAAGGAAGCAAATTGGCAACACTTTCTTCCATTTCATTCACACACTGATTTATATCTCCCATAGGAGGACGGTATAAAACGCCAAAGGTAAAGGTTTTACCACGATATGTTATCGAAATCCATAGTTGCTCGAGGTGTGGACTAATTTGAGAGTGATGAAGTCGGTACTTATATTCGTTCTTGATATAAAAAGCAACTCCGCCACCCCGCCCATTCCTATCAGCGCGTATTAAGTGATACGTATCGATATTGACCGCATTGGAACTAATGTCAGCAGAGAGCCACGTCTCTGTGACGCCGAAAATATCAATATCCTCTTTTAAGACTTTTGATTGAGAGAGCCATGAACACTATAATATTTTTTTAAGTGAAAAATATTTGAGGTTCGATTCAAGTGGGAAAAAACATATGCCAAATGGTATCAATCAGAAACCCTCTGAAATGTATCTTTTTGTTGATGTGACTAGTACAACTATCGGGTTTTTTTAGGTATTGTGTTTACGGTATATGCAACGACCCAATGACATGCAAGAGAAGAGAAGAAAAGACAAATATTTTCATCATTATTGTGGAATCTAGTGGGTGCCAAGCAACAGGGATCAACTGTAAGGAGGTATGATTTTTGATTTCTGTACAGTAAAAGTACTCGAAAATAAAACTGTAATTACATCTAAAAATAAAATTAAAAAGAAAATTGCACAAAGAAACTACAAGTTTATGATACCATATCTTTATGACAAAATACCACATGAAATCAAAAAAATCAAATCATTATCATCATTTAAACAAAAAAGTAAAATATGGATTATCAAGACCTCTCGAATTTATTTTGACACATTTTTGAATAGTTTATGAAATTGGTTTCTTTAAATTGATGATTATCTAGGTATGTAACTTCAAATGTATTGATTGTAAATTGTTATTACCTTCAGGTAACCTTACAACAAGTTCTCTTCGTAAGGTTTGTTTTTCAGTTTATTCATGAAAATGTATATAAGTTTATTCATAAAATTTTCGAATTGTAATTATTATTATCTATTCATGGATAAACTCATATTATCATTATTATTACAAGTAGCTATTTACCTTCCAAGCGGATGTGAATTGGAAGGCATTGATATCTGCGAAAGGAAAAGCATTTTCTCCAATAGTTTTTTCTACTACCTTCAAAGTTGTCATTTTTAATGTTCTGAAAACATACAACATACTTATAAGAACAACTGCAATAAGTTGTAAAACTACATATGCGGCGGTATAACAAAATATCAAGTGTACATCGTGTTGACAACGCTATGAAAATTTTGGTAATATAATCGTAACAGTTGTCAGAAGCTGTCATGTTGTTAACTCTTTTGAGTTGCTGCTGAGTTTTGACGAAGTGTTCCAGCGAAGACGAGCTGCCAAAAAATCTCACTGAAGAGGCAAAATTGATTTCATTGCATCTTCCGAAAGAGATCTCAATAATGTAGGTGTCCATCTTGATAAAAACATTTGGACAGAGTATGTAGTTGAACATGACAAAAACATCACTTCGATACGCCACGCTCATTAGATTAGACACACACTGAATGCTCATCGAACTACAGATGAACGAAATCATCAATCTTTATTTATTTATTCATTTTTTATACAGACTCACACGAAAGGGGAGCCCTGTATTGTTCAAAGGACACCGCGTGAATCAAGCGACAGAAGATACGAGTTAACATGAACTTTCGATTCTTGAAGTTTGTAAGCCTCAGGAAAAACTTCTCTCGCAAAAGAGTTTCAGATTTCAAAGCGGTTCTATCGAAAAACGATCCCTGGGCAAGAGAGGTTCGACAGGTCTCCAAGCTCATAACAAAGGGGTGGGAATTATGGACTCGTCTGGTCATCCGTGTTGATACTGCCAAGTGTGGAACGATTGACGATTCAGAAGAGAACCGACTGTGAAAATATCTATAGAAGATAGACATATTGTATCCGACCCTTCTACGATGTTCCAACGAAGTGAGCGATAAATTATCAACAAGACGAATTGTTTTTCTCTGAATAGAATCGAGGATTTTCAAAGGATATTTTTGTGCCGAGCCCCACACATGAGAACTATATTCCAAGACAGCCCGTATCTGTGCATTTGAGCATTGTACATCATTTGAAGCTGACGAGAAGTGAAGTATTTCTTCGGACGGAATAGGAATCTTCTGAGAAGCACTTTTAGCGATCGATCTCACAGGGTTTCACTATGAGAGATTATTACTGATTGTAATTCCTAACATCGAGATACTTGACTTTGAAGAAATGGTTACTCCAGATGTCTGGGTTTCCCCAGCATCGAATTTCTCCAAGTGTATGCCAACCCATTCTTTTATTTTCCCCAAGTCATTAATAATACAATCGACTCTAATGCCTCCCTGAGTTTCTGTTTCTCGTGCTGATATCGGGACTCTGGAAGAGAACCTAGTATGAAGAGGACTGTCTTCCGCAAAATCAGATGATTTTTCCAGCATTAATATGAAGCAGAAACAAAGTGGGCGCCAGAATTGAACCCTACATTTATTGAAAGAATATCGGACGATATAGAGATCTTTTAGACAAGAAACACTTCAAAAAAAGCACACAATTGAGGAAGTTAACTATGAGACGGCGGTTTAGGAAGGAGTCCCCCATGTCATTTGAGGTATATTGGCATATTTCTCCAAATTAAGGAAAGTGATAAACTGAATTCTACGGCGCAATTTTAAAGAGCAAATCAAAGTTGCACGTAAATCGTACGATATTTTCAAGATACACAGAATTCTCTGGTCTGGTGTAACAAGTTGTAACAAATTGGAATCTTTTGGGTAAATTTTTTATCGCTAACTTGAATATATGATGGAACCATTGGGGAAAATGATGATATTTTTGCCTATTCAGTTCATCTTTAGAAACTAATTGAATAAAAATGGTGTGTGTTTATTGTTATTGAAAAGATTGAATTCAATCGGGTGACTATTTACGTGATAGGTTATTTAAGTATTGAAAACGAAGAGGAATTCTCCAGATTTTGGAAACCGACCGATGGATGCACCTTCTCGTAAAAAGTGGTTGTCACAAATGCTGCAATCAGTTGTAACGTGGAGCTCTGGAGGAATAGTACCAGTATGTGTTCAATTTTATATTTCCCACGACCATTCTGAACAGTACAACATTTTCTTTTTTTTTGCCAGCTGCCGTAACCTCAAACGTTAAACCTTAAAATCCGAAACGTGCACGAGCTGGGGTTTAGAATTCAACTAGGTACTAACTTTCTATAATCACTTCTAGAACTCGCTATACGCACAAGGAAAAAAGAGAAAATATGTTGCTCCACCAAATCTGCGACTGTTTTGCATGAGTAGAAACAATGAGAGATTGTTTCTGATTTTCGGGTAGGTTAATGATGTGTTAAATATATGTAGGATATTTATGATTGATGTTTGATGAAAGGAATCATATTTTCACAATTTCTTCTTCCAATTTTTCGAATGTCTCGATCTCGTTCAAAATATTTTTCTTGTGATTCCGGGTAACAGACAGTAATTTACAATTTTCGTATTCTCTTCTTCTTTTCTCTCATACATACTCTCTTTCAAAATTTCCCCTCAGGAATTCATTCGAATATTCAAGAAAAAAATCATTACTGTTGAAAATATTGAGTTTTGACGAACATGTTGTTTTTTTTGTTTCAATATCGAAGAAATCCATCTAATCATGTCAACTGATCAGGGCTAGATTCGATACCACAATTGAATGATTTGAAAATTTTTGGTGTCTGGACGATTTTCCATAATCTATTCATTTAACCACAAATGTAGTTAGAAACATTGTTTCGGGATTTGGGAAGTGATCTAAAGAATCCTGGTTGAGTAAATGCGAAGAGGAATTTATTTTTCTTTATGTTGTATAGAGTTATATTATGAATGCCAACGATTCAATACAAAAGTTGAGTTATATGAGATTCAACGCGTGGCGAGCCTAGAGATAGAAATGTGGGTGTTGTAGAAACTATTTCTTCCTTTATGTGGATGACAGAAGTTGAGCGTAGGGGTTGAGTCGAAGATCAGTAAACGATTTCATTCTCAAGTTCGTGGAGAATTGAACCTACTTTGAACTTCTCCCATTCCAGGGGAATTTTGCTGGGGAAAAGATTATTACTATATCAATTGGGACTGCTGATATTCCTGACGTTATTCATTTCATAGAAGTAGTGCTTTCTTCTTGTCTATTTAAGGAAGAAAAAGACATAAAATATTCTTTTTCATCATATCATATCATATCATATCATATCATATCATATCATATCATATCATATCATATCATATCATATCATATCATATCATATCATATCATATCATATCATATCATATCATATCATATCATATATCTCCGTGTGTGTATTCAATTGAGCTCACGTATCAACGGTAGATTCGCACCAATTGCTCGACTTACTCATCCTCAGTTAGCCACAAAAGAGTTGTTACAACCAGATTACGCCTACGAGATTTCAAATGCGTGAAACGCAAATGAAACATGTGTCAACAGGATACAAAGAATTAACGGGCTTTTTATTTTTCGTTTTAATGTATCCGAATTGGTACTGACAATGGTACTATTACACAATTGGCATGTATTATCTCTACGGATTGCAAATTATAATAATTAGCACGATAAGCTCAACCTTTGGATGACCTGTATTGATATCGAAGTGTATAATTGGTACAGCTTTGCACGAACTCATCATGAGTTTGGCGAATACCTCCAGGAAAACAGTAGTGGTACGGATAAACAGATTTATCTTTAAAAAGGGAACAGGTACTATGAAACAAATCAGTTTGGGAAGCGTTGGTGTTGAAACTGATGATGAAATTATGCACGATAACCCATAGCAAAGTTAAATATGTAGGTTGCTTTCAGAAATATAGTAGGAATTGATATTTTCGTATGAGCAGTGGAGAATAAGTCGAAATTTGTTATTCCATGTCAAAATTCGCAAGAAATTTCTATTTGAGAAATATCGTTGATTTTTCATCTTGAAGTTCAAGTTTGGACTCGAAAATCCAAAGAAATCGAATTCTTCAGAATTCTACACAGAATTATCTTGTGTATATCTGTTTGAGAGAGAGAGAGAGATCGTCAGATAGTGAAAGATTTTGGTGCCCTATTTTCGCAAGCCTCGAATAAGGTTGAGAAGGATATCGATTTTGAGTATAACGAAGGTAAATTCACGGGTGTCCCATGGGGAGAACATATGGGAAAGTTGATTTTCCAGAACAGAAATAAAATGGGTCTGGTGCCCATTTTCCCACGCAAGCCAAGATCACGGAATTAGTGGTTGATGAAATGTAGTTTCAGTATACCAAAGGCTTAAGTGTTGCAGATGGCTGAAGGGTTGAAGAAGGGGGTAATCTTGTGAAAAATCGTGATTCTGACAGATTTTCCCTCGTCAACAGTCAGAAAAACTTGATGACTTGAGTGGCACGAATGGATAAGTGAATTTTCGGATCGGAAAATTTAACGGGAATTCTTTTCGATTTTTCACTTATTTTTCTAAGAACGAAATTAATTGCAATCAATCTTCTTCAAAGACTATTGTATTGAAATTGACATATTTTCTCACGCAAGCCGTTTGGCATATGCTTAGAAAAAGTGATTCTAAAACTGAATAACAAAAAGCTTGAGTGTCGGACATGGTCATCATATTAATTATATTATGTACTTTATGTAACAAGGAGCTGACTAAAAAATTTTATGAATCTCCACCATTTTTCCATACAAGCAATACAATACAATTAATCAGCGAAAGTAGCCCTACAAGTTGCACGAGGTTTTTGTTGATACTATAAATATTCAGATTACAGAAAGATTATGTGTTATTCATATTCGTGTTTTATTTCCTGAATTCAGTATTAAGATCATCGATTGTGTCATGTTCAGTTGTTTTTAACTGTTTTCCAATTCGATTACTGGTAAACCATTCCATAATATAAAATTGATATAAGTTTTGTTTGAATCGCCTTATTCCTCTATTTCCACCTTCTACCTATTTGGATGATCCTTTATGAGTTTTTCAGGAGAAGAGGTTTTTTGAGTGTAAAATACAGTGAAAATTCGTTATTCAAGATGTGATGATATAATTGTAATCTGAAGATGAGAGAAAATGAATTATTCAGTGAATGTGGATAATTATTTTCACATATTGTTTTTGAACACCACACGGGTTCGTACTATTGGTTCTTATAGAGATTTCTCAGTTGGTGCTCTGATTTATGAGAAGTCGAGGTTCATCCGATACTAATTAGGAGGGCGTGGAGCAGGCTCCTCTGCTTTTCTCTTCTTGATTGGGTTCTATTAGTTCTTGGGCCTTCAGCAAATCATTTCTTTCTCCTAACTTCTTTATTTTGATATTTTGATCCTCTATTTTCAAGACCACTCCAGTTTCACTTAAGTCGATACTATTTTTCAGATCTGTTTTAGTTTTCTGTATCCATTTCAAAATCTCCTTCGTGTTTTCTTCATTGAATTCAGATAATACAGATACTGTAAAACTATTCAGAGATATACTTCAATTTGTGAAATTATCCTCGAAGTAACTCGTTTTATCATCGAAATTTCAAAATTAAATTGTGTATTTTCCAAAAGGACTAGTCTTTCGCACCTCTCGGACCGGTGACGATGTGAGTTTTTATACTCTTTGTTTACGACTAATACATAATGTAAGTATTGTACTTATGGTTTCTGCAGTATAATGCCATATATTATTCCCTCTTTAGATAGATAGATAGTTCTTTATTTCCAACAAGTAGGTACACCCAATAACAGGAAAAGTACAAAATTTATATAATTATTACAAATAACTGAATATTTCCATCGTATGTTGAAAATCCCATAGGGAGCGGGACATTTTCGATCAATTACAGCGATGAATTCCCGGCGGGATATTTTCGGGCTGGTAAATACCCGGTAAGTATCGAAAACTACCCGCTCGGTCCGTGTATCTACAGTAACGATTGTTAAAATGTACATTTGTCATCTTGACAGGCATAAATACTGAATTTCAAACGTCGTTGTTTTAACTCCGGAAAAATTCTACCGAATTACACTCGTGCATCAATATAAACCTGATAATTTTCCATTCAAGCATTTTGTCAGTAAAAAAAGTGCATTCGGTTATTTTCATATTTTGCTAAAAGAGCCCTCCTCCTTCAGAGTCGGGCTCTATCATGCTTTCATGGAAAATTATCGGTAATTTTGAAGCACTTGTGTAATTACTCCCGATAAATGCCGGGGGGACATTTTCGGGCCGGTAAATACCCGGTAGGTATCGAAAACTACCCGCTCGGTCCGTGTATCTACAGTAACGATTGTTAAACTGTACATTTGTCATCTTGACAGGCATAAATACTGAATTTTAAACGTCGTTGTTTTAACACCGGAAATATTCTACCGGGTTACACTCGTGCATCAAAATAAACCTGATAATTTTCCATTCAAGCATGTTGTCAGTAATAAAACTGCATTCGGTTATTTTCATATTTTGCTCAAAGAGCCCTCCTCCTTCGGAGTCAGGCTCTTTCGACAAAATATGAAAATAAACTCGTGCAGTTTTTAGACAACATACTTTCATGGAAAATTATCGGTAATTTTGAAGCACTTGTGTAATTACTCCCGATAAGTAATCGAAAACAAAAATGATGTGTGTTATGGAAAAAGAAAAAAAAATCATAAATATTACAAGTTGAACGTAAGAGTCGTAATGCTATAAAAAATATCAGACAAGTGTTACATTAATATCACATGAACTACAAATTAGGTTGAAATTGTTACAAATGATTTATATAGGTGATCTTTTCAACATATCTGTTCTAGCATAATCGCAATAAAATGCATGCCTACTGTTCAATCGTGGTACTTAAATGGAATTTTTGCTGGAAGAAACTCACACCTGATATTATTATGCAGTAGGTAATAGAGAAATTTCATTATCAAAATAATGCGCCTTGTGTTCAATGAGATGAAATTGGCTTCATTGAGTAATACTGAATTACATTCCGAACTCGAAACTCTAGACATCACCTAGAAGATGGCAGATGAGACTTTGCCGAAACGTTGTGACAATTATCCTTCAGAGGATCGAGACCACAGAACACGGAATGAAACCCGAAAAAACAACGCATCATACTTCGTCGCTAGCATATATATATATATATATATATTTATATATATTTCACGACGTTGGATTTGGATGTTAGGAGATTTCAATTTAGAATGTAAGTCAGATATTGTTTTAATATTAGTTCGAGCGATTTTTATGTTATGTTCACTGAATATATCAATTAATTTAGGCGTCAATTGATGAATGTTAGGTAATGTTTTGTAATAGAAACGATCTTCAGTAACTGGAATTATAGGTGAGGTAACACTATCAGAAGATGGGGTGCTGAAGAGAATTTTATTGACTAGAGAATTTGGATATGAATTTTCTAATAGTATAATTTCGAGTTCTTTCAAACATTCAATCCTTAAAGAGGGGTGGGATAACTTCTCTACTCTATTCTTGAACTTCTTTATTACATTGATTTTTGTTTTCATAGGATGATATGAATGATAATTTAACAATCTGATGCTATCTATAGGTTTTCGGTACCATCTAGTTATGATTTCATTTCTTTCTGTCCTTATCAATCTCATATCTAGAAAGGGAACAAAGTTATTACATTCTCTTTCTACAGTGAATTGAATATTTTCATCGTAGCTGTTGAATATCTCCAAAACTTCATCTACTTTTGATTGGGGAACAGAAAGGATGAGATCATCGACATACCTCTTCAGGAAGGGAAAATCGAAATCAATTCTTTTTGAACATTCATCAAGAAGATCATCAAGAACATAACTCGATATTATAGGAGAAATAGTTGATCCCATAGGTGTGCCAAAAATTTGTTTGTAAATTTTTTTATCAAAAAGCATATATGTCGAATCGAAAATGGAATCAATAACTTCCATGAAAGTATTTTCGTCGAACTGGCAGTATTCTGATATAATGTTCCACTTTTTCTTAATACTCATTTTGACCAAACTTTTTGGGAGGTTCGTGAAGAGGGATATAACATCTAGGCTAATGATGACAAATTGTTGTGGAAGGATTATATTATTGATGAATTCACTGAATTCAAATGAGTCACTAACATGAAATGAAATTTGAGTATTGTAAGCTGTTGTGAGAATATTGGTAACTAGCTTGGTTAATTTGCTATTTGGTGAATCGATAGTTGAAGTGATTGGTCTCATTGCTAGTGAAGGTTTATGAATCTTTGGAAGAGTATAAAAACTTGGTGCAGTAGAGTTTTTTATTGTCAAGGATTTTGCAGTAGTATCATCTATTATCTTTTTATTTTTCAGTTTGTTTACGAGTTGGTTAGCTTTTTGTTGAAGAGTTGAGGTTGGATCACGATTCAGTTGTTTATAGTATTTTTCATCCTCAAGTAATAAGTTACTCCTTCGATTATAATCTTCAATATACATCACAACAGTAACATTACCCTTATCACTATTAACCAAACAGACTTCTGGGTTATCCTTGAGAAATTTTTTGGATTTTTGGAAAATTTTGGCGAGTTGTTCTTGGCTACCATTATTTTTGTGAATGAAATTGGTGATGATATTAGTGAACTGAGCTCTATATAAATTTTTATTTTCATCATTGAAATCATGAATAATATCTTCTAAACTAGCTAGTAGTAAATCAAATCTGATGTCTTTATTAGTGGGACAAACACTGAATTTAGGACCAAGAGATAAGAAATTTTGAATTTCAATTGGTATTTCCAAATTTGTTAAATTTTTGAACCATTTACTTTGATAAGTGATTTGTTCAAAATTTTCTTTTTTCAGCTGTTCAAATTTTATGAGATTTCGTTTTTTAATTTCATGGAATCTTCTATTATATTTGATATTCGATCTCCTTTCATACTCATTGAATACATGTGAAGGTAGCGATCTATGCAAATGGTCTTGGATTTTGGCCATCTCTTCGTTAGTTGTTTTTATAGTAATGACTGTGACACTGATTTCAAGATTCAGAATTTTCAACCTCATTTTCGAATTGAAATTATGTATCTGTCTTCCCACTTGTCCTTGATCGTAATGTAGAAGATTGTTTATGGTTCTCATTCCATTGGAAATATGTTTAGGAAAGATCTTGTGTTGTCTACATCTCAAAAGAAATACTCTTCTGTTATTCATTTTTGCTGATTTGGTGTTCAGTTTGGTCCATTGTTTGAGATTCCTGACGGTAGTAAGTCCATATTGTAGTTGGATCTCTTGGAAAAATCCCATTCCAGTTTTATATTTATTTCAAATTGTGACTGTATGCGTTATGTAGAGAGACTTATTTGGGTTGCAGTCTGGGGATGACAATTAGGCTGTTCTCTTTGTTTTTGTCGAGCTTTCGAAAATGTTTATTTTCTTTTTCAAGACGCTACAATATGTAAATATATAATATGAATTACAATATATATATATATATATATATATATATATATATATATATATATATATATATATATATATATATGTATACTTACAAAACTTGAAAATCAATTAAAATTATTAAAAATGAATGACATATTTTACGAAGATCGGGAAGTCACTTGACGGAAGTTGAGTCATATACAGAGTTATTATTTTTTAATTATCTACTGATATTATAATTGCAAATGAGGGAGTATTATATTCAATGAGGATGAGAACTCTCATCCTCATTGAATATAATACTCCCCCATTTGCAATTATAATATCAGTAGATAATTAAAAAATAATAACTCTGTATATGACTCAACTTCCGTCAAGTGACTTCCCGATCTTCGTAAAATATGTCATTCATTTTTAATAATTTTAATTGATTTTCAAGTTTTGTAAGTATACATATATATATATATATATATATATATATACCGCGTACAAAACGGTTAGACAACAATATAAGAACAGACTTATCTGAAAATTCTCTACCATTTCTTAACATGAAACCCAGCATTTCATTAGCTGAAGACGTAGTGTTCTTAATATGGCGAAAACGCTTATTTCTTTCAAAAGGCTGAGGATAATATTATAGACATTGTATGGAAACATCAAGGTATATCTTTTTTCTTCGTTGAGGAAACAACAATTTTTCAATATTCATCTCGAGATGGTTCAAAGTACACCATGCAGACACTGTGTTGAAATCTTTTTGTAATGAATCGGAGACACTAACTGAAAAAATAATTTGATAAATTTTAGGTTATCGGCATACAATAGCTTGAAACATTGCAAATCTAGGGTAAGCCCAGAAACGAACAATAAAAAAGAGGCCAAAGGTTGGAGCCCTGTGGCATTCCCGATGTTGGTGTTATGATGACAGATCGATAGTCTTGGTATTCTACATATTATTTTCTATCGAAGAGATATGACTCGAACAGTAATTTTAATTTCTGAGAAAATCCGAAAAAAGCCTTCGCAGTAAAATCTTCAAGTCGATTCTATCAAAAGCTTTTTGCGTGTCCATACAGACTACATCTACTTGACCTCTTTGATCCAATATCTCACAGATAAACTGATTTATGCAAGAGAGGTTCGTTACACATGACTTCTTATCAATAAAACTGTGCTGATCAGTGGATAATATTCCCTTGGTGGCATTGAATATGACTGCATAGAGAATCATCTCGAAAAGTTTCGCAAAATTACAGAGCATGGAAATAGGTCTGTAATTTTTTAATTGTGTTGTATCCCCATTCTCAATATTGGAGAGACTCTGGCAAGTTTCCATGCATCAGGAAATATATTTGTTTCAATTATTAAATCAAAGATATATATCGAAGGTTGTGACGATGAAATTATGGAATTTTTGTCTAAGAAACTCGGTATCTATTCCGGACCTACAATTAATTTGTTTTTCTTTTTTTTTTTACAAGGTGTAAACATTCGAGATATACTTCCCAAAAGCATCCACAATATCTTGTGCATCCGTGAAAATACTGTCACCATCCCTCATTACACCAGGGATTCTACTGATTCCCTCTTTTTAAGAATGAAATTTCAAAACTGGTTCGGGTCATTGTTAACATTATTCTCTGCACCGGAAATGAATTTGAGTTCATACTTCTCTTCACCTCGGATCTGAAATAATGGAAAGGTGACAGATAAAAATTGTAGTCCTATCACAAAATTTCTTGAATTGAATATTACCATGGAAACGATATAACCAAACTCCAAAGTGTCAGCGTCAAACACGTAGGTAATGATTGTGTATTTCATTTGAGATGTATGAAACTGAAGAATCATTTATTTATGATAAATAAATTAGTTGTAAATGAAGTAGACTAGTATATTACTCGAAATAATGACTATTATTATTTACTCGTGGTATAATATACTATTATGGACAAGTATGAGAAAATCTGTCAAAATCAAGATTTTTTTACAAGATTTCAACCCTTCACTCACCTGCAACACTCAAGTCTTTTTTTATACCGAAATAATTTTATGGGCATACTATTTGACGGTCTGAGTATAAACCCCTCGTTAGTGTAAGACCGTGATCAACACTAAACTAAGTTGCCTAAAAACCTTAGGATGAATAATTTTTTAGAATTAATGAAGACACTTTTATGAATCATGCCCTTATCTCAATTTTATCACCAGATGACGCCAACTGCCAGACATTACTTTGGACATTACAAACAACGTCATATGATTCAATTTTTTCTGAAAGATATGAGTACCACTTCCTGCTGGATTTGAGTTTTCCTATTGTTCATAGTAGTTTCGAGTAGGTTATTTATAGTTCACTCCGTTTTTCATTTAGGGCCAAGTCAGAGGTGCTTATAGTTGATTTGAATCTTGCGAGCCAGTAACAAGTGGGATATTCCTGTTTTTTCTATTGTGGTAAAATAATCCAAAGACGCAGATATCACTTTCCATTTATGTGCAGTGTACCGAAGGAGAGTATTTACTCTAAAATGATGAATATATGATTTCAATGCATAATGGAAATAAGCTCAAATTCGAATTTGAAATTTATTCTTTTTTGAAGAGTTGACAATTTGCATTTCGATTTGAGGTAGAGTTTTCTCAATTCTGTATCGTCATGTTTTGAAAATATTTTCATAAAAAGTTGTGTTCTGAAGTGCAGAATACCAATATGAATGAGGAAAGCGAAGCGCTTTCTTTTGGTTCAGAAGTTATCGCTTTTCAAATTTGGAAGACGGCTTATTTCTTTTGTGCAGTATAAAACCAGTGAAGCATTCATGTTACTCGTCACATTTATACCTTCTTCCCCTGCGCCGATCTATTTTCTCTACATATATTTCATATGAAAATAACTTTATTTTTGAGTTTCTCGACGCTCTATGTAGTTAGGAATAGTTTAGCAATCGTCAAATAAACCAAATCTGCTGTCATACCCATAAAAAACGATATCATATTAGTAATTCAAATAAGGGGAATTTGGCCGGCATTCTAAACAGATAATATAGTCTGCCGATCTGACAGCAAACAAAAGTTAAAGTTTTTTAAGTTTGGTGCGAATCTGCGAATTGTGTAATTATTTTCATTGCAAGCGCCATCTGAACTAATTTGACGGAAGACAACACGAAGCCTATTTTCACAGTAGGCATTAAGTCCCAACACCAGGGTTTTTAGGCATCTTACACCATTGTTTATAGATAAATAGTTAGTCAACCTCATGGAAATATCATTTGAAGGCATGAATACTACGGGCAGATGGCATTTGTGATTTCGTTTCCAAGTCATGTCTGTTCTTGCGTTTTTCTTACGAACGTCGTAGCCTGAATTATACATATTCTTGATTATTTATACATAATACCAAAAGATGGAAATCAATTCAGAAACAGAAGTGGAATTTTTCATCAATGTCGTAAATCATTCATGTTTCGAAGATTATTTTAATACCTAAACTCTCATTTCCTTCATAAACTTTTATCGTCAACTCTATTTCGAAGCTTCATTATCTTTCTTTTAACATTTCAATCACACTGACAGGCAGAACTCTGCACCCATTTTTTCCTTAAGAGTAGGAAACTTTGTCGTGCATTGTCAAATAAACGGAAATATCGACATTATACTGCAGATGGCGTAACAAAAATGCTTCAAATCCTTTTTCCACAGGCATTGACTAACTATATCTGTATAAACAATCCTTACACTGAACATTTCAACAGTTTATCATTAATCTTGGAAAACACTGTCGTGTCACACTTGATGTCTAGCGAGCATTTGACTGCCATTGGTAGCGGGGCATCGTTTGCTTCTTAAACATATCAAATTTTGTCATTAGTGGATGTATCTCACATTGAAAGGTAAGACTTCGTTGATATTTTACTTTCACCAGTTTCGGTCCATAATGAGAATTACCCAATTTATGTCTTACCCTCACTCAGACCAAATTGAATATACGTTTATTTGTTATTGGTGTGTGTTATATACAGCTTATCTAATCCGTCTTGGCACAGAACTAATGAAGTATATGCCCAACAATCTCTGTGAAGTATAGTAAGACGAAAAAACACCTATTAAATGTGTTTATTGTGTTGAAATTTATTTCTACTAGGTGTTTTCTTTCGTCATGGTCTGCACTACCAGTGTGCAACTGAAAAATTAGCTGTTTTTGTGCCAGCATGGATAGGATAAGCTGTAGTTTCATGACGTATTTCTTACAATAATAGGAATCCTGTCAATTTCTTATAAAAATCAATGAAACCACAGTCGATTCACTATTCAACATGAGCTAAACTCATCTAGGTTATTATATGGATACATATATTACATAAATTCTACAGTTAATATATTACATATAAGCTTAAATATTACATAAGGAAACCAAATTTATGAAAGCAGAAAACGGTATAAGTAGGTAATTAAAGCTGTTGATGATTTCAGTGATGGAAATACCAAGTTCCAGGATATTTTGTGAGAATAATAAGTAGGTACAACTATTTTTTGTGAAGGAAATAAAGCATACTTGAGAACTCTTATTTCGAATCCAGAAATGATGTCAATTTTGCAGTCATATAAAGCTGGTTTATTGTGATAATCCACACTGAAATCTAATAAAGTCGTATACATGATGTTCAAAACAATTTTTGGCACTGTTGACAATACTGACGGAGATTATTTTACATTACTAAAACGATTTATATCATCCCACTATATATTGAAGGAGTTGCTAACATTCTCCAGGCTTAACCTCGGCATAAACTGAAAAGGAAAGAACAATCAAATACATATTATAAACAACGGTTATATTATCAATTTGGTACTAAGCAGTCCCAATTGTTTTATATTGCGCCAATTGTTCGATTGCTTGATAATGTTGAAATTTGATTCTGAAAGAATATAAATTGTTATGAGAAAATTTTGGGACAACTAAACTTTCTGATTCTGATCATTTCTTCATCCCAGCTGAATATTCTGGAATCGACTTCAAAATATGGGCAAGTAGGCGTGACAGCCTCTGTGTGCCTAAACACGTTCCGCCCCCCTATTGTATCATAGCATATTTGATGAATTTTGTTTATGGTTAGGTTCACATTAATTGAATTATTTTTTTTTTCATCGTGAATTCTCCCTTGTCAAGCACTCTCACGAGTGCGTCCAGAAAGCAGAGCCTTGTGCGGGCAAGGGTTGAGTGCCGAAGAGCTCTGACTTTACAGTAGCACATTTGCAATTTCTATTGTACAAAGACCCAATGAATCCAAAACAGTGTTACCAGGCCGATTCAGTCGTTTCACCTACCAGGGTTGTTAACTAGGCAATTGCTCATCAAATCGAATTATCAAAAAAAAAATATGTCTTGATCGCGGATGGAACTGGCAGTGAGAAATCTGAATCGAATTTGAACCGTAGACAACTCGGCCACGACTCGACAAAACTTGAAAATAATTTTCAGCGGATAATGTGGGAACCAATAGGGCAAAGAAGACAGAAATTTTATATTTTTTCATGAATTTTCACTTGATTATCGAAGAAATTAGTCTGCTCATAATGTCTTCCACATCTTCGAAGTACTATGAAAAAACGGGGTTGTGAGTAAATAATGAACAAATCTGTAAAACTAAATCCAAGAAACTGATGACTATGCTAGATAGGTCGATAAAGAGAAAACTATTTGAAGTGCTGGGTTTAGTGATATTTCAAATGAGCAGCAACTGAAAAAATATTTATGAAAAAAGGGCGAGTATACAACTTTGGGGTGGATGAATTTGTTAGTGCGGAGTGTCCCAGATCAGACAAATTGCCGTCTGGGCAAAATCCAATATATTCAGTGTCGAACGTTTTTCAGACAGAATTTGCCTTTTCAATTAGAACTTGTAACATTTGGGTAATAGGAGATTCGCAAGTTCACTCATTTTCATATCGCTATATTCGTTACTTATCTGTGCATTGCACGCCACAAGCTACTTCTTCCCCCCCCACATTTTCACTTCACATTTGTAATTTTCAGTGTTTATGGGCACCAATATTGATTCAATATCACGGAAACATTGGCTTGATATTGTAAATATTGAATTGACCATAAAAAACATTTGGCGATATTCTTTGCCCCCACATTTTGCCAATGGCAGATATAACACATATTATTGGTGTTGTTTTTTATCTTATATTCACTTCACATTTGTAATTTTCAGTATTTATGGGCACCAATATTGGTTCAATATCACGGAAACATTGGCTCAATATTGTAAATATTGAATTGACCATAAAAAACATTTGGCGATATTGGTTCAATATTCGAAAACAATATAAGTATATATCGTTATTACTGTATTGGTATAATATTTTTAATAACATCGGCAAAAAATATAATTATATTTTTATTGAATTAATGTTATTTCATTGATCTTTTGTTAACATTTCCAAACCTAATCATTCCTTACTTATCTCATACAACTCTACAACATCTCACTTTTACTCACATGTACTAACCGAATACCTGAAAAAATACCGGCTGCTGCCGAAGTTGAACTCACTACCTCTGGTCAGTAAAGTCTCTCATATGCACATATCGCCACGATGCCGACTTATTTTATGGAGCGATATGACTTTGTTTATCGTGAAAATCTGTTTAGAAAAATACTGAAGGATTGCTGCTCTGTATGAACGTGCATATGATACAAATTGTGCAAAAAATTCTTGGCATAATTTTCTGGCACTGAAATTCATTAAATTTCAATATTTAGTTTCCAATATCTACCCTTTTTTCAGTAACAAAATTCATGATCAATATTGCATTACCATTGAGATCTCAGTTTGAAAATGATATGTTCTCTCTGTTGGAATTAGAATACCACTTGTGAATCGAAAATCACGAACTGAATATCCATATTTTAGTGTGAATACCATATATCATCAATATTGAATATATTATCAGCAATGAACAAATATTTAAATTGAAATACCGTTTTTTCGATATAAGTCCACATGCTCAACTTTTCCACTTACGATAGAGCCATATGATGTGCTCCATGGGTAATTGCCATCATCTCACTAATATGCCTGTTTTTTTTTCCATCATTACTATAATTTATTCATTACTCATCATTACAGTATTCACTTCTGCAATTGAATCAATGTGTTGTGCATATATTATCTGTGAAAAATCTGTCTCTTTTCACGCCAGAGAATGACAAAAAACAAAGTATAAATTCTTGATAGCTGTTCGGTGCTTGCATACTAATTAACAAATGAAATGACAAGTAGAGGCATTCGGACAATTTAGAATAAAATGAGAATGAATTTTCTCAGGCAAGATCTCGTCTAAGTAAGTTTATTTTCCTAAATTCTAAATATTCTGGATACCACTATAATATTCATTTCATTTAATTGATTCTCGGATCCCGATAATTTCGTTTTCTTAGAGTTTCAGCCAATTGGGCAGGGGGGAACATTCGAAGGTAGATGCGTGTAGTGGCAAGCACGTCCGGCTGTCAATTGAGGGACCAAGGTTTGATTCCCCGCCGCAGAATAACTATGCTGGGATTCACACGTTGAACGATAAGGTCCCGTTAATTCATTGCTTGCAAGGAGGGCGTCAGCTGGTTAACGAAGAAACACGTTCCAAACCCATATTTGAAGACATTATATCGAGAACAGTCATCATATCAATGATGTGACACGAAATAAACAATGGAAGTTCAAGCCAAATTATCGAAACATAAATATAAACTATGAAAAAATAAAATTCCTGCTAAAAATAAAATATTTGAAGTGCGAAATCACGAGATAACTATTTATATCTAGATTTATTAACAAACAATAAATCAAAGAATGCTATAGAAACATTCCAAATACTTTTAGGAAAATTGGCGAATGAAATGCCTTGTTTTTTCCAAAGAATGAAATACCGCTTTTCTCCGCAATTTGAAGAATTTGTTCTGAAATTGTTCGTTTCCATTAACCAGCTGACGAACGTCAACCCTCAGAAGTCGGAACTTGTGCGAGTAATGGATCAACGAGGCCTTATCTTTTAACGTGCGATTGCCCAGCACGTTGGCTCGATGGGGAATCAAACTCCAGTCTTCCGCTTGAATGAAGGTGAATGTGCTAACCTCTACTACCGAGAACCACGGAATATTTAGAAAAATTCAGAAATTCTAAACTCACTGGCGAAATGAATTTGCTTAGTATAACATGTATAAAATTAAGAACAGAATTTTTTTTTTGTGGAAGCCGTCTGATAGTTCTTTCCCTAGTAAATCTCAGGTAAGCACTTCACCTTCAAAGGTTGGTACAAATTGGTTGTTGGATATCTGCCATATTATTTTCGATTCAGAGCTTGTTGTTAATACATATGATGTTTTGTGTAATGCAGAGCCTCACATTCGAAAATTGCGTGTAGAACTGTCTCAGTTTCTTTGTTGTAATTCCTGCTACTATTAGGTCGCCGTTATACAGCCCTATCTTGTTTGAATATCCTTTGAAAGGATAATGTCTAGTCAGTAAGGCTGTTTTCGACCTCAGCTGATTCCTGTTAGAATGAATCAGTTCCTCAGTCTTTTTCCTCAACAACCCCTTTATGAAATTTCTCCCGTGAAATTCAAAATAGTGCTGAAGTAAACCATCTAACTGAAGTGAACTGAGCAATATATGTTAAAGTATGTGAAGCTGCCTGACAAGAGATAGAGCTTACGGTTATTCCCAGTTGTGTAACATTAATCTCTTTCAGATTCATGGGACATGAACATCTCATTAACAGTATTATTTTCTGTTTTTGTCACAGATGTGAAATATCAAAAATATCAAAGATTGGGAGCAGTTAGGAATAGTTTAGGGAAGAATCTTCATCAATTACCATCTAGCCGAAAAATATTTATTTCTTATCTTCAAGCGATACCGATCGAACGACCACTTGCCTTGGATTTATACATCAAATAAGATAAGGAAAGTTGAACATACGATATTCAATGGAAACTATACAAGTATTGGAATAAAATAAAAGTGAATGAATTTTCACTCTTATTAAATTTTGGTTCGAGAATATAAAATGTTTTGTGTTCTATCTCCATCGTTCGTAGTAATTTCCAGTGATTTCATTGATTGATTCTGAATTCTTATTAAATCTCACCATTCTGTGAGAACGAGTCAATTTTGGTCTTAATTCTCATTTTATTTCTTATTTTATCTTATTTTCTGTATAAACCCACTGTCAGATGTAAAATCATTTGACCCAAGAACTCGCGGTTCTGTTGTGTTAGTTGCTTTCATACCATCGCTTATCAACAAAGGTTTCTATTGGACATAAAATAGAGCTGTCAATATACGACATGTGCAATTGGGAATGATAAATCGAGGTGGAAGGTTAAAATTGGTCTCAATTCTATCTCACTCAACTCATTTCGATACTTACATATACCAAATCGACAGAACGCGAACATAGCCGTGCATCTGTTGTCGAAAGTCCGCGGTAATCCAGAATCGTCGATGGCACAAACTGGCCCCGAATCCAGATCACACTCTTGCGACAGGCAAGCAGGCATGGCACCAAAAGAAGGTGCAGTTTTGACGAAAGTTAAGCCTAGAAATAATAAATTGTCAATAAAATTGAGGAAAATAAAAATTCTTAAATGAATAAAGCTCTCAGAAATCATTAGGTACTGTACTGGGTAGTAGTAGTACTATATGAAGGTTTCGACCGTTTTCAATTGACAATTTAACTCATGTATAAAACATCCCAGAAGCCGCCGTGTCATTATGACAGCGAAAAAACTTTGCCCTAAGTTTTTCAGCGACAAAACGAAACCTAACTTTTGAAAGCATGGCAACCAGAATTGTAAACATATCTTTGACGGCGTCTTTGTCAATTTTTCAATTGCTTCAATAAACACATATATCGCTTGATCAAAGATTGACAAAGATGCCTCTTACTTAGAATATTCTTACAAATTTAAAATTGGAACATGCACTAATAAATCCCTAGAGGGGTACTTGCAATTGACTCTTGATGAATATAGATTTAATGGCGTCGGTCAGAATAGTTGATTCAATGTAACGAATTTTGTAATAAATACTTAAAAATTATAATATAACTGTTGAATAGACATTCTTGTTGTGTGAACTGTGAAAACACAATTAGTATATTGAGTTCCCTGACTAATCTCAAGTTTTTTTATGTATATGTTTGAATATTCTTTCTATAAATAGTACACATGAATTTGCAATAACATTTATAGTGAAATGAAGAGATAACGGTAATCAACATTTATTTGGAAATATGACAATAAGTTAGTACTCATAATACAACACTTCTTTTTCTTTATTTTTTATAAATAATTAGTTACCTATAAGTCCAGTTTTTGTATAAATTATAACAATAGGAAGAAGCAATTAATAATTGCATCTGTAAATTTTACAGGATTCAAGGGTTTGACAGCCGTGCGTGAGTGAGAATAAAGGTCGCTTTCCAAGGGAGAGAGGGTGTGATATGTATCACTTTCCTATGTGATCGTACGAAAAGGTATTTCAAACACTTGTGCAAACAAGGGAAGATTAACGTTGATAACTGTGGCGCGCTTGGAGACTTGCCGATTTTTTTATAGGGAATTTCATATTGCAACCATAAACCCAGGAACCATCCAGTAATACAAATTCATTTGTCGATTCCTATGTACAAAATTCACCATCTGGAATTGATATCCGAACAATCACCATTACAAATTTGCTCCGGAACATGTCATTATCCACCTCAACAAGGCAACCAGAAAAAATTTGTCTGAGCCTTGATGTGAACCAATGTCTAGGCTGCAAGTCGCTTAGCTCGTATAGCTAACCAACCTGACATCAGGTTATGGACTGTATTCTGTGATGGGTTTTTGCAATTGCATTAAGTTCGTTTCACATTGATCGCTATTTTAATGTCAGATATTTCAACTGTGGTGAAAACCTATATCTTAATAGCTTGTGTAATGTTTTCGAACACAAAACATATACAGGCTGATTCATGGTGGATGGCACATTAGACGTTTCTGGTGAACCAGACAACGGATCACTTTGAAAATTTAATGGAGGGCATATTCGGACATTCTCTAGCCAACTAAAATATTTTCGACAATGCGGTGTTGCCGCTTCTATTAGAAAGCAGTAGCAACTTTGATTTTTCAAATGGAACACTCTGTATATAATATTATTTTTGGAATCTCCAACAATTGCCCGACAACTTTTCTTGATATTTCCCTATACCTATCTGTTACCGTTTTCGAAATAAAAATTAATTTCAATTTTTTTCTTCGAAAATCATGACTTCTAAAAATGCCGATATCTTTTAGTTAAGAAGTACTATGATATCGAAATTTGGTTTGGAGTTAGGTGATACTTCCCACACGTCAGCCTAATCTCCGTTTCTTCAATACAGGGTGGTAAAAAAATACAGTTTTTTCGTTTGCTTGAAAAAGTTGCTGGAATTTGATTATTTTAAATGGAACACCCTGAATATTATTGAGAATTCGGAAAGCTGCTGAAATTGGCTTTCTTTTTATGTATCATACCTATACCTAACTAGTCAAGTTTCGGACTTATGAACATTTATTTGTGAAAATGTCCCTTCAGAATGGTATTTCCATTCGGTATTTGGTAAGCAGGCCATGATTACTATTTGACAGTAGCGTTGTGACATTCTCCTAATAATATCGACATTTTCGTCACTTCAGAAGTTGCAAATACCTTCAAAACGATGGAACAAAACTATTCAAACGAAGTTCTTATGAATTTGTTTATTATTTTTGGACAGTGTGATAAAATTATCAGCAGAACATGTAGGAAGTTCGATGGAATGTATCCGAATCTACCGCCAATGAACCTCAAGAAATTTATACGAATCCAGAACAATTTCAATGCATTTGGATCAACTTTAAAAGCACCAAGAAATTTGCCTCGACCCGTAACTTTCGAAGACAACCAGATTAATGTCTTAGCATATTTTCACGCATTTCCCGAGTCATCGATAAGAAGTGCTGAAGAAGATTTGGGTATAAAATATTCATCGGTTCAAAGAATCTTGCGAAGACATAAAATGCATGATTATAAATTCACCAAAATTCAAGCAATGAAGCCTCAAGATCCTCAACAGAGAGTAGAATTTTGTGAAATGTTGTTGACACGCATTCAAGAAGATCCACTTTTTTTAAATAAAATTATTTGGACTGATGAATCGAAATTTTCGAGAGAAGGGATTTTCAATAGAAAAAATCGTCATTATTGGTCCAGTGAAAATCCTCACGTCACAAAAGAAGCCGGATTTCAAGAAAAATTTAGTTTTAATGTCTTCTGCATGTTGATGGACAACAAATTGAGGTACGTGATATACGAGGAGGCATTAACATCCAGAAGCTACCTGAATATTTTGGAGAATACTGTAGACAATTTCGTGGATAATCTGCCACTCGAAGATTATCGAAACTGTTGGTACCAACTAGACGGAGCTCCTGCATATTGCACAAGAGAAGTGAGCGCAGAACTGAAAAGACTTTTTGACGATCGGTGGATGAGGCGCTTGGGACCATGGAATTGGCCAGCGAGATCACCCGATCTTAATCCATTAGATTTTTATTTGTGGGGAATGTTTAAAGAAAAAGTTTACAAAATACCCGTGCGTTCGAGAGATGAATTGTTAGAAAGGATTGCCCAAACATTTGAAGATTTGGATCCCAATGAAATCAGATCTGCCACCACGAAAGCAGTCAACACCCGCATTTTAAAGTGCTTGGAAGTGAACGGCCAGCGATTCGAATATATTTTGAAATATTCCACATGATTGTTTTACTTTTTTATAATTATTTATATCAATATTTCCAATTTCAAGTTTCTTGGTGCTTTTTTAAAGTTTATCCAAACATATTGAAATTGTTCTGAATTCGTATAAATTTCTTGAGGTTCATTGGCGGTAGATTCGGATACATTTCATTGAACTTTCTACATGTTCTGCTGATAATTTTATCACACTGTCCAAAAATAATAAACAAATTCATAATAACTTCGTTTGAATAGTTTTGTTCCATCGTTTTGAAGGTATTTGCAACTTCTGAAGTGACGAAAATGTCGATATTATTAGGAGAATGTCACAACGCTACTGTCAAATAGTAATCATGGCCTGCTCACCAAATACCGAATGGAAATACCATTCTGAAGGGACATTTTCACAAATAAATGTTCATGAGTCCGAAACTTGACTAGTTAGGTATAGGTATGATATACATAGAAAGAAAGCAAATTTCAGCAGCTTTCCGAATTTTCAATAATATTCAGGGTGTTCCATTTAAAATAATCAAATTCCAGCAACTTTTTCAAGCAAACGAAAAAACTGTATTTTTTTACCACCCTGTATTGAAGTAACGGAGATTAGGCTGACGTGTGGGAAGTGTCCAAGTATCACCTAACTCCAAACCAAATTTCGATATCATAGTACTTCTTAACTAAAAGATATCGGCATTTTTAGAAGTCATGATTTTCGAAGAAAAAAATTGAAATTAATTTTTATTTCGAAAACGGTAACAGATAGGTATAGGGAAATATCAAGAAAAGTTGTCGGGCAATTATTGGAGATTCCAAAAATAATATTATATACAGAGTGTTCCATTTGAAAAATCAAAGTTGCTACTGCTTTCTAATAGAAGCGGCAACACCGCATTGTCGAAAATATTTTAGTTGGCTAGAGAATGTCCGAATATGCCCTCCATTAAATTTTCAAAGTGATCCGTTGTCTGGTTCACCAGAAACGTCTAATGTGCCATCCACCGTGAATCAGCCTGTATCATCATAACACAAGGAACAGCTTCGTGCTACTCTATCCAGAAAAAGAATGGATATAATGATATATTTGAAGAAAACTACGTCAGA
Source organism: Zygogramma bicolorata (assembly GCA_032362365.1). NCBI lineage: Eukaryota > Metazoa > Arthropoda > Insecta > Coleoptera > Chrysomelidae > Zygogramma > Zygogramma bicolorata. The sequence goes on along the minus strand of JAVJAQ010003311.1, from coordinate 282,727 downwards.
CGGAAAAAACTCGATAGCAGAGCACACAAAGCGCAAGTTAGGGTAGTTTAGTGACTTTCTTGTATTCAAACGCTATCAAGTGCTCTGAATGAGCCAATTATTAATCTTTAGGAACAGAACAAGGTAACTATCTGAACTTTGAAAAGAAAAATATTCTTTGAATTTTTAGCATTTTTGTTACATTGCAAATATTTCATGAGTTCGATTGAGATGGATTCCTTCAATACTCTTTGACCAAAGATGAAATCGCAAAAAATCCACAGTTTTAGAGTTTTTTTACTTTTTCTAGCAATCTTCTGAGGTGTTGGTGGTACAGGTCCGGGCCATAGATGATATTATGTGTTATGTATCTTTTAGAGATGTATCGGGAGCAGATTGTTTTCAGCGAAATAGGTTGTAAATACATTTCATTAGTTATTGCACGAGGTTGATTAGTTACAGATGTTTCAATTACAATACATGTATACACATATACGTTAATTCAAAAATGAGGTAAAATGAAATTTCATACCAGCAGTGGTCCTATACTTCTGCTTCGAAGGTCTAAATCAGTGTACGGAAAAAAGTTCATTAAAATATAAAAACGAATATTTTCTCGGACATTTCCATGTTTACAGGCCGTTTTAACGATAACTTGCTCCCCCTGAATCTCAATATCAAGGAACCCCATAATTCATACTTGAAATTTCACCCACTTGCGTTAAGCAGCTACCCCCATAGTTTTTGATGGTAAGTGGTGTCGAGTCATACAATATTCGAAAGATAACTTCGAGTAACAAATTTTCCCATAAATTTAGATTATTTCAATTACCCAAATCAAAATGGTAACGATATATTTATTTGGGATGGAAACCCAACTATTTTCGGAACTTATGAAAATTGATAGCTGTTACTAAAAATTACTAAAAGCAGAGGGGCACATTTCAATGCCTGATCGAAATGAGTCCCACACACCCCGAACTAACCTCTAATGTTTTCGAAATGTTTTATACCAAGTGTAATAAATTGTTCTCTATTCTCTAAGTTCTCATCCGGATGAATATTCTCTCGAAATTTCGTATTATGCCAGGTACCGAAGTCAAAATTGTGGTACCGAATTCATTTGAATATATTCGATCTCAAAAGCGTTATAAAGTAAAGAATTATATTCATAGAATAATTTGTTTTTAAAACACTCCCACGAGAGCATCCAGTAGGCAGAACCTTGTGCAGGCAAGGGTCGGCTTATTACTCTGGGGTGTCTATATACATATATAATGAATTTTTCATACATCGCAAGTTTTTTGGGCTTGAGGGCCGTGTCCAGGAATTTAAAATTCTAGAACACGGTCCTCAAGCCCGAAAAACTTGCCATTCATCAACACCAGCCATGAAAGCCTACATTCTTTCAATACATCAGTATTTTTATCCGTTTTAAAAATTTTGTGTTCTCCTACCAAAGTTATTGAAAAGGTCAGAAATTTTGTGAAAATATTTTACTTAAAGAGACCTTTCAGAGGATGTTTCAATCCACCCCCCATGCCATTGGGAAAATATAGGGAATAGCTCCTGACCGCAAGGAGTGAAGTTTCAGATTTGAATATATCAAAACTAAACCTCTCCGAAATACAAATTGTCATGCTTTTCGACATTTTTGATTAAATTTTCTTTTCTGAGGTACGAGTGGGCTCAAGTTTCCATCGAAACCCAAAATTAGGACAAATATAAAATTGTAAAATCGAATCAGATATTTTGTATTAATAATAAAATTATAATCGGATTACAAATATTTCTTTGAACCGTTGTAACGAAATTCACTTCATTCAACCAATCTAGGTATTTGTTAACTTCCAGTATATTTTTATAATATTCTCAAGTACAATTCAACTATAATAAAGGCTCTACTCATAGTTAAATTCAAAATAAGTTGTGTATCAAATATTTTTAACGATACTACGCTACTGTAAGAAATCAGTAAAATTATTGTGTGACTCATCCTATTTCATTCATCGCTGATGAAAGTGCTATATATATTTACGTAATTCTCTTATCAGCACATAATTTGAATGTAATCAATTTCGTAATTTCTCTGGACATGGTCTAGAATGCGCAGTAGCCAGAGAGGAAACGATTTTCAGAAAAACGAAGGTGTGAATTCAGAATATTGACTGTACAAAAAAATGAAATTCGTACTCACCTAACAAAAGCAGCAGAAGAACGCAGATTTCTTGCTTCATATCCAGACAGCCGCACTCGAATCGCAAAATCGTTGAAATAATTCAATCTCGTCGACAGATTGATTTGACTCAATCAGAAGTATTGACGTAATCAAGAATTCGAATCAGAAACGTATGTCTTCAATCTGACCATTAAATTCGTACTAATAATTACAAGTCTCGATAAATATTCTAGTTTTACATTCATTGAAAGGTTTATTTTTAGAATATGATAAAATGATTCTTGATTTTTGTTCGAATAAAATTTCGCAATGCTCAGAATTGCAATTGCTGGAATTTGTGTGATGCAATGTTTATTTATGTCCCGAACTTGCAAGTTGAAAACAGAAGCTACCAAATGATACTGACAATGAATAAATTAAACAAATAATATACAGTTGCCTGTGAGATTTTCACATACAACGGCTTACTAAACCGCGACACGTGTGTCGCTTTACAATAGCTTTCTCAAGATTTTTACATATTAGGGTTTACTGAACAATACAATAGCTTCCTGAAGCAGGAACATTCAACTTTGATGTTCCTGCTTGAGGAATCTATTGTACAGCGAAACACGTGTTGCGGTTCAGTAAACCCCTTATATGTGGAAATCTTATAGATAACTCTATATTATTTGTTTAATATGGATTTGGTCACTTCCTTTCAGTTTATGAATGAATTATTATGGAAATTGAGAAAGTACCTATATATAAATTGAATTTGAATCCCACCTCAATAGCTTGGGGACAGTAGGAACAATTGTAATCACATATTTCAATATTATCAATGAACCCATTAATAGACTATCTACTTGTTCTAGTTGAGGGTACATAGGAAATACAACAATTGCTGAAGTGTTTTTCTTGGTTTTCAACGGTTCGAAAACAAAATATTTCACCAAATAATAATGATAATAAATTAAGCGGAGGGAGGCTACAAACATCTGAATAGTCTCTGTTGAGTAACGCCACCACTTTCATGAGCTCAGGACGCAATATCGAACCGGCAGCTAATGGGCATTCGAGAGAGAAAAGCCTTTTCTCTCTGTTGTCAAACGTGGGCCTGCTAGGCCAACCACCTTGCAGCCCGCCAAACTCTGGTTTCTTCACAAGAGGTCAGGGCCTCCACAACCCACCTCGTTTGGAGAGGAGTCAAGGGCAAGGTAGATGGGTCCAAACCGATGGAAGGCCCCGTGACATCTCTGGCGATTATAATTATAATGTACAACATTTTGAGTGGACCGACGAATTGAGAGACAACCTGATGTGGTGTGAGATACATGGTGAGAATGCGTGCTCTGTGGTACGTGGTACACCCGTTACCACAAAATCTGACAGATTTTTTGCCCATTTTTGTAGTCGTGGCTATGTGCGTGCCCCACCCCGGTCGATTGAACAGGCGGTGAAAATACTATCAGTGCAATTAGCATATGGAAAGGTGGGCCTGGAAACAGCTAGAACCCAGAGCATCGGAACAGGGAGTATGAGTTGTAACGAACGAGAGGGGTATGTAATTGTTGTGTTTTAATTTTCTTGCTCTGGTAGATACCTACAAGAATCCCATGATATTTTCTTTCAAACCTCTATTTCAACCTATGTGTATCAGGTTATGTTAACAGAATAGACAACTTCAAAATTTACAATCCCACCGCTCTGTTACTAGAGTGGTAATTGCTGAAAGGGTATTATTTTTGTATTATTATGACATTATTATTTACTTTATCATTCCTCAACTAGTTTACACTTTAGCAAAAATAATCCCAACGCTAGATCACCAGATGTAACGGGCTGCGAGAGCTATTGTTATTCTGTACGAACTTCCTAACACTCTTTCCTTCGCTTGACATAAACCTCTCCACAAAAACGAATCAAAACAGATAACAATCCCTCCACACGTCACTAGATGTACTAATGGCGAAAGACTATTATTGCAGCTGCTGTCACCAGACATAGATTTCTCCACGTCAAATTTTGGATGTTGAAGCCATTTCCGAAAGGGGCATGAAATATCGGCCCTTTGCACTAAGAAAGGGTCTTTAGTGATAAACTTAGTTCATCTATACTAGCCAATAATTTTAAGCACTATATTAGCAACAAGTAAAAAAATAGGAACTGAACAAACATAGATTGGAAAATATAAGATTAGAAAAAGATTAATTGAAACCATTTATTAGGACTCTGAAAACGTATATGCACAAAAAATAAAATAGAACCAGCAAGGTCTTCTAGGTGAAAAAATGAATTATATGAAAAAGCTACACACTCGGCCAAGAATATAAACTCAAAACACAAGAGTCCAATGTTCCATTACATATTATGCCTCTTCATTGCCTCACCGGCTAAATATGTATTATCGACCGCCCTACGGCCCATCTCAAAAGCTTTTAGATATACCAGAAAGAGTCAGAAAGTTCCCTGAATAGGTGATCAACATTTCTAGATTCAACAGAAATAAAAATAATGGCTTCTCTTCCCAAAAGCGAATAAAATGGTTATTTACGTTAACACACATCAAAATTGACGTACCGAGTTGGTTCTCTGTCTACCTTGCATGGCAGTTTCCTGGGCGACTCCCATTCCATATTTTCTTGGTTATATTCAAAGCCAAACGATCTTTATGCACACGAATTACTAATATTTTTATTTTTACTGATTTCCTGATTCTAATTAAATTCTACCCTCGTGATCCGAGACGTGATCCCATGAATTAGGGAGGGACTACGCGTCCCCCAAGCGCTCAACGCACGATTTCCGCTCGCAGAGATCTCCCGATCAACCTCCGTGCAACTCTCCAGAGCGACTCCTTTTTCCCGCTCAATTCAAGCCAACGCGTCATTCATCTACGGCCGTTTTTCTGCATAATTACAAATATTGCATTTTTCCCCAAGCTCGCCCACGCTTTATAAATGGAACCATCCATCGGACTGATTCTGAAAGAATCTTTGTTTTGTCTACCGAGTTACCTTATTTCATCGTCTGGTCTGAGAAACATTGTTCATTCATGAATATTTCGTGAGAGAAAATCTTAAATGAAATTCCCATATGTTCCAATAAAGCTCACATAAAGGGTGCGAATACTGATATGAATTTCATTTCGAATGCACAGCATTACATTGTCACTAAGTGAATCCCTTCAGGATGGTACAACTGTCCTATATAGAGGCAGACGGTCGTGGAGTCCATATCGAAGAGGCTGACATTTGGCAGATCCACTGTTCTGGATTTTTATGGAAGAGGAGGGGAAAATAGATCCTTTGACTCCTTCAGAGGGCATGAACAGCGCTTACACGATGAGGATTTGAATGTTAGGGATTGGCAAAAAGTCACTAGCGAAGCGAGCGAAGCCTTTTTCATAGAATAAACATAAAATAAACAAATCCTTTCGCCTATTCCAATTGCCTATGCATATAATCCGCCGGCCGTCGATCAGGTGAAATCCTTCTGTATCTGTGAGTACCTGCAATCACTCAATCGAGGCGTACTGTGCTGATCCCAAAGAACGGATATTCGCCGGACCATCAGGCAGATCTGGTCCTCAGAGTAGGTACTGGATGGAGTTTTTGAGGTCATCAGGAAAATAGATTCCGTTCACTGCATGATACGAGACCATGAAAAGGCAGGAATTGAAGTCTTTTTGTTCAAGGCAGCAGGGCGCCTATGAACTTGGTATAGTTTTCGACACCGAACGAGGAAACCTGCAAAGAAATGTAGCCTGCAAAGAGAAAAGCTCGTGAGGATCCTGAATTACATGCTGGCAAGTTCATGCATAGAGTCTTCTTCAAGAACAATGAGGACCGTGGCTTGTTTGTTGAGCTGACATTTGCTTTCCTCAGGTCAGGTGGGCTGAAGGCGAAGACTTTTGTCAGTAGTCGTTCTCTGGAATTCCTTCCTAACGTTTCGCCAGTGCGAGTGGCCAGCTTCTCCAGAGGCTTACTCATTTACGATGACTGAACGTTTCGATTTCTTAAGGCGTATTTATATTGATGCAGGTAGTCTGTAGTGTTAATTACTTCTGTCGGGTACGGGGAATAATCATCATTATTTGTTGCCGCACTACCTGCAGTGATTTCATTAGTTACTATTGATTTCCTCAGAATAGGATTCCAAATTCTGTTTAGACTTAACGCTTTTTCTCCTCTGTTGAAATTGTCCGTATATTTTTGGATTTCTATCGCCTCCCGTACCAGTCGGCTATGGTAATCCTGGTTGGGGGCAATCAGCTTTGCATTTTCAAACAGAATCCTGTGTCACCCTCACTCAGTGCGTGTTCCGCCACCGCCGATGTGTCAGTTTGCCCTAGCCTTCAGTTCCTTTCATGCTCTTTGAGCCTTGTTCCCATGGATCTTTTCGTGGTACTGAAATATACTTTCCCACAGGTGCACGGTATGCGATAAACCCCCGCTGCTGACAGTGGGTCTCTTTTGTCTTTAGCCGACCTGAAGCTTTGTTGGATTTTTAGTCATGACGAACCGAGATGTTGTTTTCGAAACTTTTGTCTACTGGAGGCACCCAAAACTTTGATGCATTCGCTATTTTCTCTGGCACTCGTATGGAATGGGACATTGATACTGCTTTATGCTCCAGGGAATATTGAGTCCGTTGTAGTAAATGTAAAATCCGGATTCCTCTGGAACTATTCATTCCTCAATCTCAGACAGATAGAAGCCAATACGTCTGATTTAGTCTTCAACCACAAAAGAAAAACAAAAATGAAAGGTGCCGAATTTTTGGAACTTTTCATTTTCCACCCTCATGCAAATACAAGCCAACAAGCCTGATATAGTCCTCTTCGACCACCGGAGTGAGACGATATTCTTTATTGAGTTTTCGGTCCCAACCGAAACGAATATCTCCCGAAAAGAGGAGGAACAATGAACAGAGTATCAGGATTTACTCTACAAACCCACCAGGTTCCACCCGGGGTATTCTGTCAAACCGGCAGTTTTTATTATAGGTGTTCTCGATAGTTCCAGATCAACGCTACCCTTGGAACTCAAGACTATGACGGCATGCCGAAATGAGGCAGAGATCTTAGCCGGTCACAAGCAGAAGGCCGTTATTCTCAGTTCGTTACGTTTGCTCAAAACTCATGATTCCCGTAGCCAGCGATCAGTTACCTCGCGGTGAGGGGAGGGTATTCCCGTATTCCCCACTAGCAGTGGGGAATACGGACCTGACTAAGTTGGTTTGACATTTATAATTATAATAATTAGTTCATTGACCAAAGTACAATAATAATATTGAATATCTATTGAACAATTCGTTCAAGTCAGTCTCAACTTCCTACACAGTATTTTTCTGGCTGACACCTGCCAGAAAACAACTACCTCCCTGGCTAATTCCATGAAGGGCGTTGCATTAGATCCGAACAGTGCCAGTGCAGGTTTCTTCACCGAAGAAAATCCTGCATTTGCTTTTGGCGACACAAATGCCGAAATTGTTTTTTATTTATTGGGACGGGTGTACTTGCATGGAAAGTCATCGACTTCATGTTGATGGTGGCACTACCTTGTAGTGATGAGAGGCCAAATAGCCTGAAACCGGTCCGCAAATGTGTCCGTCCCAATAATTGAAAATCAATTCCAATTCAAACTATTTGATTTGTGAAAACTGGTTCATCTTTCATAAAACATACTATTTTCAAATATGTCTGAACTGGATCATCTTTTTCATTGATCAACAGGTACCCAAGAGAATGTCTGCGGAAACTGAGGTCCAAATTAAAATTGTATTTCGAGTCGATCAATTGACGCTTGATTTTCATTGACTGGAAACGTCCGTAGAACGTTGACAACAAAAACTCATTTTAAACACATTCTTCAAATTCAAAAATTACCAGTTCATATGTTTCGAGCGGAACTTCAATAGAATCTCGAACTCGAGATATGTTCGCCAATGGGGCAGAAGTTTTTCTCTCGACAATTTCTTTCTGTCGAATTGGAGCATAACTCTGCCACTTTTGAAGTGACGTAGGGAGTTATAAAATAAAATTCTTCCAATCTAAAGGGTGATACATATCAGGATAATGGCATGAGTATATTATAAGGTTTCTCGACTCCTCTATGTATGTCAGTTTCAGCTATGTATTGCTCATACGTATGAAATTCATACAGGGTATAAAATTTATCAAAAACAAATTGATGTATCCATTGCTTCAGTCTATTGAAATTAAATTTGGACTTCACGTCTATTGAAATAATGTAACGGGGTGAGGACAGCTTATTGTTCTGCGTCTACCAAGCGAAAAATTTCGAGAATAAATTTAGGCCTACAACCATTTTCATTTTTTTATGATCAAACTTTCACATGCAGATGGAGTATGTTCTCGAAATTCCAGCAGAGATGATTCACGCGTCCGAAGTTTTACTTACTTTTTATTTAATAAAACAATCTCAAGCACTTGTGTAGGACTGAACATTATTAGAGATATGCGTGAAGAATATATACAAAAAGTTGGTGAAATTGAATCAAGCAAAGGTGATAAGGAAGTTGTGTCAGAAGCGATCAGTGTTAGTGAGTGTTTCCCTTACTTTGTGCCAAACTAGTGTCTATGTGTGAACATATTTGATGTCAATAATAATCATTCGATCACTTTGGACTGAAAATTCAACCACAACCTATGAGTGATGCATGCCTGAATGAGTGAATGAACTTCTTCCAGGTGAGGAATATATTTTCAAATTATTGAATATTTGCGTGATAATTCTTTATTGGCTGTAGCACAATTGATGAACTGAAAAACAAAACGGAATACACCTAATGTACGAAGTGTGTACCCGAAACGGTTTCATGTAATTCGCTCTAATATAGCTGATCGACGACAAAATGATGTTTAAAGTCGCTGCATGAGGTGTCTCATTTCAATATTTCAATGTCCGCAAACACCTAGGTAAAAGGCCTTGAGTCTTGTTGACACACCTGGAAATGAAAAAATTACAGACATTTGTGAATGTCACCATAATTGATAAAATTGAAATATTTGGTGGGAATGTGAAAACTTCCAACAGAGATCAATTACCCAAATACCAAACCGATATCACTCACAGCGCGTTTTTTTTCAGGAGAAGAAATTTATGCAACTAGTATAAATGTGTTGAGGAAATTAATTTTGGCTTTTTCTTCAAGGGTATACAAGAAGAATAACTCCATGAATGTTATCTGTTTGATTTTAGTTCCGAGGGATTGCTTTACAAATTGAGCAAAAAAGGTGATTTCTATGTAATCCAGCTGTTTCAGAGAGACTCTTCCATTTTCTGTGACCTCTATGAATGATTAACACATATATCAACAGAAAGTGTTTGAAATATTCGATGTCATTTTTTTATAAAAGTTATGTATTTATTGCATTGACTTCGAGAAAAAAAAGCCAAATATCACTTTCCCGAAACTTCCTTGTCTCCATGAAAATAATCATGTTCCTCAATATGAATGTCTTCTCCCGAGAATGCCAACTTGGTTAACGAAACGCGGGTCTACCCGCATTTATACCAGTTTGAGCTAAGAGCAATCGATATTTGTAAATAGTTTTTATTATATCACTAGTAAGAATATTTTGCCACTTCCACAATTAAACTGCTCATATTTACCATTTATTGAATTTAGTTTAGTGAGCAGTTATTGACGCTCTGGAGACATTATAGTCGAAGTATACTGTTGCCTGCTAACTGACAGCTGGAAAAATTGTTAATATCATTTGAAAAATGATTCGGTAGCTGACGTGATCGTTGCATAAAAACGTCATCTGTTGACGGAGTATCCGTAGAATTTTCACCAAAAACCACATGAAACTAGTATAGAGAGGAATAATGAAGAAGAGAACATTATATATTTGTGAAATATCAACACAAACCAAATGAAAAATAAAAAACCCACCGTCTCTGTGTCCACCCTATCCTGTTCACTTTCATTTTGTTGTTTTTCTTTAGATGACCAGCGTCTTGCTATTCTCCTGAAACTGGAGGGTTTGTTCCGGAAACTTGGTCTCAGGCAGAGAAGTTCAATCACGGTTTCCTCCCTCTTCAAAGTTCTTTCTACTCGAGCAGCTTTTTGGGACTGACTATGAAATGGATTAGGTTGATTTGGAGTGATGTTTCCAACATTGACCTCGATGACTTCCTCCTCGCTATCCAAGTGTTCCATTTCCATTGGATGTTCCGGAAAATCTGTATGCCAAACCTGAGAAACGAACAGATTGGTTTTATAAAATGAGAAGGGTTTCACAATATTGGGTGACAATAAAATTATTTAACACGACGTTCAATTGGTTATGAGACTGGAAATTTGGTACTAATATTATTCATCGAGGACTATGTTACGATTTTATTGAATATAAAATTATGCATTTTGTATTATCTTTTCTAAATCATCCATGGAAATTTCTGCAAATAGGGGACTTAGTGATGATGATAAGAATTACAGAACGTTGACCTATTTAGGCCAACCTAGTGGGGAAATTACGAAATACTTGAAGAAAGATTTGAGAAGTGCATATAAAACAAAGAATAATTTAAGCTCATGTATCAAAAACAATAAAGATAGAGTTTGGTGTCAGATAGATCGGGAGTCTGGTTATTGTGTGGTTCATGTCCTATGTATATCGTTCGAACGCAAAAAACATTTGATATACGCAAGAAAGGACACAGAAACGATTTCCAAAATGGTGAAACAAATTCCACGTATGCATCTCACCTCAATACAGAATTTCAAATCCTTCATTTTCAGAAGAAGGGTTTTACTTAAATCTCTTTGAAAAAATATTATTTTTCAAATTTTCAATTATCAATCCATATATTTTTTTCAGAAAAATGTATTTATTTCTAGGCTTGAGAGATCGAGAGGATTTTTCCAATTCTTATATAATTCTCTACCCCTGAAATATGTTTTGATATCTTTTTGGGAGTAAAACCAATGAATCCTTTCAGTAGCATATGCAATTTTACTTATTGGAAGAAAACTTTAAAATGAGTTGGAAGAGAGTCCCAATGAGAGGTTCGAATTGTGAAAAAAACGATATATTGAAAACATATTGCGGAGAATCAGTGATTGAAAGCACGAGTTGTAGAAGAACTCAAAGATACGAAGGAAAATAATTACAACAAACCTACCTCCCTGCGACATCCTATTCTAGCAAAAACTTCTTCTCATCAACACACCTTATGTGACAATGTGAAAACCTCAAGACCTCAAGGCATAAATAGATGATCTCTCATTATCTTGTTCCTCCCAACCGTCTCATTCGTTACGTGGCGTCGTTTTTAATGATTTATTTGTCATTCGGTATAAGTAGTGAAAATGTTGAATTGATTGGTCTCTTGGCATGTAGTTCAATCTAGCACCCACCGATTCTTTCTTGTTGACACACGTTGAGAGCAAATAGTACAGTAACATTCGAATTAAATAGCACAAATAAAATATAAGGCAGATTCAAGCAAGCCAACTCAAATTATGATGAACCAAACTTATCAACTTAGAGAAATAAAACACCAGGATTGAATACTGGCATTTAGACAAGTTATTAACTTGAAATTTCCATGTATATTATTACATTTTTCGAATCTTCCATGAATACTACTTTCAGGCATGTTCCAGTAATATGTTTGAAATTTAAACAGGGTGGTGGAAATTACCGAAAACAAATCAATGAATCCATTGCATAAACCTTCAAATTCAGTTGATTATGATTTAATCAAATGTTCGAATTGTCTGCTTGGCAATACCCAGAGCGAGAATCTCACAGAACGTTTGAAATTACTTCAATTGTAATTATTGATTTCATATTGATTAAACCATACACTTTGTGGTGATTTTCTTTGTACAGGTTCAATTGTTTATGCCATTACATATTTAGAAATTTCTATATACTGATGTGAATACAATGCTTTGAATATTCGAATGGATCAAATGGCAGGAATTAGTCTTTCATATATCTCCATATACTCCAAATTGAAGAGTTCTGTATAATTGAACATTTGGAGTAAGTAATATTCCGAGAGAATACTCATTATTGCGAGTAGTATACTCCACTTTATTTACAACTAATTTATTTATCATAAATAAATAATTCTTCAGTTTAATTCACCTCAGTACAAATACACAAGCATCGTTTCCATGGTAATATTCAATTTGAGGAATTTTGTGATAGGACTACAAGAGGGAATAATGGATATTATTATTAATCCCTCTCCATTATTCCGTAAAGGAAAAGTGTATGGCATTATACTGCGGAAAAATATAATACTTATTATGTATTAGTCTTAAATGAATACAGTGCATTCAATGTCCCTCCTCCTTTTATTTTTTGAATGGGTCAACTCAAAAAATTGAAACTTGGGATAATGAAATTAACGTATGAATACTATATTTTGGAGTAAAATTGACACATGGAAATTTGAAGATGGCGACTGGCGCCATCTAATAAAAAAACGACGAATACTTCACAACCCTAGAATATGCAGTCAATGTCTCCACCTATTACAAAATGGTGGAACATTCAGCTTATCAGATATTTTACATCGAAGACTCTCAAACACAGCAACGTCGATATTTCTGCAAATATTAATTATTATTCTCTGCCGTATATTCCATATTGAAACAGGTTCAGTTTCGTACACCTTTTGCTTCAAATAGCACCACAAAAATGTTTAAAGGTGCCAAATCTGGCAAGCGGGCTGGCCATTACGTAGTACTTCGATGGCCAAGCCAACGACCATAAAAAGTATAATCCAAATAGTTTCTTACTTGTCTGGAGTTATGTGGTGGTGCTCCATCTTGTTGGAATAACAATATCCATATCGAATTCATTAGCATTCATTATTAGATTAGAGGATCAACAGTAGTTGTCAGCATATTCAAATACAATTCCCCTGTTAAATTTTGTACAATTGACCATTTCAGAGAGAGTCTACGTGGTACTTATCTATTTATAAAATCAGAAACTAAATAAGGATATTTGAACTGAATAATGATGTTTGCTGTATTGATTTTGTCTTTTTTATGAGCAAAAGATAACCTATCAAACCTTATTATGTTATTGGGATTGCCATATGACAGAGAAGAACGAATATTTCTAGAAAATCGATATTAATGTGTTTGTTTCCAGGTAATTATTATATGTTCCGCCATTTTGTAGTAGGTGAAGATATGGACTTCGTACTCTATGGTTGTGAAGTATTCATCAGGAGCTTCAAGATGATGTATCACAAGACCCCCCTTTCCATTTTTTTTCAGATGGCACTCAGTCGACATCTTGAAATTTTCATGTGTCAATTTGCTCCAAAATATAGTATTTATGCATCAATTTCATTATTCCAAGTTTCAATTTTAAGAGTTGACCCGTTCAAAAAATAAAAGGGGGATATTAAAGAAATGAACTGTATATTTAGTAGGTGTATCAACACATAGTTGAGGTCATCAAAAACAAATTCATGCCTACAAACTTCGCTATATATATATAGACATCTCTAGGTAGGTAATTCTATTTTTAACAGGATGCTCATATGCACCAGGCCAATAAACATCTCTATGATAATTCTCCTAAAACTTTTGTGAAATCACAAATTCCTAGACATCTTTAATGTATCGAGTTGATAATTTGAATTCATGGTTATGAATTATGGAATAACCATCATGAGTTATGCACTTCGAACTGCTTAGTGAACCATCACATTGGATACATAACGTGTTCAACTTCGATGGATTGTGAATTGAAGTTATGAATTTACCAAGGATTGTGTTTATATATTAATTCTTACCTTATTTGTTTTCTCCCTTTTCTTTTTCGGATGCTTGCAACATAAGTTCTGGAGTTCCTTCTTGAATTTAGGGTGCGACAAAGCGTATACATAGGGATTGATACAACTCGCAGCTTTACAGAATAATGCAGGTAACATCGAGGTCAGAGGCGTGATGAGATGTTTCTGGTCGAATACCCCCAGGAGTGCCACCACCGCGTAGGGCGTCCAAGACAAAAACCACATTAATACGGTGGATAATACCACGAACGCAAGTTTTATTTCTTGTTTTTTGTTATCTTCCTCTTTAACGTGCCTGAAAGAATCTCGCCCTCTTTTATGAGAAATGGTCCTTCCTGCGACTACCTTTATGATGTTGGAATAACTAAACGATATCAAGGTAAAAGGTACCACCCAAGCTGCCACGAAAAAGACCAGTATGAAGATCTTTGTAGAACTATCGTCGGTTAGATAGTCGAAGCTGCAACTCGTTAAGTATCCCTCATATGAGTACTTTCCCAGGCCTACATCTAAAGCCGGTATGATGGCAAAAACAGTTCCATACACCCAAGCCACTACCAAGCTTATCTTTATCCTCATGTCTGACAGACTTCGTTTCAAGGGAAACTTTATGACGAAGTATCTGTCGAAGGAGATGACACTCAAAGTGATTATCGATAATGTTCCGGTTAGTCCTCCCAAGAACCCATAAATGCGGCACGCTGAAAATGATGGGACTCTATTGAATGAAAAAAGTTTGTATAAATAGCATGTGAGTGCGATATGGAAGTCACTCGAGCTGTTTAATTTCTTCTTAAAAAAAAACTCTTGTTCTAGTCGTATATGGATAGCTTTGAGTGAGTGAATGGGTCAAGTTATCTGAGTGAGGCTTAGAAACTTTTCTGAAATTTTATTGAGGAAAGTTATCAAAAATAAATCCTACTTGTAGTTGCCAACAAATGAATCGATAATGCAATTATCGCGATATTTTGTAATTTACTAACCGATTTTCACAAATAAATACGCATTTATTTGTTGATACTATAGAGAGTTTTGATAGATATGCCCGAATCAGAATACTTGGAGATAAAATGGTATAGTAGTTTTCACAATAAATGGTATCGACTGAAGGATTATAATAAAACCAATTAGACCCTTGAGTTGTAAAATCCGAGATGCACATCATGAATGTAAAAGGACCGGATTCAGGTAATTTTGTTTCTCAGAGAGGGATTGTAGAGGATTACAGCTTACACTTCTTGTTCATTTTAGTCTTTGTATTTCATTGGAAGTGTTCACTTGTGTTACGGCGTGCAATAATTTTATAACATTCATTTGTATGAAAAGTAAAAGTGCTTCTTCCAGTGGTTCGTTAAAGAAGAATCACTTATCTTGTGACGCGAAAATCATTATAAAAAATGTGTATAGTTCCTTACTTCAGCAAGGATATAACGCGGGTGCTGCAGCAAAGGTTACCAGTAATTTAAAGAAGGTGCCTCTATCTTCAGTTAGACGAATTGTTGAAAATTCCATGGAATCAAGAAAAAAGCGTAAAGATTCCGGTGTCACAAAAAGTCTAGACGACTGGGAAAAATATTTGATAAGGCGAAAAATCTACACTATGTACGATGAGCAGCGTGTCCCTACAATCAAAAGTCTGAAACAGCGGCTCATCAATGACGAAACTCACATCAACTGTGGCCTCACTACTCTTTGGCGAGCTCTGTCTGCAATGGGCTTTAAATATCGCAAAATTGACAAGAGACAAGTAATAATGGAATCCACACATTTAATAAACTGGCGTTCTGAATATATAACGTCAATAAGAAAATACCGGTCTGAAACTCGGCCAATACTCTACCTCGACGAGACGTGGTTTGACACGCATGACACCCCTTCCAAAGGATGGTCTGATTCCTCTGATGAATGTAAAACAAAAGCACCATCAAATAAAGGGAAGAGAATCACAATATTACACGTCCGCGGAAAAAATACTTCTCCGACTTTAAGTGGTAGTGTGGTAGAATTAATTAGGAACTGTATGAATGACATTCCTACCGAGAGTTGGGAAAGTTCTGTTAGTCATGTTATAAATGTTGAAAACTCGTACCTTTCTGTGAAATCAATTGCGCCAATTATAATTAATTCAGATGAGGATAGCGATAGCGACACTGAACTAAATATAGAATAGAATTGTAACATTCAAATAAATTACTTGTATATCTCCTACATTATGCAAAATTCAAATTTCTTAAGTTCGACCCTGTAGCACATTTGCATCTTTTACCAGATGATTTTCTACACAATGGGATTAAATCGGGTAGTTTATTGCAGTTAATAAGCCAATACAATTTACTGTGAAAAATACTATATATGAAATACTCCTCTCACGATTAGGTCGGACAGCTGATCCTTCGCCCAATCAGGTGTGGTGCTAAAATGAATGTTTTTCACGGACGCGGACGCTGGAATATAGAAAATAGTCCTTTCGGATATGAATCCGTATGCAGGATGTTGAGCTGTTCGACGGTTCGAATCATGGTAGAGTCGTTAACAAATTAAAGACATGTCTTTATCAATAACGGAATCTGGCCAATCAACCCAATTTATAATAAGACCAATATTTAAATTTCTTCGCGGAAAAATACACAATCAATAATGGAAACTTGAGTTCATTGAATGAAAATGTGATATGAAATGGCAGTTTCTGAGAACACATTACCTTTGTCTCCAAGAGCAGGCCCTCTCCTGGCACAGTTGTAGATGAAAATCGGTGCCTTCAGTGTCATCAAACAGTCACTTACTGCTAAATTGACTATCAAGATATTTGCAGAAGTTCTGAGAGTTTTGCACCTACAATCAAATATATGTTATCGAGGTATTGTGGAGTTTTGATGTATGATTTTTGAGGCTAGTTTTCAGTCTTCTTTGTGGTTTTCTCACATCGAAAAAAATATTCAGTCACGATGGCTTCGAGTGATTGAAAGAACTGTACCTCTGATTATACTACGAAGAGATAGAGCTCATTCTCAGATATTGAACAAATCAATGAAACAATTGGGGCATTTTGATTCAATTAAAGCGTTAGACATAGTTGCAAAATGTTTTGAATATGTCTAAACAAAGAAGAACTAATGGAAGACATAAATCTCTTGAGAGGTGAGGGTCCATTTATATTTCATCAAATGGTGTCTTATAGGCCAACTGACATAATTCCTAATTTTCTAGATGATTTTTTCAGATTTCGAATGATTTCTGATGTAGAGATTTGCTTTCCTTCACCAACATTGTACATACTTTGAGGTAACATTCCAAGATTGAAAAGGGAATGTGCGCCTCTATAGAATTAGGATTAGAAAAATAAGTTTGATTGAGAAATATAAACAGTTAGAATTCATTGATATCGCGGCATTTTTTCGTTCATTTAATTGACTTATATCTATTAATCGAAACTGAAATTTCAATCTTCGTTGTTTTTTTTGGGTTCTTAACCTACCACAATCTGAAAAAATAAAAATCGATATTGAATCTATACCAGTGTAGAAGGGCAGATTTTAAATCTACCCCGGAAAGTTGCTGCGTTTATTGAAAAACACTTCTTCCTGGATAGAACAAGTCCAATTAGTCAGCAACTTCTCGTATATCTCAAATTTCCCTATCAAAAAAATCAAGAACTAATATTTATCAAAATACTTATAGTTAACGTAATCGGAAACCGAATTCGCTTCCGTTTACAAAACTCGTTCACAATTATTCTCTTCTAGGTTCGTCTGTAGGTTCGTTCTTGTAAATGTCCAAAATTTGTATATATTCCAATATTAATTCTCATTCTTTCAGATTGTGAAGGGTCAAGACCTCAAAAAAACTGCGAAAAAAAAACAATCGACCACAAAATAATGCAATTCGTCATTTTCGAAAAGTAGAGTTGTCTACTACAAAAATTTTCAAGTACATCACTGTGCTGGGTAATCACACAAAGGTGAAACTTCGATATTCCATTGCTCGCACAAGTTTCGACTAATGAGGGTTGACGTTCGTCAGTTGGTTGACGGAACGAACAATTTATCGTATCTGTTTGACGTCTCCACTAGTTTGTTAATCTTACTGCTGAACGGTTATGTGAAATGAGAAGAGAATAAGATATTCTTGTCTATGACAAGAGTGTCACCATTCAGGATTCAAAAAGGAAGTCATCTGAGATAACAGACCCGAGTAACATTTCAACCTGATAACAACTTTTGAAGGCTTCTCGAAGGATAACAACAAGAGACAAACTTTTCCTAGAGATCAATTACCCTTGCAACAAACTGATATTTTTGCACTCGATGCTCGTTTCGCTAACAAAGTTGACATCTTCAAGAGAAGAATATCGATACTATATCCTAAGACTAGGGATAGTTGTTTATTACACCATTCATGTTGTTTTTACATTTTGCTATTTCTTGACTCTCACATGCATCGAGTGTGTGTCATGCACATGCTTGATCAGTTCATTCCCGACTTCTCTGAAATTTATAATTCATCTTTTAGATTACCAAGAAGCTGTTGTAATTTGTCAGAAGTTTTATATGCAACTTTCATATTCACTTTGTCGAATATCTGTTGAAGTCCTTTAGTGTATTGTGGTTCATATGGGATAACTATAAACTTCTCTTACCCCTCATCTTTTTGAAAAGTCAAAGATTTACGAGGTGTTCTCCTAAACATTTTCTGATTATCTTATCAACTATCTCTGGGTTAAGACCGTTCACTTTAGCTACGTACCTAATCACTCTCCTTTCATTGTCGTACTTATCTTTTTTCAAAGGATGAGTTATAAACCTATGGACAATGAAGTGCAGTACCGCCATTTTGTGTTGTGCACAATGATTCGAGTCATTTGGAATGTATCTGAACGTGTTCGTGTCTTTTCTGTAAATTTCAAACTCTATTTCATTATGTTTTCATATAACAAATACATCTAAAAATGGCAACTTTTGTTCTTTTTCTACTCCTTACTCGAATTTTTCTTTCAGCACTAAAGAGCAGAAGTGTATGAGATTCACGTACGAAGTAGAAAATAAAATTTGACATTTTTAGATGTATTGGTTATAAGGAACGAACATAATGAAATAGAATTTTACATTTACAGGAAGACATGAACACGTTCGGATATATTCCAAATTACTCGAATCAATGTCTACAACATAAAAAGGCGGCACTGCTATTCCTTGTCCATC
The DNA here is from genome assembly GCA_032362365.1 of Zygogramma bicolorata. Taxonomy (NCBI): domain Eukaryota; kingdom Metazoa; phylum Arthropoda; class Insecta; order Coleoptera; family Chrysomelidae; genus Zygogramma; species Zygogramma bicolorata. Next base: position 263,585 of record JAVJAQ010003311.1, on the reverse strand, counting down.
GGTTAATTACTTTTCCTTCGTAAAAAGATAAGTATGACAATGAAAGGAGAGTGATCAGAGCTGACGAGCTATTAAAACCCATTTCAAGAAGCATTTTGCACACATTGCCGCCCAATACGCTCTAGATACTAATTACCAAAAAATTTGTGAAAGCAATCTCAAACTGATCAAGCATGTGCATGACACAAGACTACTCGATCCATGTGAGAGTCTAGAAATAGCAAAATGTAAAAACAGCATGAATGGTGACAGGGGACCTATCCTTTTCAGCTCGTTTTTCAATCTTTTGTTGAGAAAGTAATCAGAATGATCAATAATAATAGATGACGGTCCAACAAACTTTACAGGTAGTACCTGCACTAGTTCATCATCGAGAAATAAATTAGAATGAGTAGCATTAACAAACAAAGTCCACATCGGGCCGGAATCAATTTTCTTCTCCTGAAGTTGCTAACCTTGTTAGCAAAATACGCGTCGAGTGCAATAATAACAGTTTGGAGTTAGGGTAATTGATCTCTAGAAAAAGTATCAACTTTAACACCAAAGATTCCATTCTCATCGTTTATTCAACAAGGATTTATTATTTGGAGTGCTTTTAGAAATGAACCTCCTTCACGTCAAGATATTATAGGGAAAGGAACATATTTTGAAGATGCAATACCAGATAAAAAAAGAATACGTGTGTTCAGAACCATCAATAATTGAGATATTGACGGTTGAGGTTCTGTTAAGACTGTGAGATTTCTATTATAGCAGTATTCTGACACTTCAAACAGCAAATATATATCCCAAATGAATTATTTTTCGATTGTACGTTTGCATGCTTTTGTTCAACCATTCGTAATTGAGTGGTAAAAGGAAATTTTATTGATTACGGAAAGTATGGCGTTTTAGCATTTCCGTCAATTTATGAAAGAGCGACTTCATAGGTATGCCATAACTATAAAAACGTTGTTTGTAATCCTCCCTGTTCTGTTAACAACATGTTGTGAAATTGAGCGGACTCAGTTGGATAGTTTTTTTCACAGAATTCTACCGAAAGTAACTCGAAGAAAGGAACTCGAATTGAAATACTTACATGATCAACGGATTTTTTTCAGGTTGCTTTGAGCAATCAAATATACTTTCAACTATTTTTTATATGATGTAACTCAATACTATATTATATTTTTTTACAAAATTTCCATTTTCACCAATTGTGTCGAATTTTTCAATCATCTAATTAATTTTTTTCTCGGTGTTAATGACGATTTCAATACTTATAATAAACCGCATGCCATAGAGTTTAATTGATATATTATAGAGATCGATGTTTCCACAGACCTCTGACTGAGTATAACTCATCAATAGGTTTGAATCCTCTTCTCCAATATTTTCTACGAACATAAATTACAAACACTTCAGCTGTAAGTAAGTACTCACTTCAAGAAAAGAAAAATCACAAGAAAATTGCCTGTCACACCAAAAATCATCAAGAAAATATACATGACAGCCAGTGTATAGAAAATAGTCGCACTCGGAGGAGAGAACTGCATCCAATGGACATTGATGTCTTGAAGATATTGTTCATCGAAATATCCAATATTATTCCACTCATCTACAGGCCACATCAACTTGAATTTCCTGACAATTTCCGAAAAATTCCGTGATTCCTCTACAATATCAGCAACACTACTTTGATTCATTGCACCACTTTCAAGAAGAACCAAGGAAAGGACTTTAAAGTAACCGGGAGAATTCACTTGGCAAATTATTTTCTGGAAAGTCAACTCTCGACTGTTACCGAAAATGAAGTATCTAGAGAGCTGCTTATGTAAAAGCCACAAGGGAGAATCATGTAACGCATTTCCTTCCATAACTTCATAACGTTACGTGATTGCTTTTGAATATCCAATATTAATTAATTATCCGTAGTAGTCTTAGGTCAGTTTTTCCTCAAACAATAATGGAAAATTAGGAAATAAAGGGCTTTGGTTTCATGGTGAAGGTCTTTACCAACTCATGTTATGTTCCGAAAATATCTCTAGAATTAAGAAAGAGAATACGTTGTTGAAATATCCTGGGAAATTATTCAGATAATATCATGTAGAGATTTTGAGTATTTGTATTTCACGCTGTTTCAATTCTAGAATTCAAATTCAGTTTTTGGTTGAGCATCTTTTGTTTCCCCATAAACGTCTCACCTACAATGTTGAAAATATCTTCTTCACTGATAATGAACGGTAAAATGTATACTTATATATACTTATATACTATAATAGAATATAGTTCAGGGCGTCAATGCCGTCAAGTTATTTCATTGATGATGTTTCAAAAGTCACTTTTACTTTTCCTCCCTAGGGAGGAAAACAGGCTTCTTCAAGATATCACTTAGTTGCCATTGTTATTATAGCGAAATGTGAAAAATTCAACCTAGTAAGTAGTCACTGTATTGGGTAATTTTGATGTATATAATTCGTCATGGCACAAATTCTCGAACAGAACAGATGGAAAAGGGCGACAGGAAGAGGCATTTGCTATCACTAATGATCTGAAACGACTAATAAATCAACCCACTCGTATTCCTGATACGAATAGTCAATTTGCCTCATGGATCCGGGGCCATATCAATAACCTTATTGCTTTTCTTGTACCACTCGGGTCGAGTTCTGTTCCATTGTTGTCTCTCTAGGTTTTCTTGGCTTCTGTTTCCGTACGGTGTATTTAGCCACTTTTCTATTATTTTCAATAGATTTGAAAGTCCAGGCAATTCGCTAAATGCCCTGCTGGCTCGATCGGGTTTCAACTCAAACACATCAACGGTAGGACACATATTTAGCTGGGAGTCCATCAATTCAATTGGTTGCCAGTCTTCAGATCAATAGAAGTACTGCTGATTTTATAGTCTCGGGCATATTATTGCCGACAGTTTTTTATTCGCACTAAATAGAAATCCAAGTTTCTGTGTGTTTTTATTAAAACAGGATTATTAACCTCACATTCGTAAGTAAGCACATGTTAAAAAACTTTTCTATTCTCACAATTTTCCTAATTCATTGTAGAGTTCCTGATGAAGAGCCAATAAAGACTCGAAAGCTTGAACAGAATAAAGAGTTCACTTTTTCCAATTCCTTGTTGACTGCACACCCGAATATTGATAGGATTCTTCTTTAACTTAGACAGTCGTCTAACCTTCTCACATTATATATATATATATATATATATATATATATATATATCAATGGTTCAATATTCAACAGAAAAATAATGGCTTCTCTTCCCAAAAGTGAATTAAATGGTTATTTAAGTTAACACACAGCAAAATTGACATACCAGTTGGTCCTCTGTCTACCTTGTATGGCGGTTTCTTGGGCGATTCCCATTCCATACTTTTTCTTGGTTTCCAAATACGAATATATTCAAAGCCAGACGACACTTATGAACACGAATTACTAATTCTCATTTTTTCCTATTGTAATTAAATTCTACCCTTGTGACTTGAGACGCGATCCCATAATTTAGGGAGGGACTGTGCGTCCCCCCCGCGCTCGGCCCGCGATTTTCGCTCGCGGAGAACTCTCGATCAACTTCCTAGCGCGACCCCCTTTCAACTACCAAAAGCGACTCTTTCGTCCATTCCCCTCGCCTCAACGGCCGTTTTTTTGCAAAATTGCAAATATCGCATTTTTTGAGCCTGCGAGCCAGACAATTGCAATCGAACAGCGACACTCTGTGTGGTTTGACTACGAATCAGACAATCTCCCGATCTCATATTTCGTCTGGACATAAGAACAATGAATTCTTTCACGGATATTTCGTGGGACAAAATCCCAAATGAATTTTCCATACGTTGGCCTGAAACTCGCATACAGGGTGCAAAACTAATATGAATTACTTTTCCAATGCTCATCATTACATCACTCCGCCCTACGAAAAAGTTCTGTGCATACCCAATGCCCCAACTTTTCCAACAAAGAAAGCAGCCAACCCCCCAAAGAAAAAAATGACAAATGATCACATATTTCGTTAATCTCCATGTTAATGATTTCTGACTGCGTGAAACTTGTCATAGTGCAACAGCCATCTTCTTTGAATGCATCCTGAACCAAATTCCTTGGAAACGCAAACAAACCTATAATCATGAATTTTCTTTTCCAGAACAAGACTATATCGAATGAAGTTCAACAACTTCTCGAATGATTATTCAATTAAAATTTTCTACTCGACAATTGAAAGACGGGGTTTTCACAGAAATGTAATTCATTCGAATACTACAATGATTTCCTCGAAAAATATTGCTACTCACAGTGGTTTTTTACACTTTTTTATTATTTGACTACTTTTCCTCCCAATGAACACTGTGAATTATGGTGTCATTATACTTTCAAATATGCTTTGAAACATGATAAAAATACTGTGAAATAATTCTCTGACAACTCTGCTTGTGGTTCATTCACATACGACATTATAAACAATTATTCACAATATGAATAAGATGTAATTCAATGAAATGAATTATATCAGCTAGTGAAATATAATACAATACAAAAAATGTTTATTCATGAAAGTAGGTATATAATGAGTCCTCAAATGAGGAGGTTCAGTGTTCAGACACCTGCCCCTAATTAATATGCATTCTCGAACACCTGCCCCTAATTAATATGTACCCTCATATGTAATTATCGAACACCTGGCCCTACTATTCACCTGGTGTAATAGAATAAAAATATAGCAAAAATGCATCTTATGCACCTGGCCTAGTATAAAAAATATAGCAAAAATACATCTAAATATTCACCTGGACTAACATATAGAATATAGCAAAAATGCATCTATTCACCTGGCCTAATATATAAAATATAGCAAAAATAATCACCCTTATGCACCTGGCCTAAAATGCACCTGGCCTAAAATTCACCTGGACTGATTAGATACAAAAATATCATACAACCTATTTGTAGCTGATGGTGGATTAATACCCGCCTATGAGAATGCGCGAATATCTTAGAGTAAATTGTTTTAATTAAAACTCCAAGACTACAAATTGCAGGTGAAGATTAGCGGTACCCACCTTTCTTTCACCTGTGCCCACATGGGTTACTTCTTCGAATCTGTCCCGCATATAAGAATGCGTCTGTTATTTTAAATGTATAGTAGAAATTGCCTCAATTAAATATAAGAAATTGCAGGTGAAGATACAAGGTGTGTTCTTTCACCTGTGCCCACATGGGTTACTACTTTGAATAAATACATCTGTCCCGTGTGTCTGTGGCAAATATTTTTCTAGTAGAATCAATTAAATGTTGCAAGACTAGGTGAAGATACATAATTAGCGGACTGCTTATTCTTATATATACTGAACATCGAGCTCGAATATAGTTAGTTTTGTAGTAACAAAGGTACAAACAACAGTTTCAAAATGAAAGTCAATCGTGGAAAGTCGTTGGAGTCTTTGACTCAATGGAGAAAAGACTTAGAAGATGAAGTCAGAGATGTGAACTCGGAAGAGTTTAATCAATCATTCAATAGTGACAGTTCGATTCAAATAATTAGTGGATCATTCAGTAACCTAAAGCCGATGAATTGTTCTACCCCAATTTATGAATCAAGTAATGAAACTATCGACGAGAATTGCCGTACTGAATATGGAGACCTTGTGGAGGAATTCATTACGAAAAGTGATACCTTTTTGAAACGGAAACTTAAAAAACGTCCAAGGTTGATGATGAAACTAAACGAATACAACAAGAAGCTGGAGAATACAAAAAGAATGATAAAAGTTGTGGACCAAACAGACTTGCATCGAAATTCCCGAAGGTGGTAGATGTTCCCGTCCCAATGGAGGAGCCCTCAACCAACGAAGATTACGAACGTGAACAATCGAACTATCAGCAGTATTTTGACAAGATGAAGAAAGTGCTTGAAGAAAATGATAAAATTTTGAGTGAAAAAAGTGATTTGCGAACGGAATTATTGGAAACGTTCGAAAAATATTGCGAAAAATCTGATTCAATACGAAACGCTCTGAAAGGTCTGGATGAATTAGCAATGATCGGCAAGAAACTACCAGCGGTAATAAAGGAAACTTTGAATGTTGTAAAACAACAAAATGTATAATTGTATTTCATTTATAACACTGTTGTATGTATCTTTGTTAATTATAAAACTCACAAAATGTAAATTTTTTTTTACCCTCCAATTACCTTAGTTGGAAACCAGTTTCCTTAAAAACAATAAGGTTTTCCATAACAATTCATTCTCTAAAATTTCTCGAAAAAATGATTGTCTTTGAAAATTTTTCGTAAAAGTTCATTAAAACAGAAATTTCATAACAAGGCAATAGATGAGAAATATTCATGATTCCAAATGAAGTTAATTACTTTCTTAAAATCATTCTAACTTTGAAAAAAATATCCGAGAAGAACCCATACAAAAAACGATAAACTATTTCAATTGTGTTCACCAAGAATTCACATTTCAATAAAATATTCCCCGATAAAAATCACACGAAAATATTTCGTAAAAGTTCATTAAAACAGAAATTTCATAACAAGGCAATAGATGAGAAATATTCATGATTCCAAATGAAGTTAATTACTTTCTTAAAATCATTCTAACTTTGAAAAAAATATTCGAGAAGAACCCACACAAAAAACGATAAACCATTTCAATTCTTGTTCACCAAGAATTCACATTTCAATAAAATATTCCCCGATAAAAATCACACGAAAATATTTCGTAAAAGTTCATTGAAACAGAAATTTCATAACAAGGCAATAAATGAGAAATATTCATGATTCCAAATGAAGAGCATTATCTTAAAATACAAATCATTCTAACTTTGAAAAACTATTCGAGAAGAACCCACACAAAAAACGATAAACCATTTCAATTGTTGTTCACCAAGAATTCACATTTCAATAAAATATTCCCCGATAAAAATCACACGAAAATATTTCGTAAAAGTTCATTAAAACAGAAATTTCATAACAAGGCAATAGAATGAGAAATATTCATGATTCCAAATGAAGAGCATTATCTTAAAATACAAATCATTCTAACTTACTTTGAAAAACTATCCGAGAAGAACCCACACACAAACGATAAACCATTTCAATTGTTGTTCACCAAGAATTCACATTTAAAATATTCGACCTACTTCGATGAAACGAACTGAGAACTGACGGCATCGCAGACAAGGTCATTTGAAAACTGGATTCGCTCTCGGCAAAATTACAGGTAGGTGAATTGGAATATACTAATTTTGTTATTACATAACAAGGCGTTGTTCTCTCGTCAATAGACGAACACACCATTATGGTTGTTATACTCACACTTTGAATGTTGATAAATAATTGTTGTGATTACTTGGTTAGACAGTATGTGAAAAAATGCATTGTCCATTTGCAAATCCAGTCGAGTGGATTGGATGATTCCTCCTTTGAAAACAACATTTTATGGCGGGTTGAAATGCTTTTTCAGTCAAGAGAGAAAAAATAATACAGGTTATAGGTAAAGAGATGGTCGTTACAAGATTGAACGATTCTATCTCGTAATGAAATAATGCTGTTCTAGTATGTATTAAACAGAAACCAAAATCAGTTTATTGATTATTACATAGTATACAAAATTTGGTTAGGCAATATATAAATATATTATTGTTGCATTGACTGCAAGATTCAGTATCCCATTGTACATCCAGAGCATATCCAGTCGAATGGATGGAACGATGCGTGGCCGTCGTATTAAGATTCCTCTGTTGAGCGATGTCAAAGAAACACGACAGGCACCATGTTGACGAATCATTCAGAATATAATACTGCGCCGTCAAACACACATATTCCCTCGTAGAATTTTGAATAAACTCCAACGTATTCACTTGATGTTCTATTAACGTTCTATGTACACTATCGAATTCATAATCGGTATCTGCCATTTTACACAGTAATATGAAAATGCTGTAAGTGGGAGCTTTTATATAGTGGAGTTTTGCTATGCAGGTTTCAACCTGCATGAACATAAACGGTTTTGCGAAGTAAACACCTGCTTCCAACCCGCATATAATTAGTTTGAACACCTGTAGTAAACATCAACGGTTTTGCGAATAAACACCTGTTGCTTCTAATGCGAATGACTCTGCTATTCAAGTTCTGCACACCTGTTGCCCCCACCCTGCCTTCTATAATATATAAAACGGGCTTCAGAATAAACACAACAGTATAAAGTTATCTGAATCGAAAGATGTCTGAATCTAAGTTTGATTTGAGCAATGACAGTTCTTTCAAGAAAATACCTTCAGTGTTGTTGGGTGAAAGAAGATATTATTTGAACAGTTCAAAGACAAAATTCATATCAGTGAGTCTCAACTACGATTACGAGTTCACTACGTGTATTCAAATATCAGGAAACAAAAACGACACCATAAGTTTCAACGAGGTGGAGTGGCAAGAATTCGTAGACCTGCAAGGAGTAATAACCAATTATTTATACTCCAATATAGAAGAGCATATAGACAGTAGAAGATTTAGTTTGGATATTCAAGTGCTACCCTTTGCAACAGTTTTGAAGATAACTAAGGACAATTCTTATGTATATCTGTCGTATGATGGTGTGTGTGCCTTATGGAACCTATTACTACTCATAAGTTATAGAATAACCATGTTGAAAAGACAAGAGTTCCCGAGTTATTTGAGAATTGTGCAATGTGGTTTGCAGAATATGGATGGTGACGTGCTGGAAAATGCCATCAAGGTACTTCAACCCAGAGAAAATTCAGGGTCAGAAAACATTGCTATTATATTGGAATTGATATATTTGTATCCCGATATCTTCAAAAAATATTGTGGAAAATGAAGAAAGTGAGATTTAACGAACAGTGTAATACAGTGCAAAAACTTGTTGTATGGAGTTCTGCGTATAAACTTTCAAGGCAGAGATACTGGGAACTAGTAGCTTGTGACAGAATGCATTTCCAGCGCCGTATTAAGAAACTGGCTGAAATGATCAATCCTATATTAGATTATAATCATAGATGTAAAATATATTCAGAAAGATTTGAATAAAACAGTTATACAAATTTTACTTTTATTTGAAACTTCATAACACATCACGTTTATCAACCCAAGAATTATGTCTATTGTCAAGTCCTAGCCATTTAATAAATAACTTATTTCCTTTGCGTCTGATAATTTTCTCTACTAGGTACACGTCCGGATATTTAGATTTTTGTAGTTCTTCAGTATAGAAGGCACCTTTGATCTCCTGCCCCGCTTGGTCTTCCAAAAGGTAGGTTATAGGATTGGTATAATTTACTTTACGAACTATAAAACTTTCGTTCGACCACATGGGTCTATAGGATTTGGTAAATGCTTCGCGGTACTTGCTTATTCTCACAGAGTCACCTTTTTTAAACTTGGCACCTTTAGGATCGAGAGTCTTCAAACGACTGTATACAGTTTTCAAAAGTGTTTTTGCATTTTCAGCAGTAACTTCACTTGGTTTCATGTTTATAGTGGTATGCTTAGTATTATTATATTTATTTACAATTTCTGGAAGTAATTTCAACCATTTATAGGATCCTTGTAAACTAAACTGCTTCCACATTGAATTTTTGAGAGTTCGATTGACACGTTCAACTATACTGGCTTTTAAAGAGGAAAAAGAGCTGTAGTGATTAATGTTCCATTTCTTCATCAGCTCTTGGAATTCCCTATTATAAAATTCCTTCCCCATGTCCGTTTGAAGATTAAGTGGTGGAGAGCTCATTTGGGACAAAATTTTGTTCATAGCAAAAGTAACGTCCTTTCCAGTTTTACGTTTAACAGGTTCAGCCCAAACATATTTACTGAAAACGTTTATAACCACTAATATGTAACGGAAACCTCTATTAGTCTTTGCGTAAGGAATCATTTCCACCAAATCTGCTTGAACCAAATCATTTAATCCTTTAAGTATTACATGACGACGTTTAAAACGTTTTTTCGCACCCTTGTGCAGTTCATTCACGATCTCTTCTTTAACGTTATTCATTTTTTGTTATGGGACATTGAAAAACAATTTCAATGAATAGTTTTTGCTGTTGATCGAGAAGAAATGTGATCTTATCCCCTTTATTAAAACTCTCATTAACAAAATCTTTCAATGGAACAACATTTGCAGACTCCTCATTAATAAAGGCTGATACTTGCTTTGGTAATGAGAGAATACTTTCAATTTTGCCAGAGACTGGGAATGTATAAGAAATTGTACCATTTTCCAGTACAAAAAAACTGCTGCTTTTTTTAGCATCTCGAGCTGCCCTAATATACAGAACACATTTGCAATGATAATCAGATGGGTTCCATATGTAAAACGGCGTACTTGGTGTAGGAGATGATACTATATCTGGTTGTGAATAGGGAAGTTGAGCTGGTTTCAAATAATGTCTACCGAATTTATCAAGTGGCATTGTCAACGTCAACGAGACGACTGAGTAATTTGTGTCAGATAACTTATTTTATAATTTTCGATTCTCTTAGTTCTTCCAATATAGATATAATTTCATTATTATGATTTGTATTACCAGCAACTTGAGATGCTACCAGTAGTCTTAACCTATCGACTATCTCATTATAATCATCGAAATATTGATATTCGGTGCGTTTATTATTCAAAGCCATCATTTGCAAACCCTTACCGGTAGTTGGTTTTGATTTGCTTCGTGTAGCCATAGTGGGAAGAGTGGAGGAACGTTGTCTTGGTTTGACATATGGTTCGATTATGAATTTGAATTTGTCCTTGACTTCTCTGGTGGCAGATTTCAAAGGTTTTGTGGGATCACTTTGTATATGAAGCGCATTCGTTCGCTTGAGAATATCAATATACTGATCAGTATCTGCTTTTTTATATCCGATGGGATTTGTCTTGAATAACAATTCATACAAACCAGGTGTTCCTTTATATCGAATACCCTTGATTATAAAATCAGGACCTCGGAAGTCTATTGTAGAATCACCTATAGTAACTTTATCGGTCTCCAGATCATGATGAATACCGAAACGATGGTCGAATAATCCTTCGGTATCTCTGATATTTTCTTCAATGTAAGTTCTTGGTAATGGTGCCTCAAAGGCTTCCAAGTACTCTTGTAATGCAGCCTGGGAGGTGGTATCAAAAACATTGCGTATAGTATCCTCCAAATATTGATCGTCTGGCTGTATATCTGCTTCAGGCATGCTCTCAAAAACAGTTTCGTTTGCTGAAAAATCAGGGCTTGGCAATTTAACTCTTCGAGGTAATGAAGATTTTGGAGTTTCGTTTGCTGAAAAATCAGGGCTTGGCAATTTTACTCTTCGAGGTAATGAAGATTTTGGTCGACGCTCCGGTTTTAGTTCAGGAGTTTCCATTTTCGGTTTGATCGTTTCAGACCGTTGTATATTAGATATAAATTCTTTGAGAGGTTGTGTCAGCGGTTTGTATGCCTGCTCTAATTCAGATTGCGATTTGGTAATTTCACCTTTTAACATATTATACTTTTGTTTCAGTGCTTTCCGAGAAGCTAAAAGTCGTCTTTTCAATTGTTGTTTCATCTTCAATGTTAGGTTTGCACTGACCAATTACACAATTATGATTGCATTTATATAGTGATAAACGTATCGAATCCCTTTCGATATCTACCATATTTTATAGGACAGTCTTTGTCTATGACAATGAAACCGTGTTCATCTTTCCAACATGCAGCGCACAGTTCTTTGAAGTCTTGAAAAGACATATCCACACTAATATGATCATCAAAAATATGTTTGAGGTTTGTCATGTCTTGTTGAAATATAATTAGTAGATTTGCATTATCGCGAATTAGTTGTTTAGGTATGGATGAATAAGTTTGGCACAAGTAGAAGCAGTCTGTATTTTTATGTCGGCCAAAACAAAAATAGCCCTTCATTATATTCTGATCACATGATGCAACATCATCAAATATTATAACAGAATTTTGGCGAAGTTGCTCTGGAGGTATAACATCTTCTTCATCTTGAAACTCGAAATATCCTATTTCCTTCAGAGGTCGGAGCAGCATTCGTAAATAATTGTACTTTGGTTGATGTAAGGATTTCGAAAACAAATAAATATTCTCGAAACGTAAACCATTGGGATGCTCAAGAATACTCAACATTACATTCGTTTTACCACACCCAGAAGCTCCCACAATCAATCCGCGTTTTGATTGTCCACCACCAAATAAAGCTCCATGTTTTTGAAAAACGGGCTCGGAACTAATTTCATCATAATTGACAACAGGTAAGGATATGTGTTGTTTTTCAAACCTCATTCTGAAATGAACTGAATTTGGTATATATATATATATATATATATATATATATATATTTTTTTATATATTTCTCAGAGCACAACTCTCTTCAATTCATGCTCGAGAGTATAAATGGTCATGCGAAAAAAAATATTAGTTAGTACTCGAAGAACAGGCACAAAGAGGGGTAAAGGTTTACTGAATACCCTGATAAATAAGCTTCCATTTGAGCTTCATATTCCTGGATATCAGTAAGTGTAAAAAACAGTTTTTGTATTGGTTTTTAATAGATTTTCATTATTAGATTTTGCGGACCAGGAACGAAACTGAATGAGAGACTAGCAAAAAATCAACAAGGCATAAACAAATTAGACGAAAGCTGCAGAAAGCATGATTTAGCATATGCAAACTTCAAAGATACATCAAGAAGAAACATAGCAGACAAAGAGTTGGCCGACGCAGCTTTGCAACGTTTAAAATCACCTGACGCAAAGTTTGGGGAAAAAATTGCTGCAGCTGGTGTAGCAGGCATAATGAAAATGAAAAACAAATTGGGAATGGGTCTGAAAAAGACTAGAAAAGCAATCAAAAAAGGAGGGTATTTGAAAGTTGTTAAAAAAAAATCTAAAAAAAATAAAAAAGCAAGAGTTATTCCGATTCCGAAAAAGGGTGGTTTCCTTCCATTTCTTCTCCCATTGTTAGGAGCAATTGGAGCCCTTGGAGGCGGTGCAGCAGGTATCGCCAAGGCTGTAAATGATGCGAAGGCAAGTCGTCAGGAGTTAGAGGAGCAGAAAAGGCATAATTTGGCGATGGAACAAACAGCGAAAGGAAAAGGTTTATACCTCAATCCTTATCGGAAAGGATATGGATTATACCTCAATCCATACCAAAAAAACCAACGATAAAGCTACCTCATAGACCCCTAACTAACGTAGATCTGAAGAAATATGTGGATTATTTAAAAATTCCTTATTTTCGAGGAGTATTTATGAGAAACAATCTTCCAAAAACAATACGAAATCAGGAGAGTGGAATAGTCAATTTAGATACGAGTAGTGGAGATGGAACACATTGGACAGCGTATGTGAAAAAAAACAACAAAATAGTTTATTTCGATAGTTATGGGAATTTAAGACCTCCGAAAGAACTAGTGAAATATTTTTTAAGTGATGGTAGCTTGAACAAAATTCAATATAATTATGACGCAAAACAGACACATTCTTATATCTGTGGGCACTTGTGTCTAGTATTTTTATATAATCAATACAAGTAACATTCTTCGTTTAGTATTGAATAAACCGTTAAACAATAATAATGTCTTTTACTTGTGCTCTCACCGGTAATTCTTCGATTCTAAGCTATAATTTTAATCCTCCTATATATTTAGAAGATGATGTTGATTATGAAATAGGATTAGCCAATATCGAGACTTACAACAGTATACCAAACATCGATAATACCAATAATAGTTTCAAGTTTGGAGAACGTTTGGAGCATACGGTTTCGCTTCCACTTGGTGCATATGATGTCGACGACATCATCAAGTACATAGTAACAACAATTAATAATGAAGATAGAGACGTAAATGTTAAGATGACTCCTGATGTGAATACTGCTAAACTTAATGTACAATCGACAACGAACATTTCGTTCGATGTTGAAAACTCCATAGGCCCTGTATTGGGTTTTGAACGCAGGGACTTGCTTGCTGTTGATAAATCGGATAAAATGGTACGAATTTCGAAAGTGAATACCCTTTGTATCGACTGCAATATTGCAGGTGGTTCTTTCCTCAATGGTAAACCCGTCCACATCATACATCAGTTTTTTCCAACGGTCCCTGCCGGGTATAAAATAGTCGAGTCACCGTTAAACATCATTTACTTTCCTGTCAGCGTTAAAACAATAAACAACATTACAGTTTCAGTGATAGATCAAGACGGATATCTCGTCAATTTTCAAAAAGAGACTGTAACCGTCAGATTACATCTGAGAAAAGTTATTTCGTGAATATGGTTTTGAGATTCAATTTATTGCAGACTATACCAAACTATATAAAAGCACGTAAGACGACAAAAGCCATTAGTAGCTCCCATAGACGTAAAGTACTAACATCCGAAAATCGACAGTTTTTACAATCCCTTGGACTTCAAGTGTTAGTATAATGGATCTCCTCAACGTAGTCGAACAAACCTTCAATGACACTGCTATCGAAGATTATCAGTTTCATACATATCAACCTTACATACCTGGAAATTTGAATTACAATGATGAAATCAGAATTCCTATCCAAGATCTAGATGCATATACAGCCCCATGCAATAGCTATTTGTATATTGAAGGGAAATTGACCAAGGCGGATGGTACAGTACCTACTAAACTCAAATTCATAAACAATGGGGTGGCTTTCATATTTCGAGAAATTCGATATGAACTGAATGGTATAGTGGTTGATTCTGTAAGGAATGTTGGATTGGTGTCAACGCTCAAGAACTATTTATCATATACTGAAAATGAGAGTGTGTCTTTACAAAATGCTGGCTGGTTTCCAAAATACACTTCAACACAGGATATTTTGGTTGATGCTGTAGGAAATTTTAACGTATGCATACCTCTGAAGCTCTTGGTTGGATTCTTCGAAGACTTTCAAAAATTGATAATCAACATGAAGCAAGAACTTGTACTGATACGTGACTCTAACGACAAAAATTGTGTACACAGTACAGATGATTCTGAAGAACCCAAAATAGATATATTCAAATTATATTGGAGAGTTCCTCATGTATCCGTCAGTATTTCGGAACAACTACGACTGAATAAAATTATCAATAAAAATGTGGAATTACCTATCAAATTCAGAAGCTGGGAATTGATAGAATATCCGTCTCTGCCAGCAACAACCAGACATACGTGGCCAGTAAAAACGACTACCAAAGTTGAAACGCCAAGACATGTTATAATTGCTTTTCAGAAAAATAGGAAAGGAAAAATCACGTCGGACATGTCTCAATTTGATGACTGCAGTTTAAAGAATGTAAGGGTATTCCTCAATTCAGAGAGATATCCATATAACGATTTGTATCTAGATTTCACTAATAACAAATTTGCAACATTATATGAGATGTTTGCCAACTTCCAGGAATCATACTATATGCATAAAAACAATCAGCCCATTTTTACTCCAGATGAATTCAAATCACGTGCTCCAATTACTCATATTGATTGCTCCCGACAGAAAGAGACCCTACAGACAGGGTCAGTAGTGATGCGTATTGAATTCGAAACGGAACGAGCGACCACAACAGATACAACAGCATATTGTCTTATATTACACGAAAAGCATTTCACTTACAACCCGTTAACAAAAATTGTTAAACAGTATTGAACCTGTTCCCCCTCCCTCTTCAATAGGTATAAATAGGAATTCTGTGATGACTTTAATGAAGATGACTTTTAACCATCGACTAACACTTTATCAGTTGAATTTGAAATTATTAAAACGCAGAATTGAATTGTATTGTTTACAAAAAAGCTTGGAGAACAAGTTTTCCATGTTAAAACTATGAGTCTTGTAGTAGATATTCAAGGATTCAAAATTGAAAAAAATAAATTTATTGTCAAGGAATTGGCATCTTATGATGGACAAAAAATTGGGCACTATGTGTTTAAGCCACCGTTTCCGTTCGAGATGTTGCCACCTGAATTACAGAAGCAAGCTGAATGGTTGACCAGGAATCATCACTGCATCAAGTGGACTGAAGGCTCTACTCCAATCCATAAATTTGGAGAAATTTTGGGGAAACTCACCCAGTCTGTGTCACATATTTATGTTAAAGGTCGTGAAAAGGCGGATTACTTAAAACAATTCACTTCCAAGCCCATATATGAATTAGAAGAATGGCCATCTTTACAAAAAGGCGAAGCAAAATGCTGTTATCATTCGCAAGCTCAGTGCATGTGTGCATTATCTAATGTTTTTCATTTGTATGACAATGTTATTATGGCGTAATAAAGTCTATTTGTACATCCTATGTTTGATTTCAAACATGTCGAGACATGTAATCCCCACCCGGTAACCAGTGGGGATATAGCTATATATATTTTTACAATCGTCAAACTCGACATAGTATGATGGACTGTGAAACAGTTCTAGAACTAAAAGAGTGTTGTGTCTGTCATGCAGTGATTGGAGAAAAGTATATTCCAAACCATCTTTACTTTAGTGAGCACAGAATAATAGTTGGTCTATGTGATCGTAAATGTTTTCAAACAAGGCCTATCAAAGTTAGTTGTCGGTATTACGGCAGGTATTCTGTTTTGAACTCGCCCCAGTCTGAAAGAAAAACCTTCCACTTTTGCCATAGACGACTACCTCCTAGAATGGATTCAAGAAGTGAAGACAAGAAGCCGCCTGTGATACCTCCAGAACTTTGGGAAGAAAAGGTATTCCGAAATAGGCAGAGATTTGCAAATAATAAATAACTTTGGAAGTTCATTGATTTTTAATCCCCCCTCTCCTTGTGGAATATGTATGTATACAGTGAAAAACACTAGTTCCCTTTCAGTCATTAAAATGGTTTCTTCAGAGTTTATCGTTTTGCAAGCTGTTCTCCATGGTTATCTATTCATAGCACAGCCAACTAATATCTCAGATATCTTTGTTTGTTTTGATAGTAATGGAACGAGAAACGAGAGTTGGCCCTCAAAATGGTATAGAATGAAACCATATGTGAATAATAATGTGGTAACTGTGAAAAACAAAATCCCCAAAAATGGCACTTATTATAAATTACGAATGAGAACTGGTAACCAATGGTCAGATAGCAAATGGTTAGAGCTATATTCCAGCTTCATTAGCCCCACCTCTGTCAATATTACAAATACGACTTCACAAAGGGAACCTGAGTCATTAACCACAGTGGTTTGGTACATAGCGGTCTGTTCATCTTTACTAGTCATCGGATTGATTGTTTCGATTTCGCAACAATGTGTGAAGTGGATTGTATAACCTGTATCACAAGGGAGTTGATGGATAGACACATGAATGGTACACAATTGTATACATTCACCGAGGCAGAACTCAGTTACTTTCCCTTAACATATCTTATTCAAGCAGCTCGTCCGACGGAACTCCTTTTGGCATGGCCCCAATTGCCTGCAGAGTATAGGCGAAATTTTGATCTTCAAATTCAACTTCCATGCTTTGTTCATCACAATCGACCAGAGTGGCGTAATCACGTAGATGGCTCTCCCCAACCACAATCAAGATGTCATGTGTGCAAATGGGGACTTCAAAGATGTAATGGAAATACTTAAATAAAAACACTATTCTGAATTATTGTTTTATTAACTCGAATCAAACATAATTTTATTATTTACAATTCTTCCAGTAAATCTTGGGCCAACTGTAGTAAAATATCCAAGTTTTTGTCATTATCATCATTGAGGGGTGCAATTTGATAATGCCCCCAGGCTAGTGTATTTACATCGTCTGGTATAACATAGCGTTTGTCATCAGCTGATGACAAAGCAACTTTGTTTTTCAGTTCAGTGTAGATGGTGTGCAATCTAGATGTGAAAATGTACATTTTTCTAAATATTACACCACCATTTTCTACAATTTGAATATAGTCATTGAAATTTATCTCATGTTTGATGACGCTGCTGGACACCCCTTTCGCCTTCTTCATCACGTCGTCAGCTTTAACACAATATGCTTTGGCACCAGTTCCATAAAAACTTTTTATCAGTTTTCCAGCATACTCGTCCTTCATCTTCCCCACTACCGACTTCGTTTTTGGTATATTATGTACATTATCTACAGGGTAATTTGAGGTATCAAAGAAGTGTATATTATGTTTGATATCTTCATATGGATTCTCTGTATACAGTTCCAAAATCAGCGAATCGGTGTCCGTATATAAAACGGTTGCGGTGTCACCGTAAAGAGGTTTGATGTATCCATATAGAAATTCATAGATGATGGTTTTTGAAATATCCAATATCGCAAAGCCAGCATAAAGTGGTCTATCATATGTGACTTTCACCTTCTGTAGTTGTATTGCCACCAAGTTTTCGTTAAATATAGCAGACGATTTGAAATGAGGTTCAGCGATTAAAGCCCTAGCACCCTTTTTTCCTCTACTGCTTTCCCAGGAGGAGCATAATTTGATGTTTTGTCGTTTATCGACGTTTTCCATGGTTTTTCCAAAAATTGAGTTGATCATCAATTTGAAGAGCTCCCTCTCAAATTCATTTTTAGCTGCATTTCGTAATTCCGTATTCAAGTCCACGTATGATCCTAACCATCGAGTTTGGGAGAATTCCAGTATTCTATGTATCTTCTTCAATTTCAGCCCATATTCTAAACATTGTTTCAAATTTCTATAGTGGATTATGTATTTATATTTGTTATTCAGACTTGGAATTAATTTCGATGTCTTAGAATTTGGAGGTACCATGGTTTCCGGGCAAAACGGTAGATCATTATGTTCATTATGCAAACCCACTGGATATTCCAAGTCAACTTCTAAAACATATCCTTTTGGTGAATTATCATCGATACCAAAACAATCAAAATCTGCTATTTCGTGATGTTTCAACCATCTGAAATCACCACACGGGAGTCTCTGTTTCATAGCTGCACCGTATAAATTTGTAGCATCCAGGTACATGATATATGATGTTGGTTTTGATGGATCATAATTTGATAGAAATTTGTTATTGGCAACAGCTTTCCTCTTACTGCATGTACTGACACCACCTCTGATCCCCTTTCTGAAGAAATGCAGCATGTCCACATCCGTCAACAGCTCCAATTCTACTTGTGTCTTTCGAAGCATAGCATCCCAGCTCAAAGATGGCGCTGTCACATATTGACAAGGATCCAATTTATAATGCTTCAAACATAATTTTCTAAAGTTCTCAAAAATATCCGCCAGTAATAACACATCTGACTTGAGGTAAACGTCAGAGTACTGGCCCAAAGTTTGGCAGTCAAATGTTTTCCATACTTTTTCGGCCCGTTCATAATCCTCTTCGGATACACCCTCTTTGGTTAGGTCGTTGTAGAATTCATGTCTAGGTGGTAAGTCAGTTTCTTCTAATCTTTCCAGAGAATCCATATAGTTATAAGGAAAAACTCCCTTCCTTCTAATCAGATTGAACTTTTCATCATTTGAAAAGTACTTTCTGATCTCTATACATTGCTGAGCTTCCAGAGTTTGACCTAATTTGTCCAGCGATTTAGGAAGGAAACGGAACGAATCCACAAACTTCAGCTTCATGTATACATTTGGCATCTTTGGGTCGGGACATTTCTCAACAAGAATGGATTTGGAAAATGATATGTATTTCTCCTTTGTTTGGGCTATCACTGAAACTGGTTCCTGTTTACCAGCCAGCTTTTTCACAAAGAGATGGCAATCATAGTTTGAAAGATTGTGAAAAACAACTGGTATCGATTTTGGAGTCTTGTAATGTAGATTGCAGATTGAATGGGCCGCTCCGCGAAATCTTCCAGTGAAGTGACAGTGTTCCCTTATTTTCACCTCACCTCCATGGACAAATGGTTTATCACATATGTGGCACAAAGTGGCATGGTCATATTCGAGTTGTTCTTGGTCGGTTAGAGGGAGCATCTGTTTGTGATTTTTGAAGTGGGTGTTGTATAATTCCATGGCTGTTTCATCTAATTTTTCCATAAAAGTTTCCACTACATCAGATCCACGATACGAAAAATATTGGGAGTACTTATCATCAAAGTTACACTTTACGTAAAAGGCGAAAGAGTAAGGTTGGTGTTCACAAACTTTTACTGTAAACGATGAATCATCAGCAGGCTCGTTGTGATCTATGGGCTTCAATATACTTTCGAAATCAGCATAAATAACGAACGGAACTGGAATCTGTTTCTCGAAATTCACAAATTTCAAAATGTTTTCCGGAATTTTCTCACCATATTTATTCAATTTCAAATTGGTTGTTGGGATTTTCGTTATTGTATGGTTACAGTCATTTTCTTCATGCTCCACCAGCTTCCTTTGATTATTAAATGCTTGTAAGCATCCATCACAAATGTATATTCGACCTCTGTGTTTTGATTTTTGTCGTTCAACCAACCTTGCAAGATCATTTATAAGACAATAGTGGGAATTTCCCGACTCATCGCTAATCAGTAATAAATTAACGTGAGTGGGTTGACGCTGTGACGTAAAATGCAGAGGTCCCACTATTTCAGTAACCAATCTTCCATCTTCGAATGTTGTTTCCAGCCCATATACATTTATTGATATATTATTCATTCTTTCCCATTTATTTATGTTTGTCAGTTTCATGGGAAAGTCCAATCCATCGAAGCACAACAGAGTATTATAATGGGGATATGATTGGGGATTTGCTGGATCTCCATCTGCCGGGAAAATTGCCGCATTGACTGACCAGGCAAAGCACGCATTGTCTGAATTCCGAATATTCAGCACTGCATTCTTCTTTACTATACATTTGGGTAGTTTCAAGTACGATGAGGCTGCCAGTGGAGTATACTTGTTGATGTTCACATCCAGAAATACAATCTGTTTGATTTGCCATCCAGAATCTCTCTCCTGAAACTCTGAAGCCTGAGAAATCATTTCTTCTTGAAAGGCAGCAAAAGCTTCTTCTAGATTTGTTGACTGGGTAATGATTTTATTTCTGGTGTTGAATGACTTGATGTCAGATAACTCCTTTTCTGGTATTGTATAGACTCCAAATACTTCAAAATTTATTTTCAATGCATGATGTAGCTTTAGGTGTACATCAATAATGCCTAACACTTTCGGTTTCACTTCTTCCAGAAAATCGGAATAGTCAATATGTGTTCTCAAACTTTTGAACCGGTACGAGGCTATCCTGTTTTTGAATGCCGATTGGAGTTTTTCCACGCCATTTCCCAAAACACTCTCGATAGGACGATTCACTTTCTTTCTATCAACACTAATAGATTCACAGCTGTTTTTCAAATGTCTGTTCAAATTATATTGATTCGAAAAACTTTTATCGCAACGTGCACATGTAATCTTCGGCTTCTTACTTGGGACATCACACAGTTCACTAGTACTTTTTCTTTTAACTGGACAATAGTTTTTGACGTGTCTTGTCAGACTGCTTTTGCACGAGAAGTTTCTTTCACAGTGTTCACACTTCATTGTGTAATGGTTGAGTATGGATATTCACTCTGATCATTACATTTTATATCCACTGCTACTGACGTCACAGACAGGTGTTCAATAATTGATATGCTCGATAATTAATATGCAGGTGGCAGATGTTCGATAATGCAGGTGTTCGATAATCAATATGCTGGTGGCAGGTGTTCGATAATTACATATGCATATTAATTAGAGACAGGTGTTCGAGAATATGAGGGTGCATATTAATTAGGGGCAGGTGTCTGAACACTGAACCTCCTCATTTGAGGACTCATTATATACCTACTCATGAATTTGAAAATTACATGTATATAAAGAAAAAACATAAACATTTAGGAAGAACCCACAAGGGTGAAACCCGCGCGTGGATAAAAACACAAAATGCTTATTTTGCTTAAAAAACCTCATAACTTCGGACAATGAATGAAAAAAAAACAACAAAAATATGAAAAACAGTTTGAGTATATGCTAAAATACATCCAGGATGTGATCACGAGATAAAATGAAATACACAGTATAATTGAGGATTAAACGACTTACCTGAAGGAAGTTCAATCCAAATTATACGAGGTTGGTCACATCCGAATAGATCACCTTGTAGTAGTACCTCTATGACTGAAATGCGCAAGTTGAAAGGAAGAATGATTCACGATGCCCCTATCTCACGAGTCCTCACCCGAATATCCGTCAATATACCTTGCGATGATATCGCCTTTTTGGGTCGGGATGACAAAAAAAATAATATATTGGATTTTTTTTTCTTTGAGATGGGTGGGTGTCTCTCTATTCGGATGTGACCAACCTCGTATAATTTGGATTGAACTTCCTTCAGGTAAGTCGTTTAATTGTTCTAAAATTGTTCGTTTTCGTTAACCAGCTGACGAACGTCAACCCTCAGAAGTCGAAACTTGTGCGAGCAATGGATCAACGAGGCCTTACCTTTTAACGTGCGATTACCCAGCACGGTGGCCCGGCGAGGATTCGAACCCCGGCCTTCCGCTTGATAGGCAGATATGCTAACCACTACACTACCTAGACCAATCCTCAATTATACTTCGGTTGGTCCCATCCGAATAGATCACCTTGTAGATGTTCAAAGAATTATTAAAAGGCGATCAAAATTTTATTCAGACTGATCTCATACTAATGAAGTAGTCTAAATGAACTGTTTATGTCATTTGATTCACCACTATAAACTAAGAATTTGATACAGACAGTATTTGAATGCTAATACAATATAATGTTGCAAAACTCAAATAACCAGAAAACTTACACTCGTTTAATGAAATTGCGGAGGTAATCCGCAAATGTACCATTTGTAATTACTGGTCTATGTAGAATTTACCAAAAGTATTTTATTTTTCGGACCAGCCTTCATTTGATCGTATGGTGTCCGTGCTCATATCGATTTGGTTGGCCGCAGAAATGGCAGCATGTCTTGTGCTGAGGTGTAGCTGGGTGATGAGGATTTTTATAAGTAAAAATGAGAAAAAAACCTAATTGAATGTGTGCGGTTTTTTAATTGATAATCGTGGATGTCATACACAATTCACGTTTCACCGTGGAAAATGGTGAAAAAAAATATACATGTTTGTATTTGTTGCTCTCTTGGTCTTCTGTGGATAATTTGGTTCTCGGCAGTGAAGAGACAAGCACGTCTGCCCCTCAAGCGGAAGACTCGGGTTCAACTTCCCAATCGAGCTTCCGTGCTGGGACTCACACGCCAAGAGGCAAGAGGCCTCGTCAATACATTTTCTGCGGGAGATTCGACCTCTGAAGGGCGACACTCGTCAACCGGTAAACGATTTTTATTTTTATTTATTTATTCATTTATTTTTTTTTTGTACTGATCATACAAAAAAAATGCTACTCATTCTGATTTTGAATCATATTTTTACGCTTTAGCAAGCTTTAGAGCAACCATAACAATAAGTTTGTGATATGTTTTTCAAAATGAGGTTTTCCGATTTTTCTAATTTGGTCAACACTTGGGTCCCAGATTTTCTCCTATCGGGAAAAAAGTGGATAGAATTTTGAAAATACCCCTCTAAAACATTTCCATTGTATTATAGTTACATGCATGAGATATCAGATTTCAAGCTGATCTATGTAATTTTCTAGTACGATAATTTTTACCTAGCTGCACCCATGGGCGATCTACCTTATCCACATCTCCTTCACAAATATCCACCAATGAGACGAAAATAAATTGTATGGTTTCATCGTATTTGCAATCAGTGATGCCATCAGAATCGCTGAAGGTTCACCCCTCAGTTTTTCTCCTGGAAAATGGATGCCAGACAAAATCGGTTCATCCTGGGAAAGTTGGCACCACAGTGGATGTAGGTGCTCAAACGAAACTGAAAAAATTATATATTGTGGTTCAAAATACAATATAATGGAATTCAAAATTGATATCAGTTTGTGGAAACCAAGTTTGGGACTGCGATAACAGAAACACAAAACATGTTACTTTGTCCCCTTCGATCATTTTCAATATTCTAGGAAAATGTGGAAGTGGTGATGATTGGGAAAACACAAATGTTTGTGTAAGACCAAGTTAATATAATGCATCAGTTGCATAACTTATGGGGTTTGGCTGTAAAGATAAAAATGTTTTACCTTATGTGTTAGAGTACCTAGTAAACAGATCAACTTCAGGTTATCGAAATTTTTGGCCCGCTCTTGGAAGGCGTATTCTCGATATTGCATTCCGAAGGTGACACATCATGGACTTTGATCTGCTATAAACTCATATTTCGAATTTATTTATGAGACGAACATCACTAGTTGATAATTTTATATATATATATACACACACATATATACACATATACACACATATATATATATATACATATATACACATATATGCACACACACACATATACATATATATTCTCCACCAGAAAACTCAAGTTCCTGAATATCAGTATTATGCTTAATTCTTCACACCACTTCCAAATATCACTAGCCAGTCCGTTGAGGTTTGGGTGCTTCATTCCAGACATCCGGTTGATCTGCGCGTTGACGGTGTTGTTGTCTCTATGCGACAAAATGTGACAGTTTGAGGAGAACTGTCTGAAGGTTTTGAACATTAATGTGAAGTTTGGCCTGCTTCACTGAAACCTTTGGCTTTCTCGTTGTTGCATGTAATATTCTGGAAAATTCAGGCCTTGTTTTACCTTCTAGTTGCCCAACATGAAAAGTCGCTGTAACTCGGTGGAAATTTACATTGTCAAAATCTCCTCGATCCGTCTGCAAGGTTATACATCGGTGCCCTTCAAATAATTTTGTAGACGGCCACCTATATTCAACCACAAGGCAAACCGAAATCAAGTGTCAAATGGATTTATTTTCCATTAATATTGAATCGTAATGATTACCAAGATACCTCAAATTTGTTGGATGTTTCCTGAACACTCCATCTTGGTAATACTAATTGAAAAAGATGTCTAAATAGCTACAGATACAAAAAATTCCTGAGCTCAAAAAATGTGTAACCGTTTCTGAGATTTTTGTAAATACATAAGGTGCAAAGATAATCCAAAACACAAAAAATTTAAATTCAAAAATTTTGTGTCTTGATTGGAATCGCAAATACTTCTTATGTTTATCGGCATCAGTCGAATCCACTGACGTTAAAAAACAATTTTTAGACATCAGATTTTTCACAGCTCCAAGTGAGGGGCTGTGATGAATTCATGCAAATGTTTCAGATTCAAAAGAAATCTATAGCTATCAGTAAGACTCAAACCTGAGAAAATAGCTGAACCAAAAATTGTTCTTGACATTGACGGCTGGTCCAATGTAGTCAAATTCCAGTAATATAGCTAAACACTCACAACATAGGTTTAGCCGGCTGGGTGGAATTGTCGGGGTTCAGGTGCCAGTTTTTCATATGGTAGAGAGTATAAATATGGATTTTATATCTCTGAACACATTCCAAAATGTTGGAGTTGTTTGTTATAGATTGCCACGTGCTGTCAAATATTTAATGCGACCAGCGTATAAGTTCAAATATGTTATTTCGTCCATTTGTTGTTGTACGTCGTGAACCGCTCTCACCATCCTCTGTTTTGTCTGCTTGAGGTGTCCCCCCTCTGTTGATTTTTCTAAGACTGCCATTGACTTCGATGAGCAGTGCCCTCGAGGTGTTTTGAAGGGAAAGGTTTTACCTTCAGGTCTAGTGCAAGCAGAAATATCCTGTGGTTCGAAATCGAGGGATGAACGTTGCATAATGCTTCATCAGCACCGGCTTTGTCAGACAAAGTAGTTTTGAATGCTTCAGCATATCGATCACTCATCAGGCATAGCTGTACTGAGGGCTGAGAAACCTTTGCCCAACGAAATTTGAGGGTCCAGTAGAAAACCTCAATTCAGATGTCGAGAAAAAAGGTCTGGAACCTGCGCAAACAGAAAAGAAATTGTTTTCGTGCACGAGACACTCGGCGAGCACAACTCAGGAAGTGTGCGGGACAAAAAAAAACGGCGTATGATGATTGAAGATCAGCCGTGGAATGATCTACAAAGTAGATTGCCCCTGCCGATGATCAATGATCAAAAATCATTGTCAGTCTCAGCTGTTTCCAATTATACGTCCACGTCTTTGGTTCCGTTCTGAAACGTGACAAAATATGAAAAACAAACTTACTTACGACGAGTAAGAACAGAGTTTGTCCTCGAGTGTTTTTAGGTTCCTCGTTGTCGTTCTCTTGTGCTTGTGTCAGATAGGTACACCACAGCAGTGCGAAATCATCCTGGGTATCACTACCGTAAAACTTTGCTTCAGTCGGATCATCTCCCAGTACAGTAGTAACAGCGTTATCACATCGGAAAGATTCACTGTTGGTGGCGGAAAATTCCGATGTCAAATCTGACGACGGACCTGCGCCCACCAAAGAGAAATTGTCTTTGGGCGCGAGACACTCGGCTGGCACAACTCAAAAAGTGTGCAGGGCAGAAAACGGCCTAGGATGATGAATAATGTTCAGCCGTATGTTGATCTACAAAGTAGATTGCCCCTGCCGATGATCAATGATCAGAAATCATTGTCAGTCTCATCTATTTCCAATTATATGTCCACTCATTCCGTTGGTTTTTCTAAAACATGACAAAAAACATTAAAAACAATCTTACTTACTAAACGAGTAGGAACGGAGTTTTTCCTCGAGTTTCCGTAGTGTTCGCCAAGTTTCTACGTTGTTTTCACTGAGCATCGTTTGTTTTGTTTCCCATAGTACATATGGAAAATTTTCTTCAATTCACTTATTAACTAATTTACACTGTCGAACTTTTCACATTCAGCGCAAGAAGTATATTGACGGATATTCGGGTGAGGACTCGTGAGATAGAGGCATCGTGAATCATTCTTCCTTTCAACTTGCGCATTTCAGTCATAGAGGTACTACTACAAGGTGATCTATTCGGATGGGACCAACCGAAGTATAAGTAAAATTATTTTAAAATAATAGGTATAAGATATATGAGGTTAGGATAATATATAATGGTTTACAAAAATGTATGCCGAGGATAATAATTGGATTTTGCAATGTAAGTCAGTGAATATTTTTGAGGTCTATCATTTGATGAATATTTTTTCCAGGTTGTTCTATTATCCAGGAGTTGATGTTCCTCTTGTATACCGGAAATGAATTGAGTTTCCTGAAGGCGTCGGGAAGGTTATTATATATTTTTGGACCAAGGTATGAATGGCTTCTCTGTCCTATAGTTTTGAATGCACGTGGTACACTGAGAATGTTTTCATTTCTGGTAGAGTAGCTGTGTTGGCCACTGCTATACTTTCTATTTTTATATTGATACAATAGAAGGCGTTGGCAAAATATCTGTCTAACGTCAAACACTTTCGCTAATTGATATAACTCATTACTTGAAAAGTGGTAGTCTTTATTGAATATGATTTTCAGTATTCTGTTCTGTATGACAGATAAATTTGTTATGTGCGCATTCACTGCACCTCCCCAAGCAATTATTCCGTATATAAGGTGCGGTTGTGCAATTGCATAATATATGTTTTTTAATAGTTGAGTATCGAATTTTTTTTTATCTAAATTTATAAATCATTCCCCTCAATTTCTAATTGATATACTCTATATGCTTGTCCCATTTTAGGTGGCAATCTATTACTATTCCCAGATATTTCATGGTGGATGTCGATGATATCTCTACAGTTCGCCCTTGATGCGCGAAAGATAACATATCATATGGCGGTAGACCACATGTGTAGCTTGTGAATGGTACGTACTTAGTTTTTTTAAATTAATTGTTAAAAGTTTTGAGTTGAGATAGTCAATAATTATTTTCAAATCTTTTCCTACTTTTTGTTTTAGATCTTTCCAGTTGGAATCTTGGTAGAAAATGGCTGTATCATCTGCGAATGTAATTATTTTTCCAGTAAGTGGTACTCTGAATAAATCTTGTAAATATATATTAAATAATATTGGTCCCAGGACTGTGCCTTGTGGAATTCCATATTGCACGACTCTAGAAGAACTGATTGTTTCACATATTTTAGTACGTTGTGACCTGTCAGATAGATAACTCTTCATTGAGTCGTAGGCCGGCCCTCGGAAGCCCAGCGATTCGAGTGTTTTCAGAAGTCCATCATGACTGACTGTGTCAAATGCTTTGGCCAGGTCATGATGGAATAAAATCACCTGGGAACTAGACCTTCTGCCATTCTCTTTTCGAATTCAAAATTCAATTTTCTTTTCGTAGGCCTTATTGGGGGAACCGGGATCTCGAAAAAATTTGAAGGCCGTAGTGTTTTCTATTTACGTGAATTTACGTTTTCAGAAATTTATGTAGTTCTGCAGCGATTGGATGATTTTTGAGCTGGGCCAATCGCATATCTATGGGACTCCTTCGTTACTCTTCTACTAAGAAGTACCTTATCAATGCTGTCTTTGAAGTGACTGTTTTATTCTCAAGTTCTATGAATACAATATTTTCCTGGTCAGTGTGAGCTACTTGAATTTCACCTCATGTACAAGAATATCGAAATATATTTGAATTCGCAAATATATTAAGTAATGAAATTGGCCGAACCTCATGAAGGTTGACGATTCATTCATTGAACTTACTCCTTTCACATCCTTCAAAAATCGAACATCTCACAGTTCATCACAACTTATACAAGGCTATTCGGAGAGGAGTTCATCTAACAGTCTGTGAAAAGTGATATGAAAAGAATTTTGATTCGAAAAAAAATAATTTTTGTAACCAGAAAGTCGTATAGATTGAGGTCCGATCTTTTCCTTGATCTGTTTTTCCAAGCATTTTTCTTGATTGAAAACCCATTGAGTAATTGGGATATTTTTCATCTGAAACTATTCTTCATCTAAAAGAGTTTTTCGTTATATTATTCATCAAGCCAAGTAATAATGTGATTTTTTTACTTTGTTGTTATCGGTGAATACCTCATTTTAGTAAGTAAGAATAATATTTGTTTTTTGTTTCAAATTCACTCATTACTCCAACTGCCAACTAATAGGACGTGTTTCGTTTAGAAGAAACTGTTTTTACTCAACGCGTCAACTTCTCGGTGTGGATTAGAAATCTGCACATTCACACTTGTGAGGAGTCCAATGTCCAATATCAATTCTTAATTTTCCGATAGACTACGAAGGAAACATTCTAACAACACAAAATAATGAATTTCAAACACTTATCAATGTGAATACGATTTTTTCAAGAACTTGAGCCATCATCTGAAAAAAAAGCAGTTACTTACTATTAATTTTTTTGCCAAAAATATTTCTAAACCAAGGTCCGACTTTTTCTAAATATTATTCAATTAACCTGAATTACTCAAGAAAATGAGATAACCGACTCATTTTCATCAGTAATTAATTATTTTTTACCTGAATCCATACTATATTTGAAAGCCTTCTTGGTTACTTCATTCAGTTCTTCTTATGTTCATAGCAAATAATCATTGGGATTTTCGAATAAAGTGATCTAAATTTTTTGTGCTTGGTGAATACCTTAGTTGTGGTAAGTGTAATATGTTTCTACTTCACTTTATAGAGGATGTCTTCTTTGTCATAGTCCAAATTGAAGAATGTAATAAGAAGGTGATATCTAACAGTCTTTCATTTCCAGTATGTCTGGAAAAATTGAGAGGTTTTCAAAAAAATCCGGAAGCTTATTTTCTTTTCTCATTTCTGTTCTTTATTAGGATGAAAATTGTGCTTCCGCTAAATATTTTTTGCGTAGCAGACAATCAATAAAAGTTTTCAGTAATAATAACAAGAATTAGAGTAAAATGTACCAAAATATACCGTACCATTACATTTAAGGATAATTCATTAGGGCACACAGTCTATAGGAATGTGAATTCTGTTTTGCTGAGCAATTGTGATTCATCTGATCAAACTTCTGATTGGAATATACTGTTTTATTGGATAGCAGTCCTTTATGATTCAATTATCACAGAAAACAATCGAATGAACATAGCAGAAGAATCTCAGGAAATGTCATCCTCGACGAAGCAAGGAAGGCCACTTTCTATAGGAGAAATCGAGCCGACCCTGATGGAGCCCACACCCCCTACAACAGCCAGGCAGTCATTGATTTCGGTAATTATTCATTACTTCGATAAAAACCTTTGCGACACCTTGTTTGAAAATTATCATTTCACATTCTGTTCGGCTATAATCTCATTGAGTTTCTTAATTTACTGATTCCCTTACAGAACCAAGAACCAATGGATTTCGATTCAGGAACGGCAACTGGAACTGAATTCGGTTCGTCTTCTCCAGATAGCCATCGGAGCGTAAACCCGCCAGCCAACTCTACGCACCTGGCGTCCCCATAAATTCCAATCAGTAGTGAAAAGCCCGATAGTCCAAAACACAACAGCATCTCAACTCCATCGGTTGAAGAAAATATGATGAAAACAACGGAGCGAATAGAAATAAGCGACAACCTGAGCAAATTGCAGAAGGCTCCGCGAAATGACAGCTTTCTGTCAGCAGGATTTTCTCCGAAGTCGATCGGAAGCACCTCAGAGAAATTCAACTCTGGAAAAGGGAGTAACAACTGCTACGATAAAAACTCGACCAACTCCCAAGGTAAAGTTAAGAAATTCAAATGCAAGAAGTGCGACTTCTTTTCGACTACCCAGTTGGACTACTATCTGCATATCAAAACGCACATGGAGCCAGGCAAGGCTTTATCCTGTCCCCATTGTCCCTTCGTAACTGAGTTCAAGCACCACTTGCTATACCATCTCCGGAACCATGACGGTTTAAAACCGTTCAAGTGTGATAAGTGTTCATACTCTGGCGTCAACAAGTCGATGCTGAATTCCCACATGAAAACACACTCGAACATCTATCAGTACCGATGCGCAAACTGTCCCTTTGCATCCAAGTATTGCCACTCTTTCAAACTCCATATGCGTAAAATGAGTCACAGACCAGGGACGGTCTTGAACGCAGGTAGTACTCCAAATCCCTTACCGATCATTGATGTTCACGGTACCAGGCGTGGACCCAAGATAAGAAATATAGGGCAGAAACCTGGTCCACCAATGTTACAAAATGCATCATATATGCCGATTTCGTTTACTGGCTTTCCGAACATTCCCGAATCACTGAACGGGATTCCGAATCTTTATCTACTGGAAATGGAGAGGCTGGAGAGAGATAGGCAAGCGATATCACCGGAATCTGACGCTCCGAACGGATCGTCTCCAAACGTAAAACGGAAGCTGTTCCATAGATGCGAATCATCAAGGGGCGCCTATAGTCCAGTCTATGACCATTTTCCCGTGTATTTATCCCATACAGCACCGATTCGCATGAAAATTTGGATTCAGGATCTCCATACACTCTTTTTCAAAATCTACCCTGTGGCGAGGGTTGCTCTCTCCTTGGGGGTGGATGCCACCCCTTCTTGGGGGTGAAATTTTTTTTATTGAAAATGAGTGCGGAAATCAAAAGATTGACTTATTTTAAGCACTTTTTGTTCAATGAAGTTTTTTTCTGAAAAGCAATACTTTTCGACTTATTCGCGAGGGAAATTGTCGGTTTTCAGTAAAAAAAACACGTTTTCAGATCCTTTTTCGCGAATAACTGGAAAATAATGCATCTAATCGAAAAATCTGCAGAAAGCAAAATTATAGCTTTTGAACAAACAAAGGCGACTGGTTATTTGTGATGTATGCAAACCCACTACAAACTGAATAATTGCTCGTTGAAAGTTGATTGGTATTTTCAAACGCCAAAATGGAAAGTTTCTTCGTACAATAACCAAAAACCAATGCATTTCTCGGAAAAAACCAATCGGACCTTTTCTGAAGTTCTTCAAAAATCCTTCATTTTTGTTATTTATAAAAGTTTCTAGCATCAAAACTGACCGAGGTATGAAGGAAATAATATTGAATCCTATTTCTTCCATGAAAAAAAAATGTGAATATCTCATCCTCTCTTTTCCCCCCCTTTGGAAAAAATCGTTGCCTAGTGGAACTTTGTGTATACTATAGTATACATATAGTTCCACTAGGCCTAAAATATAGTTACTATGTGCATTCCCAAATATACTAATGTACATACTCTAATTTCTACAAAAATTGTTTTGGGTTTTTCCCATAACTCGCTTAGTCTTCAAGCAATCAAATCCACCAAAGAAGTGTTTTGTAGCTTTTTTCAAGAGCTATGAGCTCATCGACATCATTTTTCGTTTCAGATTATATTTTTGAAAAGGTTCATGCTGAAAGGGCTCCAAAAAGGTACTTTGCGCGAACCCTCACAATATTTAACTGGCCATATCTTACTCTTTTTTCATCCTGCAGAAAAAAATGAAACATCGAAATTTTCAGAGAAGGATAGCCTTCAATTTTTGTACTCTCGAAAATTTTGCATGTGTTCAATACTTTTCGAGTTATTTCGAAGAAATGATGATTTTTCGCTGAATCACGTATATGATTTTTTCTTTTCAATCTCAATTTTTTCCGAAACTACGTACTTTCAATTGATGAAAAACTCAACTCATTATAAGAACATAAATGAAGTGAATTGTGGAATGACAAAGTTTTTTTTCAAAAAGGGGAGAAGAGAGGAAGAGTTATTCACAATTTTTTTTCAACGAAAAAATTGGATTCAACATTATTTCCTTCATACCTCGGTCAGTTTTGATGCTAGAAACTTCTATAAATAACAAAAATGAAGGATTTTTGAAGGACTTTAGAAAAAGTTCAATTCGTTTTTCCCGAAAAATGCATTGGTTTTTGGTTATTGTACGTAGAAAATTTCCATTTTGTCGTTTGAAAATACCAATCAACTTTCAACAAGCAATTATTCAGTTTGTAGTGGGTTTGCATACATCACAAATAAACAATCGCCTTTGTTTTCTCAAAAGCTATAATTTTGCTCTCTGCAGGTTTTTCGATTAGATGCATTCTTTTCCAGTTATTCGTATCTGAAAACGTGTTTTTTTTTACTGAAAACCGACAATTTCATTCGCGAATAAGTCGAAAAGTATTGCTTTTCAGAAAAAACTTCATTGAATAAAAAGTGCTTAGAATTAGTCAATCTATTGATTTCCGCACTTATTTTCGCAATGGGACCGAAGATGAAGCGGAAACTCTCAAAATCGACATGCTCGTAAACAAGCACAGCTTAGCGATGTATATGGACCCAGATGACACTCCGAATGCTTCGCCGATCGTAGAAGTAAACGGTGCCAGCAGGCGTGGATGCAAGATAAAGAATACAGGACAGAGTCCTGCCTTGCCAAATCCCAATATATTGCCAGTAGCACCTTTTTCATTGAAACAGGTGTTGGCGAATGCGGCAAATATGTCCATTCGGTTTCCAGGCTTTTCGTTCTATACCGGATTCCTGAATGGGTCATCGAGTCCTTTAACGATGGCACACCCCCTTGTGTACGCTCTTCATAAGGGAAACCATGACCACAGTCATCCCTACACGTGTAATATATGTGGCAAGCGATGCGACAACAATGTATATTTATTTGAGCACATTTGACTCACACCCCATCATGATTATTTGAAGACTGTTGTAAGGATGAACTTCAAGTGACTTGTCAGAGAGCAGCGAAACAAGTCAACTGCGATAGAACAACGAAAGTGGGGCGACTGAGGGTAGGACAAAAACGTCCATGAAAATATTATACTACTCTGTCTTCTGTCATCAAAAAAGAGCTTCATATGCTTTTTATTCGACGACTACGATGCTTTCTAACAAATAATCTAGTTCGAGGGTGAGTGAATTGTGCAGGTGGTTGTGTGCCTCACTCATGATCGAGAGGTTATGGTTATCCAATTGAAGTGACTCATCAAAACAATTTATGAAATTTTAAATATTTCTGCAGCAAAAATATAAAATCTCAAACCTACCAGGATGCATTTCATATTATGTGATAGGATTCCATACAAATTGATGAGAATGCGATGGTTAACAATTTGTGAGTTCTTTGTACTAGGTGGAAATAAACTATTTGACAAAATAAGACTACTTGGCCTTATTCTTCATTGAGTCATACGTTCTTATCGAATAACCAATGACCAGTATGTATCAACTTTGTTGTTTCTTCATCTGTGCATTAGGATAATACAATACAACAATGAATATAGATACAATAATTTTTGCAGTACAATAATCAAATACAATACGCGATCAGACAAATAACAAAATGGGATGAATGCATTACAATATACCATCTTATGATTTCAGTGCTTTCATTGTACCCCTATTTTTTTGGCGTTTGTATTTGTATAATCTTATTTGTTCTGTTCCTCTTTGTATAAGGATGTTCCAAGTATTTCAAAGTGTGCTTATTTTTGCTGAGGAAGACCACAATGTCATAAAAGTATAGCTTTCTTAGGCAGAACACAACTGCGTCTTCAATTTTTTTGGAGGGGTACCTACGCTTTTTTTACGCATAATTTTCAATATTTTTCTCTGCAAATCATCAGGGTTTTGAAGGTGGGCTGTAAGTGTACCACCCCAGCTGAGGATACCGAACTCCACGAGGGCTTAGTATAAAATTTTGAGGTATTCAGAATCCACTATTGTTTCAAGACCTTTGAATCTGTATAACATTACTTTCAATCTTCTGGTTATTTCATCAATTTAATAATTCCATCTCATATGGCATTCTATGATAACTCCCAAATATCTGTCTTTCTCTGCTTGTTCGATCGCTATCCATTAAGTGTTTTTTTCTAGTGTAATTACTCTGTTATCGGGGAAGTGTATTTTGTAACTAGAAAAGGGAATATAGGTCAACGGTTAGCAGCTTGTGATCGAACTAATTAACATTGTTCTTTATGTCACGTCCATTTTTATTTTCAAATCATGCAAGGTTTCTGCAGTGTAGAGAATAGCAATGTTAATTTGACCTGAAGTTTCATAGCTAGTTAGTAAACGTTTATGTAAAATGAAAAAAGTAGTGGTTCGAGCACCTACTCATACTTTACTAATTTTACTTCTAAGTTCAATTTCTTTTATGAGTCATTTCAATGCAATCATGTATTTTGTAATAAATGGCAGTCGAATTTTCCAAGAATATATATTTCAACCGAATTCACCAAAGAATTTGGCTATTCACAATAATTTTATGCTTTTACTCATCAATGGATTGATACTTTTCGTCATGAACACCGTAAATGCAGAGGTTATTTTATACCATCCAAAGCGGTCGCCCTTCTAACTATTGAAACCTGATTTGCGTGAAACTTGTCACAGTGCAACAACTGTCCATCTGAATCTGGGGTATTTTTCGGGTTTATTTGCTGTGGTCCACAGGTTTTGACTCCTGAAGTTTCGCCTATAACTGTGGTAGGCATTATCAAAGTCTATAAGGTAACGGACCCAATGTTCTCACAGTACATACTACTTCACTCATATATTGATCCACTTTAAATCTGCTTTCATGTCGGACGTTTTGTGTGTCGGCAATGGGCGTGGCCTGTTTTCTATTAACTGGTTTTGGTCGTGTATTCTTCAATGCAGGTAACCACACTTTATTGATGTTTATGCCGTCTTCTTTTCGATTAAAATAGTCTTTATGTTTGTGTATCTCTATTCCCTCACTGTGTAATCTCGGATGGTAGCAAAGAATCATGTCGCGCACTTGGGTTTCTTCAAAAGCAATTACATTATTACCTTCTCTGAGTGCGTGTTCTGCCACTGCTGACTTATCTGTCTGTCCTAGGCGACAATTTCTCTTATGTTCGGAGAGCCGTTTCTGGATGCTTCGTTTGGTGGTTCCAATGTAGACCGATCCACAGCTACACGGAATCTGACACACGCTTGGTGTTACCCACGGCTCTCTTGGATCTTTAGCTGACCTTAACCTGTCTTCGATGTTTCGTGTCAGCCTCAGTAGTTCCTTTACATGGATGTTTCTTAGCGTTCGTCCTATCCGATCTGTCACACCTCTCATATATGTCATGAAGGCTTTTCCTATGGCGGGCGTGTCTACGGTACTCTCTTGGGCCGTATTGCCTGTTCGAATTCGGCTTCGCTTTACTGTTCCTTTTCAACGCTCGTTTCAGGTGGTCAAGTTCCTCGGGGAGGTTTTGTGGTTCACAGAGTGTGTGTGTAGGTTTTCTGTACAATTTATGTAAGGATAATTCATTAGGGTACATAATCACATTCTATAGAAATGTGAGATCTGTTTTTCTCAGCAATCGTGATTCATCTGATCAAACTCCTAATTGGAAAATACTGTTTTATCATACAACAAGTCCCTTATGTATTTTTTGTTACAGGAATATAATTGACTGAAAATTGGCGAAGAATCTCAGGAAATGTCATCCTCGTCTATACAACGTAGCGTCCGTTCTATGGGAGAAATCCAGCCGAACCTGATGGAGCCCCCACTATTTATGACGGCCAGGCAGTCAACGATTTTCATACTTATTCAATACTTCTACGAAAACTCGTACAACACCATGCAAAACCATCTAGGATGTACACACCAACAAATCATCTCGCCCCACCCGATATATAAAAGCGAACGATTTCCCTTGAAGCCAGCCAACTCTGCGCACATGGCATTTCCAAAATGTCCAATCAGAAGTGAACAGTCCGATAGTCCGCAACAGAACAGCATCTCAACTTCACCGGTTGAAGAAAATAAAAGAAAGAAGAAAACGGAGCGGATAGAAATCAACGACAACCTGAGCAAATTGCAGAAGGTTCCGAGAAATGACAGCTTTCTGTCAGCAGGATTTTCTCCGAAGTCGAGCGAAAGCCCCACAAAGAAATTCCGAAAGTTCGAAAAAAGCAGTACAAACTGCCACGATAAAAACTTTACCAACTCCGAGGGCAAAGTTAAATAATTCAAATGCAAGAAGTGCGATTTCTTTTCGATCGCCCATCCACACATACCAAAAAGTACCGGTTTTCAAAAGGACGAGCATAGTCAATATGGATTCTTTCCCAATTATTTTCAGGAGAATCCCACGGATGAACCAGAACTTTAGGTGGGTTTGATTTTGTTAGCGCACAATTTTCACAACTCTTGACTAATCGTCCAATGTCCCTGCCAATACTTGGCCAGTATACATAACGGCGGCTAAGCTGCTTCATCTTAGTTATCCCCAGATGTGTTTCATGGAGTTCTTCAAGTATTCTTGATCTTAAGAGTCCTGGAATAACGATCCTATCATTCCGAAAAAGTATTCCATCAACCAGGGTGAATTCGGAATCCTCTGATTGATGTTTCAAGGTTTGAATGATCTTCCTGAGCTCTGGATCATTTTCAGTTTCTGTTTCAATTGTCTCGTATGTGATTTTATCGCTGGAAATTTGAAAAATCGCTTGATCACATATTTGTTCTACCTCGTCACCAATGAGAGCATCAGAAGTAGTTCTTGAATCTTGAATTGGAGCTCGAGATAAAAAATCAACATTTTGATTATCCGTGCCTCTCTTGAACTTAACAGAATAGCCGAATCCTGTGAAAAATGATGCGTAACGAAGAAGGCGGGAAGAAGTCATCTGTGGAAGTGCTTTATGATGATGGAAAATTCTCGATAATGACTCATTATCGGTAATAAGTAGGAAATGTTTGCCAAATAAGTAATTATCAAAATGAGTTACTCCGAAAATGATTGCAAGTGCCTCTCTGTCAAGTTGACTGTAATTCCTTTCAGAAACAGTAAGGGATCGCGAGGCATAGGCGATCGGCTTCTCAACTCCGTCGATGGAATGGCTGAGTACACCAGTTATTCAGGTGGTCAAAACTAGAGGAAAACTAGGATCGTATGGTACAAGAACACGATCGCTACAAAGTTCCATCTTCAGTTTCAAAAAAGCTGACTCGTATTCTGCTGTCCATGCCCATGGTTCACTTTTTCTCAACAAACATCGGAGAGGGTAGGATAGAGTCGAAAAATCAGGAACGAATCGGGAATAATACGTAACGAGTCCTAAAAACCTTTTAACACCATCGGTATCGACTGGACGTGGTATGTCTTGAATAGCACGGACTTTCACTGGAGACTTGGAAATTTTGTTGAACTCCACAATGTGTCCCAAATATTCAATTTGTTCTTTGAAAAATGAACATTTATTTTTGTTAAGATGTAGATCGAAATCCATGAGTTTTTTCAAGCAGTTTTTTAGATTTTCTGTGCACTCTTCAAGTGTCAATCCATGAACTATTATATCGTCAAAATATGCTTCTGTCTTTGAAAGACCCCTGAGTATCTGAGCAAGAATTCTATTGAATTCGGATGGTGCAGTCTTTATTCCAAAACTCAGACGGTTCATTCGATAGGTGCCACGGTGAGTTGAAATTGTTTGAATTATGCTGCTTTCAACATCAACTGGCAAATGGAGATAGGCCTTGAATAGATCTAGTTTACAGAAAAATCTGGAATTACGAAGGCTATTTAAAACATCTTCAATACGGCGAATTGGGTGATTTGCTTGGACCAATCTTTCATTCACACCGCATTTGTAATCAACACACAATCTAACTCCTCCATCTGCTTTCGGAATGACTACTAAGGGTGAACCCCAATCACTTGTAGGAACTGGTGATATTATGCCATCTGCTTCTAGAGAATCTAACTCCTTGTCTACAAGCTCTCGGAGCGCGTAAGGTACATTTCGTTCCCTCGTGAAAACAGGTTTAGCTCCATTTCTCAGTTGAAGTGAAACTTTTAATCCTGGAACACACCCAACTTTCGGTTGGAATATCGTATCAAATTGATTGAATATATCTTCAATTGAAAACATGGATTGTACTGGATAAACTGGAGATGTATCAGTGTCAATTTATTGAAGCTCAATACCTAAAGCTCGAATCCATTGTCGATTCGAGCTTTATCGTTTTCACTCAGTAGGGAAAATCTTGCACCGGAATCGACTTCGAAACGCTGTGATTTGCCATTCAGTAGAACAGAAATGAAATATTTGTCAGAATCGGGAATCATTTCGAATAAATCAACGATTTCATAGTTCTGCAACATCGTCTCTACTTTGTTCACACCATATTCAAAATCAGAAACTGGTTTATCGTCAGAAACAGCTTGTAGTGATGAAGTAGAATTGGAAACACTTGATCTTCTGCGGGAAGCATTCATTAGGGTCGTTATGCAAACCTTGGCAACATGGCCATTTTTTCTACAAGAAACACAGGAAACGTTGTTTCTATCGATACGACAATCGGTGATTTTATGATTGTCTCTACCACAGCGAATACAAAGATTTTCGATACCAAGTCCTTTATAATCTGGTTGTCGTCGGTGTTTATGCGAATTTTGATAATTTGGGCTGTGTGATCGAGGTTTCGTACGAAAACTGGAATGATTTCTGGAATTACTTCGCGTAGAGTTTGAAATTTTATTAGTATCACATGTGTTGAAATTTTCATGACTGGTACCTGAGCGTTGAGTTAGTTCTTTACTTTCTATTTTCGAAGCTTCGAGAGCAGTTGCCTTTGTCAAAATCTCGTCGAAAGATGTCATATTTGATTGTAAAACCTGTTCTCTTAACCAATCGTCTCGTAATCCACGAATAAACTGTGCTCTGAGGAAAACGTCGGCAATAGAAACTGTCTTTTTACATTCATAATATAGATTCAAGGAGTCACTGAAAAAAAAGATGAAAATCTGATCTCTGTTGTCGAGAAAATATCAAACTTTTTAGGTGTTGATGTAAAGGGCAAAATAGATTTTGCTCATCGCGTGCAGCCCATGAAAGCGGTACCAAACAGACCCAAAAACATAGTAGTGGGTTTCAACTCCAGAAGAACAAGAGACGAGATTTTAGCCTTAGTAAAGCAATATCGTCAAAAGAGTACCAATCCTAAAAACGGTGTCAGCATTAATGAAGAGCTGACAAATTTATATTTCAATGAACACCTTACAACGCAGAACAAGCTACTCTTCAAAGAAGCACGCGATACGGCAAAAGCCAAAAATTACAGATTCGTTTGGATTCAAAATGGGACAATCTTCATGCGGAAAGATGAAAGATCTCGTGTGATTGTTATTCGAGAGTCACAACATATTTTTTCTTCGAACGTCAAATAATGATGACATTACTTATCTAACTTGATCCTGTCAAAGTTTGATGTCTCCTCCGGCAGCAGTTTTTTTTCCCATTTCTTTACGGCGGAGGGAAAAATGTTTTCATGGCAACAATATGAAACATGTCACAAAGCAACAATACAAATGTCATTAACAACAATTAAACATCATTTTTATTTATAGTAATATCAAAAGTACAATTAGTTAATGAAGCATTTTCAAAATTAAAACCGTGCAAAAATGTTCCCGACTCTTGATACGCATTGGTAATTGTTGATGATACTGATGGTCGAGCACAACTTTCAGCAATCATTCCCGATGTTGGCGAATCATGAGGGTTTAAAATTTTTTGAGCATTATCGTTCTTATTTCTTATTGAATCCTCTATATATATCCTTCGGCAACCGTGCTTGATTTCCAGCCCCCATGTCGTTTGAGGCATTCTAGATTTCCGCCTCCATCAATTAAAAGTGTTGCTGAAGTTCGTCGTAAACAGTGACCCGTGTATGCGCTTGCATCGTTTAAATTTAAATAACTAGCTACTTTTGGGCTACTGCGCTGATCGAATGTATTCCCATGACGCTTCGGTAGTAACATTTTCCATTTTGGTACTTTATAAAAAATCGGTTTTCAGTGAAATTTTCAGGCCGCAGTGATGCATACCTTTTATACAGTTTAATGTAGTTTTGACCAATCATCGTAAAATATCTAATTTGTCGTGTTTAACTGTCTGAGATTTTGATAATTATTACATTTTCTTTATCCTCAATGTCCACAGTCTTCATTTTTACCAATTCGTCGCATCGACAGGCGCCGGTAACCCCAATTAACAAAACAGTCTGAAACATTTTTATAATTCAGTAGAGTATACTACATGCTTTGCAATATAATTTTTTTTACCTTTAATCCTAAATACAACTTATCTGGCGCTTCGAACAAAAATTTATCAAACTCGTCTCTAGTGAAAACTTTAGACTTCTTTGCAGTATATCCAGAAAGGCACGTAACTTTAAAAATTTGCTTATATCCACATTTTTTCTAATAACTAACTCGGATTTTATCATAGAGTATCGTGACCACATTGTAGAAGATTTCCATTTATTTTCATTTTCCATTATATTAAAATATGCCAGTAAAACGTCTTCCGTAACTTGCCGTACTCCTCTTGTATCGCACCACTCTTGGAAGTGCTTGTACGCTAACCGGTACTTTATTCATTAGCCGCGGACTCAATTTCGTTTAGATTTTCCATTTTCGCACTAAATTTGCGCTTGCGGTTGCAACAACAATAAGCTGTCTTTAATAACATAACTGTCAAACAACTGTAACCAGGGAGACGCAAATCCCACCGACGACTTAATTATTTCAATTTCTAACATCTAGACGACTTTGATAGTTGTCACAGTCAATTTCGAGTAAAAATAGCGTATGAATTGTACTATTTATGGTTGAAAATTGCTACGTTTGAAGAAAAAATAGTATACTTTATTCGGCAAAGAAGCGACTTTTCTTGACTTGCCCTCTATTACGCGCCTCACTTCGTTCGGCGCGTAATATCGGGCGCGTCAAGAAAAGTCATGCTTCTCCGCCTCATAAAGTAATATACTATTATCTACACCCGTACTCTAATAATACACTTATATGCCCACCACCCGTTTTATAATGAAATCCATTACGATACAGATTTTCATTACGATACAGATTTTCAACCAATAGAAACCCATTATTTTTCAATCAAGCATGATGTGCAAGCTTTGCATTTTGACGTTTGTCAAGTCAAAATCAGTAGGTATTGAATTTTTGAAGAATTCAGTCAATTTTCGATAATCGAATGAAAATGTCTTATAGCAGTGATATAGAAGAATTACCAGCGACTCCTCCACAGATGTCTTAGACAAGAAAAAAATACAATCGAAAGGATTATATTTTTCATTTGACAAATGCAACACATATGTTGTTATTTTCGTTCAAGTCAAATGTGCTTTCATGGCCGAGAGGTCAGCGGCGCGGGCAGTGATCACAAACGTCCCGAGTTCAATCCCAGACCTCGGCAATAACTTTTTCTCATTTTTTTTCTTCTCATTGTTGTATTTTCCGTGGTTATACCATTAATTATAATTCTGTAGAATTTTTCAAAGAAATACGATTGATTACCTACTATTATTGTGTTCAATATAAATACCTAATATTATAATATTTTTAGTTCTTCATTATTTATTGGGTGAAGATAAAATAGCGTATGCAACTCTCATGTAATGGTTATTAATACACTCGCATTACCGATTACCTTCTATTATTGTGTTCAATATAAATACCTAATATTATAATATTTTTAGTTCTTCATTATTTATTGGGTGAAGATAAAATAGCGTATGCAACTCTCATGTAATGGTTATTAATACACTCGCATAAACCATACGAAACTCACCTTCGGCTCGTTTCGTATCCCGGTTTATGCTCATATATTAATAACCATCATTACACGATCGTTGCATAATATACTATTTTGATCCCACACAATACAACGTTTTTCGGCGTGATAGAGAGTCAACCCTGAGCTCTAAAATGGATGGAGGTGGCGTAATGATTGCAGTACGAAGCAAATTTAACGCTGTTCAACAAACCAAGTGGCATAGCGATGCCATCGTCCATAGATATTCTAATAAGTCTGGTAACTCCTTTGATGTGGGTAAAATATGCCGCTTTTTTTGCGAGCGGTCGTAAATCATGCGGGCTACCAGCAGAAATACGTTATACGAGGGTCAGTCAGCAGCGCGAACAATATGTTTACTCGAAAGTGTGTCTACGAGGGTCAGGCGTCAAGTGTTGATCATATTCATTATATATTATTTATGTTTTTGTATGATCTTTCATTGAGATGATTATATATTATGAGATTCTAATAACAATAAATTGAGGAATATTTCGTTGTAATAACTGACATGATTCGAATTACCTGATTTCTCAAATTATGGGCAGGTAAAAAGGTGAGATACTTATAAAGGGACTCCACAATAAAGAAAAAAAGACGATGAATAATCGTTATTTACATATTACCTAATTGAATGGTGATTTGTTGTTTTCTTGAGTATAACCTAATAGTATAATTATAATCTATTCAGTACTTTGGCATATATATTTAGAGACATTTCAAATATTTAGCTGGGGGTTGGTTGGAGTCAGGTCGGATAACTGAAACTACTATTATTTCTTTGCCGACGTTTCGACTTGTATAAAGTCATTGTCAAGGTACTACAAAGTTACAGTAAATCAGATATGAATACACAAGGTAAAAAATTATTGAAATTTGCGACAAGAATCACTTTTGCGAATGAGAGGTCAAGATTGAGTACATTAGTTTGGTACAATTCAATTGACAGTAAAAATGTAAAAATAGACATAAACAAAAATCAAAAACTATAGAAAACGTTTGAACTCACATAAATTTCTGGTTTTCTTGTCTATTGAAATAAAAATTGAAGGACATTTACATAAAAATTCCCAGTTTTCGATACTGAAATATATATATTTTTATATATATATATATATATATATATATATATAAATCAAAACTCTGTTTTAGTGCAGGAAGTAAGTGAGTTCCTAATTTTATTTTCAACGGTCGCTAACACAGTGAAATTTTCGTCGGTCAGAAATATACTTCTGTATATTTCAGTATCAAAAACTGGGAATTTTTATGTAAATGTCCTTTTATTTTTATTCTAATAGACAAGAAACCAGAGATTGGGTTCTACCGCTTCCTACATTTTTAAAATTGTTGTTTATGTCTCTTTTTACATTTTTACTGTCAATTGAATTGTACCAAACTAATGTACTCAATCTTGACCTCTCATTCGCAGAAGTGATTCTAGTCGCAAATTTTAATAATTTTTCACCTGTATGTGTGTATTTATATCTGATTCACTGCA
Organism: Zygogramma bicolorata; assembly: GCA_032362365.1. NCBI lineage: Eukaryota > Metazoa > Arthropoda > Insecta > Coleoptera > Chrysomelidae > Zygogramma > Zygogramma bicolorata. The sequence continues at coordinate 219,665 of JAVJAQ010003311.1, read as the reverse complement.
ACTTTGTAATGCCCTGAGGATGACTTTATAAAAGTCGAAACGTCGGCAACGATATTAGTGGTTTCAGTTATTCGACCTAACCCCAACCACCCCCCAGCTAAATAAATCTACTAAGGTCAAAAAACGACATCTAATATTTCAAATGTTTACAAAATTTGCGGATGTTGTTTATTTAAACATCTTATTTGCCTGTTTGCAAATTTGATTGTGTAATAGATTCGAACTCTTGTAAACAATGAAAGTAAATAGTCTTTGGGAAAATTGTTACATGGATGGCTGAATTCTACATTGGAATATTCTTTCAGAAATATGTTTCCTACAGCATCATGTATGCAGTAATCATCATTAAAATCATCAATCATTAAAATTCGAAACAAAAATATTTTCTAATTGTATTAAATACTTAGAAAAATCATTGGGAGGGACTGTTAAGCCACCAAATATATTTTTACTAACTTTGTAAGCTTTGAGCTCACAAAATGAAGTAGACTTGTCTCTTTCGGATGATGAACAATATTCCAAACAAATATGACAAGAATGTTTAAAGAGACATCTACGTAAAAAATATCCACCAACATAGACCAGTGCATTTCCCTCCTCTGATATCAAATTCCTATAATCGGTTGATTCTATTTTTATAATTGGAAAAATATTTTCTTAATTTTTTTCCTGAAAACTTTTTCAATGACTCCGATGTTATATTAAGCAAAATATCGCTACTGTCTTCCATAAAATTGCTGCCTTCTGTCTCGTGGAAATATCCTATAGCAAAAAGTTTTTTAAATGCTCTGGTAAACTGAATGGCAGTTGGATTTCTAGCGTTTCCACAAGCATTTCTGATTTGACCAAAGTAATTCTCGAGACAATCCTGATTGAGATTACGCGTTAATAAAAATGTATAATTTTCAGTTTTCATTATTTTCCATAAATTCAAAACGGAGGTGATAGTAAGCCTCCAACCAAAAATAAATTCCAGAGAATTCGTAACTTTCTTTCCTCATCAAAAAATGTTCAAATAACTACAAGAATAAAAGTTCAAAAAGAATGTTCATTTCGCGCACTCAGTTTAACCGGCCGGAACGATGCGAACTGTTCAATCGGAGACACTCTGTTAAACTGGCTCCCCCGTCAGACGGGCACTGACGACCGACCGGCCAGGCAAGGGACGCGCGAGGACGGACGGTGATGATTTGGGTCGCTGCTGAGAGTGAGCGGACTTATTAGAATATCTATAGACGATGGCGATGCTGAAGATGTCTGGGTCACCTTATACTCCGACCTTAACCACAAGAAATTACACATATGCTGCGTTTACTTGCCACCAACGACGACATTGCTAGGCTGCGATTCACTAGTAAACTTCAATCAGTTTTGCATAATTTATCAAATGACCTAGTTATAATTTGTGGAGATTTCAATATGCCAAACATTAAATGGATGTCCCAATATAACCGCTCAAACTATTATCCCTTGAATGTTGATGATAGAAATTCCAATTTAATTGACTTGCTATCCTGTAGAGAGTTTTTGCAATTTAATTTTGTAAAGAATCACAATGATAGGACTTTAGACCTGGTGTTTTTTAATATTGAGAACTCAATCCATAGTTTATATAAAAGTGATTATTTACTAGTACCAATAGACAGTCACCATCCAGCAATCGAGTTCTATGTTAAAAGCCCTCAGATAATTAATATGAACAGAAATTATAGTGAATTCTATAACTTCAAAAGAGCCAGTTACATAGAACTCAATGCATATTTAAACGAGATAAACTGGTGTGACTTGTTTGCTAATCATAGTGTTAATAGCGCTTTGGATATTTTTTATGATAAATTGAAGATAGCTATTGATTTTTTTGTACCTAAATTACCTGCGAGGAATAAAAGATATCCCTTGTACTTCACCACACCCACGATAGATTGCATAAAACAAAAAACCAAAGCTCACAAAAAATGGAAACTCTATCAGAACTTGACTTACTACAATGAATTTACTTTTCTGCGACGGCGTAGTAAACAGATGATCAAACTAGATTATGAAACATATATTAAAAATGTAGAAAATGATATACAAATAGATGTGAAAAAATTTTGGCAATTCGCTTCAAACTCAAAACATGGTACAGGAATTCCGTCACTAGTAACTTAATGATGAGCAGGCATCAAAAGGCGGAGACATTTGCAATTTGTTCGCAAAGTATTTTCAAAGCGTTTATGAGCCTTATCAACAGATACCTACTAAGTTGTTGTCGAATTCAAACAGTATACTGATTAATAAATTTTACATCGATGAGCAACTGGTTCTGAAGAAGATCACTTCCTTAGATGAGAACAAAGGAAGTGGATTCGATAACATTTCAGTTTACTTTGTAAAAAAAAAGGGGCAAATAGCTTGTACATCCCTGTCACTTTGTTGTTTAAACTATCTTTGGCCGAGGGTGAATTTCCTATATTATGGAAAACCGCGTATCTAGTCCCTATATATAAATACTCAGGAACGAGAAACTCAGTCACCGACTACAGGGGCATTAGTAAACTATGTACATTTAGCAAACTTCTAGAAAGTTGTTGATCAGATGTTTAATCGTGTAAATGGTCTAATTATCGAGGAGCAGCACGGGTTTTTTGCTAAAAGAGCAATCGAAACAAATTTAATAATATATTGTCAGTACATTGCTGATTCAATGGATGAGCGAACCCAGGTTGACTCTATTTACACAGATTTCAGCAAAGCTTTCGACAAAATAGATCATAATTTACTCATTTCCAGACTTGCTGAGATCGGTGTACATGGTGATCTGCTGCGATGGTTCTCCTCCTATGTTTTCAATAGATCACAGATTGTGACAATAAATGGTTTCAAATCAACACCTTTTGCTGTAACGTCCGGGGTACCACAAGGTTCCCACCTGGGCCCTTTATTATTTTTAGTTTTCATAAATGACGTGAAAAAATGCTTCAAATTTTCCAGAATATTATTGTACGCCGACGACCTCAAGATATTTTCAAAAATAAAATCAAAGGCAGACTGCTCAAACGTCCAATCTGATCTTTATCGATTCGCTCAATATTGCAACAGTAACAAATTGTTCCTAAACTTGAATAAGTGCTCAACAATCTAATTTACAAAAAATCAGTATTTGATTGAGTTTGACTACAATTTACTAGGGCAAAATCTGGACAAGGTCAACCATATTAAGGATTTAGGAGTCTGGTGGGTTTACCAAAGGAAATTTTGTAATGGACTGTATAAAGAAAAGATCGCTTACCTTTCTAATAAAAGACAGCAATTTTCTTCGAACTAAATTTTCACCAAGGTGAAGAGGAGGAAGAATATGGTTGGAAGGATATAAGGAAGTTGGTGATTTCACACTTTTACTCGAAATCGAAAATTAAATTGCCGAATAAAAACCTTCGTTTTTCCTATATCGAATCGGAACGGCTTTAGAATTCATACTGACTGTTTAACTTCTGATCGGCCCGCGCATGAGCATCTTGACTGAGTATAAAGGCGTAAACAATCCAATTCTAGGAAATCGTTCTATGAGTAGACAATACCTATTGCACTGATTTTCCCAGGAATGTTGTTTGAACAGAACGGCCGAAACATCCTGCCACCCCGAGTTGAATTTTTAATTCAAATAAGCTATACAATTATACCAAAGAACAAAAAATACACTATTTGGATTTACAAACTCCAAATCCAAACAGGACGACATATCCCTAAAGATATTTTTTTAACCAAAAATGTAAAAATGAAAACCCTAAATGAACTTTCCACAAAAAATAACTAAAAATATAACTAATATAAATTACTACTACCTTCTTTATCATTGGGATGGAAGTGGACACAGTTTGACCACTGGACGAATGTAGGAATTATTTTTTGTTCTCACAGTTGCCACCCGTACCACGCCATCCTTGCCTGGGTGTACCCTATCAATAATACCTAATGGCCACTGTAGAGGGGGAAGATTATCCTGGAATATAACAACGATCATGCCCTCCTTGACAGGGTTAGTTTCTGTATTCCACTTTTGACGGGCTTGTAACGTTGAAAGATATTCGATACGCCATCTTCTCCAATAATGTTGAACCATGTTGTCAAGAAGTTTATATCGGTTGGATAAATTCATATTTTCATCATTAGAAAATGCAGAAGGTAATGAATTCAATGGCGAGCCATATAAAAAATGCGCAGGGGTCAAAGCGATAGGGTCAGCAGGATCACTACTAAGCAAACATAGTGGTCGACTATTTAAAAGCGCTTCCACTTGTGTTAAAACAGTATAAAACTCTTCGTAACTCAAAATTTGTAGACCAATAACACGGGCTAAATGAACTTTCATGCATTTAATGTTTGATTCCCAAATACCCCCGAAATGACTAGCACGCGGTGCGTTTCTTTTCCAGGTTATTTTGTTTATATTTAATTCTTTCTGAAAATTGTCAATATAATTTTGCGAAGAAAGAAGTTCTTCTATTTCATTCAATTTGGTTTTGGCTCCTATAAAATTGCTTCCGCAATCTGAAAACAGCGTTGTACAATTGCCACGGCGAGCTAAAAATCTTTTGAAGGCAGCTATGAAACAATCGGTAGATAATGAAGAGGCTAATTCCAAATGTACGGCTTTCGTGGCGAGACAAATAAACAAACAAACGTAAGCCTTCTGGCTGTGTATACCTCTTTTTCGACCCATCGTTATGTTGTATGCCCCTGTAAAATCTACACCCGTGCATGAAAATGCTTTGGTCTGAGTCACTCGTTCCGGCGGCAAATCAGACATAATGGGATGCACAGATTTAGGATTGATCCTGAAACAATGATTACACTTCCAAATGCGCTGACGAATCAAATTTCTTGCAGACAGAATCCAATATTTTTGACGCAAAAGAGAAAGTAACATGTGGGCACCGGTATCACCATACAATTTATGATAGTAGTCTACTAACAAAATAACAAACGGGTCAGATTTTGGTAATAAAATTGGATGTTGATGGTCGTGAGACAATTTCGAATTCGACAGTCGCCCACCAACCCTAATGAGGTTATTTTCTAAGTATGGACGAAGTCGACGAATACTGGATTTGAGCTCTTTATTGTCTTTCAAAATTTTATACTCTTGTGAGAAATTATTCATTTGAACAGTTCTAATCAAAACAAACTCTGCCATTTCTAAATCATATTTTTCAAAATATTTTTTATATGATAATATTTTGGTGAACCTCAAAATGTACACGACGCAGTGTAGTAGTTTTGACCAAGACGAAAAGTAATTGATGGCGCTATACAAAGGAAAATTGCTATTTTCCGAAACTAAACACACCAGTACTTCATTTTCAACTTCTGGGGACTCGATATTTTCGACGTTTTTCATAGACTGGATGGGCCACTCTGAAACCTTGGACCTCAACCAGGATGGGCCTGAGAGCCAATGAAGATTATTCATAAAGGTTTGTGGAGTAGCACCTCTAGAAGGAAGGTCCGCTATATTTTGGTGTCCAGGTACAAAGAACCAATTTTGGGGAGGCAATAGTTGATGTATTTTGGAAATACGATTGGAAATGAAAGTTTTCCATCTCTTGGGACTGGAGTGAATCCAGTGGAGCGTTATTTCTGAATCAGAGAGGGCAAAAATTTTTTCAACATTTTTTCTAGAACAAAAGGTGTCTCGAGCATGTGCTAGAAGTTTCGACAAAAGTACTGCAGCACAAAGTTCCATTCGGGGCATTGTGACTCTAGTCATAGGGGCAACTCTAGCTTGAGAATAAAGAAAGGTTACATTTACCCTACCATCTGGATTCAGGGACCGAACATATGTTACTGCAGCATAACCAGATTGGCTCGCATCCGCGAAACCAACGAGAGTGATAGTGGAATCGAGCGAAACTGAAATATGCCGAGGAATTCTAAGACCTTCGATCAAGGGCAACTCATTTTGTATTTTATTCCATTTGGTTCGGATTTCTGGAGAGGGGGGCTCGTCCCAGTCTATACGCAATTCCCTTTTAATCAACAATTTGATCAACAAAGTAATTGGAGATATTCCGCCAAGGGGATCGAACATTCTTGCTATAAACGACAACATATTTCTCTTTGTACAGGGGGTCGGTTGAATATCTAGTTTGAAATGAAATTGGTCATCAACAGGATGCCAACGTAATCCTAATACTTTTACACTTCTTTCTTCGAGATCGGAGGATTGTTGGAGTTTGAGGTCATCAGGAATTTTCGACAATAATTCTTGAGAATTGGATATCCATTTGAGGATTTCGAATCCACCTGATTTGAACAGGGACACTAGCTGAGAATGAACCTCGAAGGCAGTTGATGAATCAGGGAAACTACTAATTAAATCATCCATGTACATATCTCGATACACAGGAATAAATGTATCGGGAAAATTATCCGCTTCATCCTGAGCTAATTGTCTCACAACGCGGAGACTCAGATAAGGGGAAGATTTTATTCCGAAAGTAACACGATTGAGTTCATAAATAGAAATGGGTTCTTCTGGATTGAATCTCCATAAAATTCTTTGGAATGGTCTATGAGCTTCAATAACACCTATTTGAAGAAACATTTTTTTCAAATCTGCCACAATCGCAACAGGAAACAATCGAAAATTCATGAGGATCGAAACGGGGTTGTTTTGCAACCTGGGTCCAGTATAAAGGATGTCATTCAAAGAAATATTTTTATTAGTTTTCATGCTAGCATCATGAACTATTCTACAAGGGGTTGAGGCACTATCGGATTTGAAAACACAATGGTGTGGTATAAAATAGGAGGGTTTATCAATACATTCAGGAGGAACTAATGACATATGCCCCTGGTCGATGTAATTTTTGAGTATATCACTATATGACTCACGGAGATTGTCTCGTTTTAATTTTCTCTCTAAAGAAAACAATCTACCTTCAGCATAGGACAAGGAATCACCTAATTTCGATGGATCATCTTTAAAGGGTAGTGCGACAGTGTAACGACCATTTTCGTCCCGTTTAAGATTTTCTCTAAAAATTTTCTCGCAAATTTCATCTTCCTCGGTCGGAACTGGAGAAGAAAAATCTTCTAATTCATACATTTTCTCTACAAGGCTATCTAAATTTGAATCTACAGTTGAAAAATAACAATGAATCTGATCATGATCACGTTTCGTTGTATTTACAAGTCCGGTAACTATAAAACCAAAAGATGTTTGAATAGCCGTGGGAGTGTCTACTACCCCGACGACCTTATGTGAACCAAGGATTTCAGCGAATACAGACGCACCTAATATTCCATCTACTTCGCCTGGAAGGTAGAAATGAGGGTCTGCCAAAGGAATATTCTTCAAATGATCAAACAAACTAATATCAATAGACATTTCCGGTAATTTGTTCGTAACCTTATCAACAAGCAATATTTCAATTTTCTGGTACGTTTCAGAATCAAAATTTGAATAAATTGTTAAATTTGACCTACCCTTCACTGAATTCGGGTAACCTCCAATACCAATGATATTTGAATTAGTTTTTGAATATGTGAGTCCTAATTTTTTTAAGCACTTCAATGTGAGCAAATTGGACATGGATCCACTATCTAACAAAAATCTAATTTGCTGTTCTTTATTCCACCTGTCACGTACTTTCACTAAAATGGTACCCAGAAAAACAATTTTCGATTTTGGTGTTGAATTCGAGCACAAAGTAAAACTCGAACTCTGATTGGCATCAGAAGAATTTTCCGATGAAGCATTATGCTCAACTGCACTAGAAATGGAACTTTGGATAGGTGTCGATCGACTTTTATGTAGTAGTGTATGATGCTTCATTTTACAAATTGTGCAACTGAACTTCGAAGGACAAGTAATAATCCTATGTTTATTAGAGAAACAATTCAAACACAAGTTATTGTCCTTTATCAACTTAAATCTCTGTTCGAAATCCCAGTTCCTGAAGGATTGACAATCCTTCAGGAGATGTGCGCCTTTATGACAAGCTAAACAACAAAATTCTGAAGATTGATCTTTGGCAAAAAAGGATCTGGAGTTTCTGATTGGTTGAACTACTCTAGAAGAACTAAAATTCGAATTCTGTCTAGGTTTTTCCAACTTGACAATGATTTTACTTTGCTGACGAATGAAAGTTTGTAATTCTTCATAGGTGGGTAAATTTTCACTGGATCTTATCAATTCAAAGGCATTGATAGTCTCTTGTGAGAGCTTCGACATGGCAATATATGTAAATATATAATCTAATAAATCGGTAATGTTTAAACGTTTCAAAGCGGTTACATTCGTATCGAATTTCTCCAAAAATACTTGCAAACTATTGGGCTGATTATTGGGCAAACAACGAAAATTCATCAAACGATCTAGGTAAAGGTTAGCGAGAGATTTTTTATCATCGTAGGTTTCCTCTAAGAGTTTCCATATTAGGTCATAATTATCAGGGACAGATTCATAGGCGTGGCATGTTTTCAAAGCCTTTCCTGAAAGACTACCCAAAAGATACTGAAGTTTTTCCGCTTTGGAAAAATCAGTTTTGGTGTGCACAAGGTGTTTAAAATTCTCGTGAAATAATGGCCAGAGGATCAAGTCCTCTCCATCAAACCTAACCAATTCAATTTTTGGCATGTGAATTCTAGATTTATCATGATTGCTATTACTATTGGAAGAAACGGCTGTAGCAGTTGAAGAAGGCTTTACTATAAATTTCGCTGCATAATATTCAATGTGACTATTCAACTCATCAAACGCGTCCATGATACCATAATCAATTTTTTCTTCGGGTTTCAACCCTTGTTTAATAACAATAATTTCTTGGCAAATGTCATGATATTCTTCAACAACCTTGGAAAATGTACCGTAACGGATAGTAAAGTCTTTAATTTCGGATTGATTATCTGGCGAAATTTCAACAGCATTTCCTGCATCAAAGCAAAGTTGTGCTTTCCTAAACAAATTTTCTCGTTTCGCATTTAGTCTTTCTAGTTTGAGTTCGGGCGTACTCCTAGACATTTCTACAATTGGTCAAGCAGTGGCAAAAAAAACGAACAAGTGTACTCGCAGGCAAAAACGGCAAACGGTAGATGGCTATTTATGGTTTCACTCGAAAACTCGAAAATAAATGATCGAAATACATTTTCTAGTAAACTGTCTAGGGAAAATCAATTCAACTTGGTAATGATGAAAATCACAATTTTTCAACGGAATAACCAAATTATGATATATGGCCGGTAAAATCAAAGGCAAATCGAAATATATTTAGTCGGAATTTATGATTGATGCGGAAAATCAACGAAAGTCAGCATGAATTCTATTTCAATCAAATTACAAAACAAAACCCGATTCAATCCGGCTCGAAGGACCAAAATATGGTGGGTTTACCAAAGGAAATTTTGTAATGGACTGTATAAAGAAAAGATCGCTTACCTTTCTAATAAAAGACAGCAATTTTCTTCGAACTAAATTTTCACCAAGGTGAAGAGGAGGAAGAATATGGTTGGAAGGATATAAGGAAGTTGGTGATTTCACACTTTTACTCGAAATCGAAAATTAAATTGCCGAATAAAAACCTTCGTTTTTGCTATATCGAATCGGAACGGCTTTAGAATTCATACTGACTGTTTAACTTCTGATCGGCCCGCGCATGAGCATCTTGACTGAGTATAAAGGCGTAAACAATCCAATTCTAGGAAGTCGTTCTATGAGTAGACAATACCTATTGCACTGATTTTCCCAGGAATGTTGTTTGCACAGAACGGCCGAAACAGAGTCATCTTTGACAATAGATTGAGTTTCAATTTACATTGCGAATATACCATAAACAAATGTAACAGGATGTTAGGATTTATTAGTAGGATTTGCAAATCTTTCAACGAGCAAGAAGCTATCAAATCATTATATTTTGCTTATGTATATAGTAGACTGAGTTTTGCTAGCGTCATCTGGAGTCCTGGCTATAACCTCTATAAGGTTAGACTCGAGAGAATCCAAAATAAATTCATTAGATTTCTGAACTTCAGAGTGAATGGTGTATATAACGTTGACAATTTACATTCAGCTAGGTTAACATTCAACATTTTACTCTTAGAAAAACGAAGAATTATCTCAGACTTGGTTTTTATGTTTAAAATCCTTAGGAATTACTACGATGCTCCAGAACTACTATACTTAGTATCTTTCCATGTACCATCTAAAAATACCAGAAATAGGCAACTCCTCAATGTAAGCTTTAAACATACCAATTTGGGTCGAAATGCCCCCATTCCTAGGCTTAGCAATAGCTTCAATAAATACTGCTCGGACTTGGATATTTTATGTATGTCTTTGTCTCACTTTAAAAGGAACACAAAACAAATTTTTCATATGTAATCGCTACTTGTAATGTATTTTAAGATTATCTATAAGTTTAGTTTTTTTTCTTTGTTTTTGTAAACTGGAGATATGTGTATGTATCAGTGGATACTGTTTTGGGTTTATACCTGTATGTATCCCAAATCTGAATAAATAAATAAATAAATAAATAAATTCACATTGGACTGAAAATTCACACTCTGCAAGATCGCGTTGAAGTGCTGCAACATATTCGGCAATAGTCTGACCTTCTTTTTGGGAAACATTCAGGAAATAATGTTGGGAAACAACTACGCTCTTCTTAGGAATAAGCATTTGTTTGAGAACTTTCACCAATTCATCATAAGACAGATTTTTGATAGGTTTTTCGGGTCCAAGAAATGCCGCCAAACTGTTATAGTGTATTGACCCAATTGAAACACAAAGTAACTGAGCAATTTTTGATGTGTCAGTGATTCCTTTCATGTTGTAATAATTTTCGAAACGTTCCAAATAACAAGAAAACTTTTCTCGGCGGGCATCAAAATTCTCGAATGGTGATATGCTTGAAAAATTCACAGGAAAATCTGCTGCAGGCTGTTGTTCGGGACGTAACTGGGCTACAAGCTGACTGATGAGGGTTTGTTGCTGCTCATGCATAACAGCAATGAGATGTCTGAATTGTTCGGCATCCATTTCGGTTTGAATTGAACTTTTTCTTCACCACACTTGTATTTTTTTCACTCGTCGCCAACTAATATGACTGTGATTGAATGATTCTATATTGGAAAAAAGATGTATACTTTATTGATCAGTATTGACATATCGTTGACAGTTGTTGGCCTAATCTGATTATAGTATTCATATATTTTATTTTTGGAATGAAATTGGTAGTGGAATTCAAGATTTTTATTAGCAAAAAAGATATAATATCTATTCTGACATTTATATTGACAAGTCTAAAATAATTTCATAAACAACATATATATCATTAACAAAACAACTGTTTTATCAAATACAGAATGTTCAATTGATTCTGGCTACTTCAACATCTCCCCTCAATTGAATATTAAAAACACCTATGTCTTGTCTCAACTTTTCGAATCTACTTCTGACCAATCCTTTCGTGAATAAATCAGCTTCCTGCTTACTAGTGGTTATATAAGTTAATTGGATCATGTTTTGTGCCACAGCATCTCTGATGAAATGATATTTCACATCCAAATGCTTCATTCGTCGTTGGTCTTGCGGATTTTTGGCTATCTGAATGCATGCCTGATTATCTTCGTAGATTGTAGTAGGAATTATCTGTGGCATTCGAATATCTTCCAGAACACTTCTTATCCAGAGAGCCTCACTGACAGCTTGAGAGAGTGCTACATACTCTGCCTCAGTTGTTGATAATGACACTGTTGTTTGCTTCTTCGTAGCCCATGAAACCGTGCAGCCAAAAATCTTCAGCACGTAGCCACTCACTGATTTCCTATCCATAACATCATTTGCCCAGTCTGCATCTGCAAAACCTTCTAAAATCTCATCATTTCGTTTCATGAATACCAACTTATAATCAAGACTTCCCTTGATATAACGTAGAATTCTTTTTAGATAGTTCCAATGGAGTTCTGTTGGGGAATTTTGAAATCTAGCTAAATAACTAACTGCTGTACTAATATCTGGTCTCGAATTGAGCATCACATACATAAGAGATCCTAGCAATTCTCTGTAGGGTTTGTCTGTTAAATTATTCGACTCACCAACAGTTAATTTCAGTCCATACTCCAAGGGTGTGGAGATCGAACAACAATCTTCCATTCTGAAGATTTTCAGAAGTTCCGTGAGGTATTGTTTTTGACTGATAGCCAGAATATGACGTTCTCTATCTCTGGAAATATGCAACCCCAAAAAATATTTCAATTCTCCTTCATCAACCATCTCGAATTCTCTCGATAACTGTTTTTTTACAAGATGTATTTCTTCCAAATCATTCGAAATTAATAATATATCGTCAACATATAATAATATATATAATAACATTCGTTCAGATTGTTTTACATAAAGACAATAATCAGAACAAGACCTTTCGAAACCAAGGCCTATCACATACGAATTGAAACGCTCATTCCAACATCTCGGTGCTTGTTTTAGACCATACAGGGACTTTTTTAATTTGCATACTAAACCATTGGTTTCCATTCCTTCTGGTGGAAGCATATAAATATCTTCCTTCAACACTCCATTGAGGAAAGCAGTTTTCACATCCATTTGATGAATGTGAAAATTGTAATAATTTGCTATAGCTAATATAATTCTCATAGTAGTGAATTTTGCAACAGGGGAATATATTTCTTTATAATCAAGCCCTTCCTTCTGCGCAAAACCTTTCGCTACCAGTCTTACTTTATATTTGGAATTGATACCATTCTCATCCTTCTTTATTTTGAACACCCACTTACATCCAATCGGTTTTTTACCATCTGGAAGTTTTTCTAAAGACCAAGTTTCATTTTTTTTTAATGAACTCATTTCATTTCTAAGTGCTTCTTCCCATTTCTCTTTATCATTTCTATCTTTTATGTCATTTAAATTATTTGGCAATTCAGAACTGATATTATCCGCATTCAGGGCTAAGTTAGTTAGATCAAAATCTTTCAAATATGAAGGTAATTTATGATTTCTTTGACTTCTCCGTACATGATCTATCACAACTTTAGTTCCCTGACTATCTTCAGTTCTTTCACTCTCTGACCACTCATGCCTTTCGTCCAACATTCTATTTTCCTGTTCATTTCCTCTAATAGTGTTTTCAACAATTTCACTGTCACTATCTTTCATATTAAGTGAATCACTGTAGTCAACCTCATCAAGATTAATCTCAGTCGAACAATTCTCTCTTTCATCGTTCTCTCTAAAAATCACATCCCTACTGACTGATATTATATTTTGTTGCTCATACCATATTCTATAACCATTGTGACTGTAACCAACCATGTACCCTTTCTTGGATTTTTCATCCAATTTTTTTCTTAAGACACCTGCTATATGTACATAAGCAGTGCTTCCAAATATTCTTAAGTTTGATAAATTAGGTTTTTTATTGAACCATTTTTCGAAAGGTGTTATTTCTTCTTTCAAAGATTCACATGGACTTCTATTTGTGAGATAAACAGAGGTTAATATCGCCTCTCCCCATAATTTTTTCGAAATATTTGAATCAATTATCATAGATCTCGCCTTCTCCATTAGGGTTCTATTCATTCTTTCACTTACCCCATTATGTTGTGGTGTATAAGGGACTGTATTTTCCATTTGAATGCCTTTATTTTTACAAAAATTGATAAATTCCTTGGAAGTATACTCTCCTCCATTGTCGCAACGTAGACGAGAAATCTTCTTTCCAAAATGTGCTGTTGCCATAGCCTCGAACTCTTTAAAATACTTGAAGCACTCATCTTTGGAACCTAATAAATAAACAACTGTTAAATGGGTGTAGTCGTCAATGAATGTTGCGAAATACCTTTTATTGTCCCAAGTGGTTGGTGTAATAGGTCCACAGATATCGCTGTGGATGAGTTCAAGAGGGCGAGTTGAACGTTGATCAATTTTTTTGTTGAAAGGATATCTTGTATGCTTACCTTTTATACAAGCCTCGCATGTTTTCAAATCAGTGAAACTTGAAGAACACAGATCAATACCGTTAACCATATTTTTCTTAACTAACTTCGAAATATTATTCACACCCAAGTGCCCTAAGCGTTTATGCCAAAGCTCTAGCATCGATAATCTGTTTTTCTGTAACGCAGGAAAGGCTTCACAATGATCAACGTTCAAAATCATTTTTAAAGTGTATATTTTTCCGTCCAAAGCTCCTTCTGCAACTGTCTTATTGTTATATTTTATTTCAACAAGACCATTGAAAAATATTATTTTCATACCACATTTTTCAATTCGACTAATAGAAAACAAATTTGCTTTCAATTCGGGAATAAAAAGTACATTCGAGATCGAGCAATTCATAATTTCCCCATGAAACTGTAAAGTAGCTTCAATGTCTCCAACTTCCCAAGCTATTAGTGACTGGCCTGATTTTGCCACGGCTATATGAATAGGATTATCCAGTTTTTTTATTGAAGTGAAGTAAGAACGATTATTCACCATATGTTCAGTAGAACCTGAGTCAAGAACCCATATTATTTCTCTAGAATAACTGGCTGAATTATTTGGCAAACTCGTAATGAAAGCGATATCAGATGAATTACATGGATTTTCAGTTGATAGTATATCGAAGGTTTCATTGGAACTATCGCTATTTTGATTCGCAAAATTTGCTCTTCTTATGCTTGGATTACGAGGAAAATTTCCCTGATTGAGCTGATTCTGAAATCTGCTCTTCCTACAGTCTACTTTCTTGTGTCCCAGACGACCACAAGAAAAACAACGTATTTGAAATTTACTTACAAATGCTGCTGGTTGATCTCTCACCTCGTTGACTTCTCTCATATTTACCCTTTTGATCTCTTCGTCCAGAAGTCTTCCCTTGACAAACTCCATAGTGAGTTGATGAGCAGCAACTGTCTCCAGTGCGGTAATTATCGGCTCAAATGATGATGGTAAAGTCAATAGTAAGTGGCATACGGCATCCGATTCTTCGACTTTGGTCCCAGTAGATTTAAGCTCTCGAACAACTTTATCAAATTCCAAAAAATGAGATTCTAGTGGCTGACCTTCTTTCAACTTCAATGTTAGCAGTTTTTTCCTCAAATAAATCTGACTAGCAACTCCTTTCCTTTCGAAAACAGACCTCAGCGTATCCCAAATTTCTTTGGAAGTTTTCTTGTCTTTAACATACTCTATGTGGCTATCCGCTATCATCTGCACAATCAAACTTTTGCATTTTCGATCCTTTTTAACATGGATGTCTAGTTTTGCCGTCTTTTCCTTTTTGGTCTTCTCATCATCAGCGGTATCAATCTTCAAGGAAACATCTTCCAGATACGAAGTATATACACATTCAATAAGATCTCTCTCCTCCAGTAATACTTCCATTCTGTACTTCCAATTATGGTAGTTTGTACCATCGAATAACGATATTCTATACTTTTCTTCTGTGTCTGGGCCCATAACCTTTTATTTTTGGAATGAAATTGGTAGTGGAATTCAAGATTTTTATTAGCAAAAAAGATATAATATCTATTCTGACATTTATATTGACAAGTCTAAAATAATTTCATAAACAACATATATATCATTAACAAAACAACTGTTTTATCAAATACAGAATGTTCAATTGATTCTGGCTACTTCAACAATATATACTGAGGGTCACAACAAATATCTATTAATATTGATGCGCATACTGCCCCTTCGCATCCAAGTATTGCCACTCTCTGAAACTCCATCTGCGTAAAAGCAGTCACAGCCCAGCGATGGTCTCGATTTCAGATGGTAATTAAAATCCCTTACCGATCACAGGCGTTTACGGTACCAGTCGGGGAACCAAGACAAATAATTCAAAGCAAGATTCCATACCGAAACCGAACCAGTCGCACCTTTTCCATCAAATCAGCTGCTACTTAATGCAAATATGCCGGTTGCATTCACTGGCTTTTCGTCCTTCCCCAGAAAACTGAATGGAATTCCAGATACTCTTCTCATGGAAATGTTGAGGCTGAGGAGAGATAGACGAGCGATATCTCCGGAACCGAGTATTCGAGAGGCGCCTAACACTAATGATTCCTTCGAAGAAGATGACGAGGGACAAGACAGACGAACCTACCCCACTATATTCGACAAAGCAGAAATTGTTGACAACAGCCCGATGGAAGAGATCGATGGGACTGAAGATGGATCGGAGACTCTCATTCTCAACCTGCTCAAAAACAAGCACAGCCCAACGATGTTCTTGGACACAGACAGCAGTCCAAATATTTCAAAACTCGTAGACGTTAACGGTCCCAGGCCTGGACGTAAGTTAAAGAATCCAGGACAGAGACCTGCCTCTCCAAATCCCAATATATTGCCAGTCGCACCTTTCTCATTGAATCAGGTGTTGGTGAATGCGGCAAATATGTCCATTCGGTTTTCAGGCTTTTAGCTTTATACAGGATTCCTGAATGGGTTATCGAGTCCCTCAATGATGGAAATTGAGAGCTTGACCAGAAAAATTCAAGCGGTATCAAGCCTTCAATATGGACTCCGTAATACTTTCGTAAACGAATATTGTGTCTTGGATCTCAGTAAACGGGAGGCGCCTAATAGAGACGACTCTCCGAGGAGTGAAGATACTTAAGATGGAATGAATAGTAGAAGTTATGAAAAAATCGAGCCAATTTCATTGCCAGTGCTGTGGAGTAAACTTGGCACATCCCCTTGTATAAACAAATTCCAGGCTCCATGATATACACGCACCTACCAGCAAAGAGTATTCGTGAATTTTCTCGATATTGCTCATTTCATGAAAGTTTTGTATTGTCCCTTTTTCATTCGGAGCAAAAAACAATAGAATACAGCTCCTCAAAACTTCGTTCCTTCCACAAAAATAATCATGTTCCTTAATATAAATTCCATTTCCAGTCCGGGCATGGGTATACCATGGATTAGTATGCCTTTTTCATCAGAGAGCAATTTGAGCTATGAATCAAATATCAAATGCAAATCGAGCATTTAAAAATTTCGTCAAAATAAAAAAAAAATTGTAAAATGATTGATGAATGGAACCTACTGTATACCGCCAAACAGTATGCTTCAAAAATGTTCGTATTCATCACGATAAAATTGGTTCCGATTTCATTGGGAATACTGTAAAATGTTTGTTTTCGTGAAATTTTTTCGTAACACTATCAGTCGACTTTTGACTCTCCTTGTAACATTTGAAACAGTATGCCATGCCTTCCTGTGAGAAAAATGCAAGAAAGCACACTTGACTTGGAAAATAATCTTTGCTGCCTGTTTCCTGACCAACTAACCAAGATGCGATCTCCATAGTCACTGGCTGTTCTTACCTATGTTGGGGACAATCGCGAAGAAACTTCCAGCTTTCATAACGAAGGCCGTCTCGGGCTCTTGGGCTATAAGCATTTTTTATAGAGATATAGTAAGTCAACCTTATGAAAATATTATTTGAACGGGTGGATACTACGAGTAGATGGCACTAGTGATTTCGTTTCCAAGTCATGTCTTTCATTTTTCTTACGGACCTTGTAGCCTGAATCACACATTATCCCGATAACTAAAAGATGGCAATCAAATTAGAAACAGAATTGTAATTTTTGGTTAATGTCGTAGATCATTCATGTTTTGAAGAATATTTCAATACTTAAACTTTCATTTCCTCCATAAGCTTCTATCGCCAACTCTATTCGGAAGCTTCATTATCTTTCTCTCAACATTTCACTCAAACTGACAGACAGAACTCTGCACCTACTTTACTCCTCAGACTAGGAAACTGTCATGCATTGTCAAGTAACCGAAAATATCGACATTATACTGTAGATTGCGTAACAAAAAAATCCATTTTACACAGGCATTGACTAACTTTATATCTATAAACAAAGCTATAAGTATCAACTACCTATAAATAATTTTAGGCCGCGAACAACAAAAAACTCTGTTATTAACAAAAAATATCACTACTGTAGGATTCACACACTACATATTTAACAGATAACTATGCCTTTTTCTGTTAGATATGGGTATTAATCATGCATCGGCCAGCTCAATTAAACACAATAAAAATTCCTGTTTTTTTTTAAAGATGTTTCTTCTCGATATCTGTCTTTTTCTGATGAACCACTGCAATAGCAATTTATCCACTCTCCCTCAACGTTCCATTTCACACCTTTATTCATACTTTTGAAAACATTTCATTCAATTCAATTCTTCTCTCCTATTAATAGTTATAGCGCTATCATTTCTATGTTTGGAGCAATTCGGATTCAAATAGAGTCGAATAATATAAGCCAATGTAAATTTTACTACTGCCATTAAATACCGTACATTGTCGACACATTCAAATATATTTACAAAAAACTGGTGTGCAGCATGGAAACCACCATTTTTTGATTAGTTGGCAAGTTTTTCCAGTGACATATTATGAGGGCCAAATGTTTCAGTTTTCGAATTACATTGGGTCATTCAATATTTAATAGGGGGTTTTAAGTTCTTTGGCCGGATATCTTGCGATTTTGTTATGAACTCAAATACCTGTAGGATCTCTTCTTCTCAAATTTGTTAACTTTATGTCCACGCGTTCATAAATAAGGTGTAAGTAGCAAAAATTGATTGCAACAAACGAAAATAGCGTTTTATAACAATCACAAGCTACATTTTTGAGGAATCTTGTAAATGGCGCTTCTGTTGCGCCACCTATTGGGTGATGACGGAATTAAAAAGAAAGCGTTAAATAGCGACCTGTATGTTCAATAAGAAGTGCGAGAAGTTGGTAAACGAGTTTGGGTCTGTCTCATAGATGGCGAATCATTCAAAGATCTTCCACAAGAATCATTCCAAAGGGCATTTTACCTTGAAACTGACGATATTTTGATTATTAGAGACAAAGAAAGTCGTGATAGTTAAGAAACAATCATTCAATAACAAACTCAGTCATAGCTCTATGACGGCGTATTAGGCTGGATTCAGACAGATCCGAAATTTTATCGTACGACGATCAGATAGCTTTCTGATTGGTCTAAATTGGTCTGAATTTGAATTTAGACCAATCAGAAAGCTATCTGATCGTCGTACGATAAAATTTCGCATCTCTCTGGATCCAGCCTTAGGGTCACTGTAAAAATAAAAAATTTCTCCATTGAAAGATTTTAATCTGTCGATACGCCATTGACAGATTTCAATCTGTCGATACGTCATTGACAGATTTTAATCTGGCATTGACAGATTTCAATCTGTCATTGACAGATTTTGATCTGGCATTGAGAGATTATAAGCTGTCATTGATATATTTCAATCAGTCATTGTATCAAGAAATAGTGTTGTTGCAAATGCCGTTGGGGTGAGGTCGAACTCATTCTGAGTTTCCAATCGTTGTATGTATGAAGATGGCATAATCATTCTTCTTCAAGATATTTACATATCCTTTTAGTTCGGTCATACTGAGAGACACACACCATACATCTTGATAACAAATTAATACGTGGAAGTTCAACTGGGTGTGAATTCTAGAATATTCCGTCACAGCTTATAGTAAGTAAGCTGTGATTCCGTCGAAGAATATCTCAACCTACACTGAACTTTCTAATTTCTGAACAGGACATATCTGGTTAGGACAGAGTTTAAATATATATATATATATATATATATATATATATATATATAAATATATATATATATATATATATATAGATGCTAGCATCAAGTAGGAGTAACATTCTTGAAAATGCCAACTGAGATGTTGGCGAAACGTTGAAAGTCATTACTGACAAACCAACGGATAAACTCCCAGAATACCATTTTCGCATACTCAAGCATCCGTGAAAACCTTCACTATAACATATATATATATATATATATATATATATATATATATATATATATATATATATATATATATATATATATATATATATATATATTTGGAGCCACTTAGGCGAGGCCTAAGTCTCCTTAACCCCCAGCACTCATCTTGGCAGAGTGAAGATTGTGGTTTGGTAGATGGAGGGATGGTATTTATAGCTGTATGAGAATCCGACGTTGTTGAAACTGTCGAACTGTATACAGGTCTGGTTTGGGAAGGATTAATTAATGGATTTGTTCGAAGAGATAATAATGGTTTCCAGGAATTGGGGAGTCTTTGTGAGTCGTCTCGTTTGTTGAGACATTGAGCGAGTTTTTCAATTTCTACACGATTTTCAAGAATGGTACTGCTCCTACTTGGTGCTAGCAACTGCTGTTTGAAGAACTTCTGCCAGTTTTAAAATGATTTATTCTCGGTCGTAAATTGTAGCCGATATGATCTGCTCCCTCAGCCGTCGGATTGATTATGGTTGTCGGACCTTTGGCTAATGACTGTTCAGGTAGTAACGGTCGGTCCGGTTTGTGGTGACCTGCATCCACCAAAGGACCATTTCCAGCAGATCATATCGGCTAAAATTTACGACCGAGAATAAATCATTTAAAAACTGGCAGAAGTTCTTCAAACAACAGTTGCTAGCACCAAGTAGGAGCAGTAACATTCTTGAAAATGCCAACTGAGATGTATATATCTTTAGAAAAGACAGATATCGAGAGGCAAAATCTTTCAAGAAATCAGGAATTTTCACTGTGTTTCATCTCCCTATATTTGCTCAATGAAGTAGTGATATAAGTCCCAGTATACACTGGAAGTAGTATTTTTTCAGTAGAAAACATTGAAAATAAGGCAAATTGATCATTGGAATCATTTACAGAGTTGAATTGAACTGGCTGATGCTTAGTGAAAATCCATATTCAACAGAAAATATCATAGCTTTCTGTACATTCACTAACTATTGTTAGTGAGAATCGTACGGTAGTGATATTATTTGTTATTAACAGAGTTGATTGTCGTCCGCGGCCTATAATAATTATCAATAGATAGACAGGCTTCGTTATTTTATAAAAGCTGGAAGTTTCTCCGCGATTGTCCCCAACATAAGTAAGAACAGCCAGTGACCATGGAGATTGAATCTTGGTTACTTGGGCAGGCAACAGGCAGCAAAGATTATTTTCCAAGTCATGTGCTTTCTTACAGTTTTCTCACGGCTATCGTAGCTTCAATCGTACATTTGCTGATTAGCTAGTAGAAATAATCGAAGCTTATACAACTCGTTTCATGGAAAAAAAAATTACGCGCTGCGTGAAACTTCATGTAGAAACCAGGATTTTCGTTTGTTCAAGTTTTACGAAAAAATTTAACGAAAACAAACATTTTACAGTATGCCCAATGAAATCTAAACTAATTTTATCGTTATAATTACGAACATTTTTTGAGCAAACTGTTTGGCGGTATACAGTAGGTTCTATTTTTCAATCATTTTGCTAATTTTTTTGATAATGTTGGGCAATTTTTCACACACTCGATTTGCATTTGATATTTGATTTATAGCCCAAAATGCCCTTTGATGAAGAAGGCATTCTAATCCATGGTATACCACTCTCACAAAATTACTTATGAACGTAAAAAAATCGATTTTTACCAATTTTTCGTAGTATGCCATTTTGTTGACATGAAGTTGATTCAATTTCTGACATGAATATGTGAAGGCACACGATTTGAATGTATACAAACATAAATATTTACACATAATTTTTTAATCAATTCCAGCTCATTCATATTGAACAATTTCCACACAATATAACATTTGTTTCTGGTTGGGTTTGAATGGAATATATTCAAATATGAAGCGACTTGATTTCCACAAGTGAAAATGTCAATATAAAGAGTTGATGGTCGATTGATTGACTGTACCCCGGTCCTCACAGCTGTTTCTCCTTCGGGAGAAAGGCAGAAAATATAATTTCTAGCTCAATAATCGGTAAGTGTGGGCTGCATGGAAATTAACTTCAACTGGTGAGGTCTGAATAGCCCATTAACCAACCAACCCGGTAGTATTATCTCCCCGGACCCCAACGGAAGGCAAGAGTAAGGGCCGAAAAAAAAAAACATTTCGAGTATATTCGATTGAATATCTGGTATGTTCTAGTTGATGGTAACGCACTTGAAAAACTTCCTAAAGTCAACAATTACGTATGTAAGGGGGCTTCAAAAACAATTTTTCGGAATATTCTCAAAAATTTCGAAACAATATTGAGTAATTTTTTGAAAACGCTTGATAATCGAGAAATAATGAGCATACCAGATAGCACTCATTATCCCCATTTCGACCTGCTATCCAAAATTACTGATTTTCGTGATACAGAGAAATCAAATAGAAAATGTTGGTTTGGGTCATTTTTTTGTTATCACTTTCGAATGATGTACTGAGTCAAGTCGATTTTTAGAAATCAAGAAACTCACGTCTATGCTATTTCGGCATTATTTTAAGTATTCAAGTTATTTTTCTACTAAGCATCAAGAAATAAAAAAATGATCCTATATTTTCAAAAAGTTTACAGTTAAGTTGGATATGCATTGAATATTTTGTGAAAGACTTGATCCTGATAAAAAACATTAAATTCAATTCAGTGAAAGTGTGTTTGAACAGAGTCCCATAAAGTAGAATTTATCGATTTACTGCAAACAAACAGTACATGATTCATCGCATGATGGTCCTTTACCTTTTGTATTTCCATCAGGTTTTACTGAAAATGATTCCATTCTAATGACCGGAACTCCAGTTACTGATCAACAATATACAGTAGCTTAAAAGTTCATCTATAGAGAAAATCGGTATTGTTATGCATGACAACCATGTAACCGACGAAACTTGGGACTACTTTCAAAACTCTCCCCACCCCAGCACTGCTGATCCAATATTCTTCAAAACCTTTCATATTCGATATATTCTGTCACAGAATCTACTACAAAAATATAGAGGGCTAATTTTTTTCAAATTTTTGAAACCCTGTAGAAAAATTACTTACTGATCACAACTTAGCCGAAATGAAGGAAAGCTAACATTGTGAATTTCTTGTTTTCGGAAAATCGAATACAAAATTCAGTAAAGCATTCTCTTATTATAAGGAAATGAAATTGATCCAAACCAAGATTTTCCATTTGATTCCAGCATATTTCGAAAATCGGTAAATATGTATACAGGGTCCAAATGTGAACCACGAGTGATATTCGATACGCTAACCATTTCTTGATTATCAGGCATTTTCATGAATGACTAAATATTTTCTTCAGATATCTATCAAAACATTTCGAAAATACTCATTTAAATCACCTGAGATTCAGTACATATTGAACTCAGGAAGTTTTGTAATGGAACTAGTTTCAAGAACGACGATGAACTAAAATATACTAGAAATTCGAGCGGATAGACTCCTAATGAATCATGATAAATCGGCATACTTTCCATTTTTGACGCCCTGTATATCCCAAACCGGTTGATAGAGAACGTTGTATCAATGGTGACTTTTGATAAGGATGACCTGAACTACAAAATAACAAAAACTCTAGTAACTTGACCGATATTAATGCAACTTCTTTTATTTATTTCATCCTTACTTTTAGTCAAAATACCTCATTTGTACCCAGTTGAATCAGCTACCTCTGCAATATTTTTAATATAAATTGACTCAACTTCATGAGGACTAAATGGCATACTGTAAAAAATTGACCAAAATTGGAGTTTGCCTTTCAATTATATCCGGGTAATGAGTATGCCAATAATTATTGAACACTTGCTTATTGATAATAATTAACTGAATATCTGAAAGGCATGCCGTAACAATGACCGCGTCTAACAGCTTACAGCGCTTGAAGCCGCTGCACAAAATTTGACAATTTTCCATGAAATGTCAAATTTTGTGAAGCGGCTCCAACTGCTGTTTTCTCTTATAATGGGTTTATAAAACGTTTTTATTTTTGTACCGAGCGCTATCTGAACATTAGTCGTGAGTTGAAAATTGAATCCACTGAAATATATGCACCAGTTCATACACACTGCTCAATCGCAAGCCTTAACTTTGATCTAATGAGTGACCTTGGAAATTTGTTTATTTTCGATTGTTAGGACAATGCATGTGAATACAATTGGGCAAGCTTGACATCTGTCAGCACTTTTGTTGAAAAAAGAAGGAATATTGAAGAAGCAACATCAATCGATTTGATGGATTGAATTTAATGATCAGGAAATTCTTCGAACTGATAATTCATTTCAATCAATGAGTGCTTTACGTACGCATCTATCCTTTTCTAACGCATTTGTGAATACAGGACATACATACATTTATGGACACCGGTGTAACACGGGTCGCTCTCTAGAAAGACCAGGTTATTATGCTCAAATCAAAACAAAAGTTGCATGAACATCTACGTTAACTATTTCTTGATAATAACACAAAGAATAACACAAAAATTAAATTCCGTTCTTTAAACTCCGTGTTGGATGCAGCCATCATAAAAATAATAGCAAAATTATTGACAAATAGAACCTAGTGTATACTGCCAAACAGTATGCTTCAAAAATTTTGATCAATCTCACGATAAAATTAGTTCAGATTTCACACTGAAAAACGTTGATTTTCAACCAATTTTGTTCGACTTTTAGTCGAGTTTTGACTCACTTTGGTACATTTGAAACAGTATGCCTCCATTATTTTTGTTATTTTTATTTTTTTAAGTAACGAATACACGGCAGCCTGTAAAAAGTTGTCCAAAATTTTTTTTAAGCTTCAATTATTTTCTCTCTCGAAGGCATACTGTAAAAAATTGGTTCAAGGATTTGTCACGGTCGCTCAGTCTATAGTGTCAAAACTGTTTTGAGGCTTCTTCAATTTATTAGGAGATTCAATTATTTACCCTCTCGAAGGCATACTATAAAAAATTTGTCCAAAAAATTTGTCACGGCCGTTCAGTCTATACTGTCAAAACTGTTTTGAAGCTTTTTTAGCTTTATCTCAACATTTCAGTCAAACCATTGTGAAAAAACCAACATATATATCTTCACCTACTTTACCCTTCAAAGAAGACACTGTTTAGGGGTGTCCGGCAAGGGGGTCTAACCGTAGTGAGTGTCCGGCAATGAATGATGAGATTTCTAATATAATTCCGAAGAGAACATACAAAAACTGAGCTTTATACTTCAACGATATTGAGGTACTATTTTTATACACCTTTGCTGCCTGTTTCCTGCCTAAGAAGGTAACCAATATCCAAACTACATAGGCACTCATCGTTCTCACCTGTGTTGGGGACATGCGCAGAGAAACTTTCAGCTTCCATAAAATAACGAAGATCTGGCGGAAAAAAAGCTGTGGCGCAGACGGAATCGTAGATTACTAACTGACACATATCAAAGCAGTCTTAAAAAAAGGGATGAGAAATGAAATTCACAATTATAGATCAATTGCTTTCCTTTCAAACACCTCAGAACTCTTCGGAAACATACTAATAAATGCCTAACTGATTTCCTTTTTAGAGAAAAATCTTGTCATAACTGAGTGTCAGAATGGTTTCAGAAAAGATCGATCTACTATAACTGCAATATATCAGCCCTTAGTAGAAATATGTGAATCTCTGAATAAAAAGAAAATACAATGATAATGTGTCTGGACCTTTCGAAAGCTTTTGACAGTGTTGACTATAATATTCTCATTGAGAAGTTGGACAAGTATGGAGTAAGAGGACTCGCAAATGAATTGTTGAAATCAAGCTCATCAAATAACAGCAAGTGATAGAGTCATATTCGAAAGGGAATGTCATCAAATCTGATAAATACCCCAATTAAGAGGGGTGTTTCTCAAGGGTCAATCTTGAGTCCCTCCCTCTTATATATACTTCACACCAATAAAATCCCAAATGGAATAAAAAGAAATGTGATTTCGAATGCAGATGATACTTCTGTCATTATCAATGAAGAAACCGACGATCTATCTTGTGAAAAAGTAATACAACACATGCAAGTATAAGTAAATTGGTTCAGAGCAAATAATTTCACAATGAATGTAGATGAAAGTCAAGTATTGAATTTGAATAGACAAGGACACGAGAAAATTTCTTTCGATCAATGACGTAAAATTGAAACTTCAGAAAATATTAGGTTTCTTCGGCTGCATCTGGAACATAGGCTTACTTTATGATATGCGTGTTAGACTTTTCGGAAGAATCGATCATTTTTATGTGTTGTGTTGTGATCGTGTGTTACAGTTTTGTCAAAATTATGTTGCTTTTGATAGAAAGTATTGCTGGAAAGTCCTCTAGAGGAAGCCACCCACTCACAACGCCCCCTCATAGCAAATATCGTCCCTAGGGGTTAATAAAAAACGTCTATCCACATCATGGCGTTGTCTCTCGGGAAACAAGAATTTTACGTAAAATTGCACCCAGTGAACGAAGCTGTGAAGGTTCGCTGTGCTACTTCCACTACGAAACGACTTCCCAGCATGCGCATAGAAGATCGTTGCAATCCCACCTACAGCACTTACAAACTAATTCATCAAACAACATTCGTTCAACGTTTTGGATTTTATGCAATTCGACTCATTCGTAACATTCTCTAGATGGGGAAAGTAAATAGTAAAAGTTGTCTTATTATAGTGAAGGTGCTTCCAATAAAAACAATTGAGATTTGATAGTATTAATAATAAACGGAGGCAGATTCAGGAAAGGAGGGAGACAATCTTTCAAAATTCAATATTCAGGAAAATGAAAATTTTCTGTTTATGACTAGGTATACTTATACTAAGACCTATATGATAGGTTTTACGTTCTGAGAACGTTATAGGAACGGCTTCTAGATCATTCAAACAAGTTCTCCCATTTTTTGAAACTATAATTTGGACACTTGATAGTCATACCAATCACTACTCATGTCGTTCAAAACGCGTCAGAGGAATTCTGTAGATGTGACGGATTTTTTCATAGTGGGTATGGAATGCTATAACTCATATGTCTTTATATTCAATACGAGTTGTTTGCTTCTTTGATTGATATATGTTTGTGGTCCTGATGAAAAAAGTGATTGTTGATAAAAGTTATATAGGCAAGTCTGCGAGAGCAATTATTTAAGTAACGATTCAGATATTCCTTTGCCATGGTACTCACCTTCAGCCAGTTTCACTGCGCACCGAGGGTGGGACTGATTTAGACAAACTATATGGCACTGGTAAAAATAACTTCATTATGTAGGAATGCGGTACTACATAATGAGGTTATTTTTATGACTCAATTCATATTGAGTCCTTATGAACCTTTGTCCAACATGGTTGTGGTGAAAGGTCCTGGAAGTTCTCTGTTCATCTACATTATTCTTTCCCAGTTTGTTAATATTCAACTCATCGTAAGCCTTTTTTGAGTCTAAAACACATTGCATCATTTCACTGTTTCACTGTGATGTAATGAAAAAGAAAATTTTCGATAGTTTTTTTGAAATTTAATAATGTAATATGGAATATCCCTCATTTAGGCTTTCACATTTCCATTTGAGATACCACAGGGATTATTTTCAATTAGTATCTACGGTTCCAATACACGTACTCAGTTATCAGAAATGAATATTAATGAGGATATGGCAGGTTTACTGCATAAGTGTGATTTTGTTCTATTTATAGAGTAACTCTTGCAGAGCATTTGAATGAAAAGTCAGCTGCTGATGGTATATTCTGAAGGCTACAAATTAAAATCTGAGTAACCTGTAACAATAGGAAGGTACATCAATGATAGACATGGTAAGAACAAATAGGTTGCGACAAGTGATACTTCAAAAAGTGCACGTTGTTACACCAACATAGCCTGGCAGTAAGATTAACCTCGCCTTTATTGACCAGGCAGTGGCACAAACTGAAGAAGAAGGCAGCAGATATGAAATTCGGGATGATTGGCTCATATAACAAAAAGAAAATGTATACACCTCTGTTTTAGTCCTAAATCCTCGAATGGCAGTTAGTTTCACACTTTATTTCAATGAATGAGGTGGTTACTGATAGTATACTGATTGCGTAACATTTATAAGGTTCAAGAAAAAACTGGAGTTCAACAAAATGCTCCTAATAGATATCAATAATCAGCTGGGTCTTCAAATGAGATTAAAAGAGAGATGGATGGATTGGCCCTCATACTAAACGAATATATATAATACACCAGACTATCTTCGTTGATAAACACCTTCCAGGAATACATTTTGACACAATAGGGTATAACAAATGTATTTGTTTGTCTTGTGCTATGCTTCATTGCGGTCACTTGTTTTCCGTTAAACACCTATATCATAGCTATCAGTTAAAAAATATTCCAATGAATATTGCCATATTTCTGTCTTTGTAATTGGTTAATAATTGAAATTTTCAAACCCCACTGGGTTTCAAAACTACCTTGTGGTAATTTATAGCTACGGTGACAATGAAAAAACATCCGATGACTCCGAGTAGCACGATAAAAAAGTACGGTATTCTTCCTGAAAAGTTATTTCGTAATATCAATTCTCGGATTGATCAAAACACTTGAGTCGAATTTTTTATATATACAAGAATTTTATTCCTGCATTTTTTTCGCGGCAACCGGTAGCTCCGAGGAGTTGCATCAATCAGTCAGTTGCTGCAATTCGGTGACATTTTTTTCATTGTCTATATAAAAAATAGCACTAAATGCTACAAGATTGAACGCAGACGGTATCTCAAGTAATATCCGATTTCATTCATTTGTATTTATTGAATTGCAATTAACTTACCTTCTCAATTTTTCAATCTCTTCGAACTCAAATGAAAGAGATATACAAAGTTACCATTTTTCCCAATGAAATTTTGAGTTTGCAGCAACAAAGGGTATTGTTACGATCTTTCTTTGGGTTCGTTTATTGAATCGAAACAACACTTCACTACTTTTATCACAACTCTTTATCACTATACAAGACAATCCAACGCTCTGTTCTAAGACTCTCTGAACTGGAAATTCTGACTTAGTCTTCCTCTGATAAAATTTCTACTGTCCGATTGAACTCTCTACTTCGACTTCTGCACTTAGCAATACCAAAGCTCTCTTCACTAGAAACTCCCTATGACTATCTCTGCCGTAGCGATGAATCGCTTCCGTATATATACTTGCTTACTCCTGTGGGGAATCTTCCAGTAAATCTCGATGATCGAATTTTCTCGGCGAGCCGCGATCTCGCAGGTGAACAATATTCCTTCGACCCCTCATATTATTTTGCGTTTATGAGCGACAGGGCCGGCGCTAGGAGATTTCGTGACATTATCCCCCTCTCAATTTTGATCGTCCCGATGAATTTTCTTTCGTCTTAGTAGTGTCGTTTTTCCACTTCATAACTAGAGGGTCTACGATTCCTTGGCATTGAAGAGTGTTTGCAATAGATTCTTCCACAACACTCATAGTAGAACCTTCATCACAAAGGGTATATGTTTACATCATTCCAATTCTACTGGAACAAATTTCAAAATTGTTAGATTCCAATTCGCGATATTCAGGCTGGTATGACATACAACTTCATCATTCTCGAATCTTCCTCCCACAGTGGTCTCTTCAGCTTTGTGTAATAGTTCGTGATGGTACTTTGGACATCCATCAACAACGCAAATTTACTTTTCCGTGCATTTGTTCGTCTGATGTCGTGGGGTGAGACATAAAAAGCAAGAGTTCAGCCAGTTCCTAAAAAGGGGGAGAAAACTTGTAATTTTGACCAATTGCACTCACTGCTTTCTATCATTTCCAAAGTCATGGAAAAACCAATCAATATGAAGCTCATCAAATATCTAGAGAAATCAGAAATAATTAATGATCGACAATACGGATTTTGCCATCGAAGAACAACCAGTGACTCATTGGCTTATGTTTCTCATATTTGGCAGCAATCGATCGAGAAATTCGGAAAAACGTTAGCTGTTGCACTCGATATTTCGAAAGCGTTTGATCGAGTTTGGCATCGAGCTTATGGTATGCCTCCTCAGTTGTGTGCTTTGTTGAAGAGTTTCTTGTCTGATAGGTCTCTGTATGTGGTTGTTGATGGAGTATCATCTGATATTCTCCTTATCAATGCAGGTGTTCCACAGGGTTCAGTTCTAGCGCCTACTTTGTTTCTGCCTCATATCAATGATTTGCTCGAGAAAGCATCTTGTTCAATACATAGTTTCGCGGACTACAGTACTCTTCATACCAGTTTCTTCTCCAGTGTTCCCATACCAGCTCGAGAAACAAAAATTCAAAGCAACATTCACGTCAATAAAATTAACGACGAATGGGCAAATATAATAGAATGGGGTAAGATGAATTTGGTGGAATTTAATGCTACGAAAACCTAGGCATGTCTCTTCTCAAGAAAAGCTGATCTATCATCATCAAATATCCAGATGTCAGGAGTCACTATTCCTACAAGATCAAATGTCTCGATGTTTGGAATTACGATCAGTGATAATCTCTCATGGGAAAACCATGTGAGATCGATCGCTGAAGGTGCTTCCCAGAAACTTGGATTTCTATTTCGTGCGAATAAATACTTCACTTCTCGTCAGCTTCTACTGATCTACAAGGCTCAGATACGACATGTCATGGAATACAGTTCTCATGTGTGGAGTTCGACACCAAAACATTCATTGAGGCTTCTCGATTCCATCCAGAGAAAGGCAATTCGTCTTGTTAGTGATTCTTCGCTCACAGACTCGCTCACTTCATTGGAACATCGTAAAAGGGTCGGAGACTTGTCTCTCTTCTATAGATAAGTACTTTCACGGTCGATGCTCTTCCGAATTGTTATCAATCGTTCCCCGCTTGGCAATATCTACACGGATGACCCGACGAGTACAGAATTCCCACCCCTTTGTTGTGAATTTGGAAACCTGTAGAACTCCTCTTGCTCAGGGATCTTTTTCCAATAGAACAGCTAAGGTTTGGAACTCCTTGCCGAGAGAGGTTTTTCCTGAGGCTTACAAACTTCAGAAACTCAAAGTAAATGTTAATTCGTATCTCCTGTCCCTTGATTCACGCGGTGTTCTTTTAACATCACAGGGCTTCCCTTTCGTGTGAATCTGCATAAAAAAAATTCCAACGGTCATCAGGAATCATTTTCTTGAAATATCGCAAAATGAAAGTTGGTGTTTTTTTTACAAAGACTACACTGAAACTTAGATATAGTGGAATTTTTCATTGTAAAGATATGTCTCTGCTTCTTTTCCCTTCTTTCTATGCTCGAATGAACAAAACTGAATTCTTCAGTGAATTCCTCCAACCGAGTTGCAAAATTTTCGATTGAAATAGTTTTTTATTCAAATTCTTGGCATACTTACCCCATTGTAGTTTCAAGCTGATTGGTAGTTTTTCGACTAATTCTCTAATAATTTGGATTTATCAAATATTCTGAGCAATCTTGGCTTTTGAAAACTACTGTTGTATTCTGTATACAATTGGATAGTTCTATGATATTTGCCATAGTCTCTTCTCTTATTAGTCTCATGTATGCAATTCGATTGAATACTTTGTCCAGAGTATCGTCGGTTTTTCCAAATCTCTTCTCTAACAAATTGAGAATGCGGTCAATCGCGACTGGGAAATTCAATAAGGCATCAACAGTTTCTCGAGCTGTTTCCTTCAAACACTTCTGCAGCCTGCTCACATTTTCTCGATTACTGAATTGGCAAAGGGCTGTTGTTTCTCTAAACTGTGTGATGGAATTGGGCCATTTTAACGTATTTCCTCCAAAATAGGGTGTCTTCAGATACTCTCTCGTGACAATTTTTTCCAGAAAATTCATTTTGTCAATATCAATAATTGTCGGTTTTATGGAACTTTTGGCGACGTTATGGTCATTGTCGCCTGTAGTCACGTTGATATTGATCATCCAATTATTGGATATTTTCCGTTTCATCTTCATCACGTTCTCCATCATCAACTTGTAATGTTTTTAGATCCAGTTCTAATCATGCGTTTTTTTTTTCGTTGTAGTTTCTGCCTCTGTTTCTAATTTCAATTTTCTCATCATACTTGTTCTAGTTTTTTTTGAATTCTGTCTGTCACTATCATTTGACTTTCTCGACGATCTGTCACTGCATTTTCTTTTTGAGATTCCATTCGATTCTGGTACTTTCTTCTCAGACCCCAATCTTTTCTTTCGGACATCATCATAAGGGGTGTTTCAAGGCTGGGAGGACCAATGTAATTCAATGATTCACGTAAGAAATAAATGTCAGGTCAGACTATTCATTCAATACTCTGACAACAACAACATTCAACAAATCATGTATAGGGTGAAAATAGAATATAACACCTGGGATATTCGTTAAAAGACATTATGAGAATTTAAAAAAATATATTTTATCAATTTGATTTTCATGAAATGCTCATCAGATTCAGGTCTGCTCTACTTGCTCAATCATTTCTCACCGAGTAGATGTAGATATATATCCTGATCGATCTAATCTAGGCTCAAATGAAGACAATCGGATTGAGTGACCGACACAAAAAAACGGACGTCTGCCAGCTAGACTTGCTGGAAGGTATATCTAGCAACATATGATTTGTGCTACTGGATTTGAACTGTTTCAGTTCTCAAATCCCTAATTTCACCCTATTGAGTTATTCTCGAATTCTAAAGTCAATAAATATGATTATATTATCTCGAACCTGATTTATCATTCAATATAGAGAATATTCTATCCTTAATCAAAAACTTTAATCATATTTTCATAAATTTATATAAATTATCGAACGAAACCAGAAAAAAATTGTGGAAATGTGTAATTTGAAGGGCAATTCTTTGCTATATCAATGGCTCAGACAATTTAGATTCAATTCAGATGATCATAATGAGTAGAATTGTTATCCAAACAGAAAATTTATTGTAAAGGCGAGTTCTGAAATTCCCTCTCTGTTTGTGACAAACCACAAACAGAGATGGAGGCATCAGTGATAGAATTGATGGAAGTTACTGTTGAATTTCAGAACTCGCCTTAAATATCCTAATTCCAAAAAGGTTGAGTGATATCAACAATATCTTCAGATAATATAGAGTACTCTGTTCAAATATGTACTCAGGGAAAAGTACGGGACATTCCTTCATGAAGAAGAAAAAAATATTTTTTGAGTTTGAGTGAAATTTCAATACTAACAGTTCCATATTTTTCTTGTGTACAAATATCCAATGAATACTATGTGTTTGATCTAATTCACGAGTGTTTGGTATACGAATTGAGTGCGGAAAAGTGACTGGTATGTGGTTTTCAGATGAATTCTTGTCAACTTTTTCTATGTGAATAAACCGTCTCCCAATTAGCACACATATATTGGTTCTACAAGAATTTGGGGTGACTGTGGGCTTACCTCTTTCTCCATTTCCAGGTGATATTTATGTGAATGATGCTTTCGTAGAAAGTAATCCAAATGGTCGAAAAGTATGGTGAAGATTTGCTGATAATGTTTTGGCTATATGCAGTCATGGTCGAAATGAACTTGACATTTTTTGAAACACATTGACAAACAAGACTCAAGCATAGAGTTCACCTCGGAAACAGAGAATAACGATGAATTCCTTCCCTACATGTAATAAGGAAATCAACACTTCATGTAGACACAAGTGTGCATCGAAAGAAAACATATAAGCACAGATATCTCCTTTATGATAGAGCAAAAATAGGAAGTCATGCAATTCATTGGAGAAATCGATGAAGAGATCAACTTTATATAATCATTATTTTGAAAAAATGGATATCCAGATTTTTTTATAGGAAAAAACATTGATGAAAATTGAGAATCGTAACATACCCCACAGTCGAGACATACAACCTACACAAACTACAATTTCTGTAGCAAAAATGATAACTTATGTCCCTCGACTATCTGAAGAGATTGAAGGGATCGGCAACAGATTTAATGTTTTGAACAACATTCTAAACAACAAATACTTCACGTTCAATACTGACATATACTCAACCAATCAACAGAACAGAAAACACAAATAATTGTATTTATCAAATTCCTTGTTCGTGCGGTCAAAAATATATTGGTGAAACGTCAAGACCTCTTAAAGTGAGAAAGAGTGAGCACCAGATGTGCATCAGAGCAGACAAATTACTGGATCAAAAATATCACAACACATGCTCACTGCCTGTGGAGATCACACAGCAGAATTGAATCTGCTTTTATCATGCTGTCTGCTGTGGTATATGTACAACATTGTGAACAATATATCGGCCAAAAAAGAAGAGATTATTGAATCAATAGGTAACTTGATATGAATTTGTGTTATCATTGGAATCTGGTCACTTGTATATTTCATTCAACCTCAGAACACACCTCTGCTCACCGCTTTATACCGGACATGAGCCGCTACTCCAACCACTAGTCTACCACTGCGCTTGTTATTGGGATTTCAAGATCTGGTGGCAGTGGACGAACTAAAGTTTTCTATTGACAGGTGTCTGTCAGGGTCAGCTGTTTGTTGTTCACTTTACGTCTTCTACTGATATATATTCAAAATTTCATCTTCAAATTCGCAAATCACATTTCATTAGAAATTTCAAATGTTTGTTTTATGCTAAAATCGCTACAGCTACAACATAAAGTTTTCAATTTTCTGACTTTTGATAATCTTATATTCTTATATCTAATAATGATATTCAGTTTTATTTTCGAATGTTAACTGTACAGAAATTGAATAAATTGCTGCTTCATAGCGACATTTACCTTTCGTAATAATTTGAACAAATTATTGCCTCACTTTTACTTCCTACAACCGATATAGAATTGATAATGACATTTCAATACCAGTATTAACCTTGTAGCGAAACGCGCGTCGAGTGCAAATAATATCAGTTTGGTGAATAAATGATCTTCACAAAAAAAATGTTCAGGGAATTATAGGAAATATCAACAAGAACAATTTTCATAAAACCATTTTTTGTACAAACGAAAAGTGCAACTACCAACCAATACCGACTTTGAAAGAACAATAAGCGGATAGTAAATGTTCAAAATGAGTTCGTCGCCAGAAGAACAGTGATGTAACCATAATATTTTTACGAAAATCCAACTCATGTATAAAATATCCCATAAGCCGCCGTGATTTTGTCATTATGACAGCGAACAAACTTTGCCTCAAATCTTTCAGCGACATAACGGAACCTAACACCTCGTTTCCACGATGCAATTTGTCGCTGCAACTTCTCGCGGCGACTTGTCGCTGCCAGATATGTCATCTAGCTGTCAGTTTGCATTGCCAATATTAAAAAATAGGACTGTTACCAAAATGAACGTCTATATTATCACAACTGATATATAATTTCATTCATTTCTAATAATTGATATTGTGATTAAATCACCTTATTACTCAACTTGATTCCCCAAGTCTCGAAAAATAATTGAAATGTTCAAAATCAATATTCTTCACAATGATGCCACCATATATTTGTGGTTTGCAGCAACAAATTCACCATAGAAATAACTAAGTCGCTGCAACTTATCGCACCAAAAAAGATTCGTGCAACTCGAAAAACTTGCATGAACACATGCAATTTTCTGGAGTTGCAGCGACAAACTTGCATCGTTGAAACAGGCTATTACTCTTGAAAGCATAGCAACCAGAATTGTAAACAAATCTTTGACGGCGTCTTTGTCAATTCTTCACTTGCGTTGTCAAAAGAGTATATCTGATCTGTGAAAATGAAATATAAGAATTGTGTTTTTAACAATTGTATTTTTCCGTTGAATTGAATGAACCAAACTGTATTCATTAAAATGTCGTACCGAATTACACTCGAGCTTTTTTTTTGTCGAAGAAAACTTGACATTTATGATTCGAGTTCACTTGCCTTCCGGCAAATTAACTCAAAAAACTGACAGAAATAATTACTCGTCCTACGGACTCGTAATTTTCTCAGAGGCAGTTTATTTCGTTGAGTTGCCAGGCAACAAAATTCTCATCGAAATGTCAAGTTTACTTCGACGAAAAAAAAGTTCTCGTGTAATTATGAGCAAAAAAATGGATGATGTCATTTAAAAAAATGGGGGTCAATTTTTAGGGGTAAGAACATTCTGATATTGAGTCATGTTGTTTCAATAAAAAAAAATCCACTTCCACGATAGGTAGCTCTTGGCCTATAATCAAATCAGGGTTGAATGCTGGGTATACACATCCACATCAGTTTACGAGCTCATCTTACGAATGTGCTAGTATTTTTTTCATAAATTTTTTTTTGATTTGGAGGACAAAAAGGCAAAAAATTAGTCATTTCTCATTTTATTTTTTGGCAGTCTTTCAAACTCAGTTGACGTCCAAACAGGCGTTCCGTCATATGGAAGCAGGAAACAAATGCAGCGACCACGCGCGGCAAAATTCTCCCGAACCCCGCTTCCCCCACCGCAGCGATGTTATAAGCCACAGGTCATTCAACCCGCACGGTCCCGGCTCGCAGCAACGAACCAGTGTATTCACCGTTTCCACAACTACTTATTTCGTATTTCGAGATTCCCAAATAAAATCGGCGAGATGTCGTGACGCAATTTTCATTTTCCTCGAGAGAAAAAACCGGGGTAGCGAGAGTGTGAATCACGGTAGGCAGTTCGGTGGTGACAGTTCAAACGGATAACAATTGAAGCTAACCTAGATTCGAGTCGATGACTGAACATAATCGGTGGCCAGAGATAAGCGAAAATTCGTAGTGAAAAGGGTTTAGATTTCGGTGCTGTTCTACCGGCTATCCTCGAACCATTTCGAATGAAAGTGTGAGCCGGCTTTCCCTGCAGTGAGGTGTTTAATGGGTGTTTTTTCTTCTCCGGAAAAGATTCGAACCAGTGATCGAAAAATGTAAGTACTTTCATGTGACGATCATTTTTTTAACGATTGAATAACGTGCAAAGGCCGCATTCTTTAATAGCGAAGCTTGTGGAGGTCATCGACCTCGCGCGTAATGT
The DNA here is from genome assembly GCA_032362365.1 of Zygogramma bicolorata. Taxonomy (NCBI): domain Eukaryota; kingdom Metazoa; phylum Arthropoda; class Insecta; order Coleoptera; family Chrysomelidae; genus Zygogramma; species Zygogramma bicolorata. The sequence goes on along the minus strand of JAVJAQ010003311.1, from coordinate 182,856 downwards.
AGGTCAGTACTGGTGGGCGTTGACTTGCGCAGTTTTCAGACGAAATGTCATTACGATCATTAGACGTCCGTTTTCAAGGTACCTATTCGCAATCGTTCTGAATGGCTTCATGTTTTTTATTCGGTGGCTAGTAGAGTAGGGATTGTAATGATTTTTGGTTTCCGATTGCGAAAACCGCCCGCTATCATAACGCTGGTTGCTTGTTTGCCAAAATGCGAGAGAGCCGAGGAGAGTCTCTTTTCCTTTGAAATATGTACCCATCCATACCTAGGTACACAAAATATGTTTCGAATATAAAAGTGGGTAATACTACATTGAATATTGGGAACATGCTGGCTCATATCTAAGTATTTTTTCCTGACATATGGGAGACCCCAATTTACCTTAATTTATTTTGTTCCGAGAATTGTCTCTAAAATTTGTAATAGTAGGTTTATTATGAAACTACTTAGTTGTCATAGGAGGGGATTGAGACAAGAGTGATTTTCATGGAACAATCTAGCGTTTTTTTTTATAATGATATTCATTATGTTATAGATTCTTCACAATGATACAGAGTTTCAATCAATTAGAAATCAAATTCAGTGGCTACCTACATCGGTTCAGAATAAAATCAGCATTTCCAATACAATATTGAACTCTATTAGGACTAGCATAATTGAATAATTGTAAATATTCCTTTCACTTACAGATCAGAGAAGAAATCGGATTAATTACAATTCCTATGTTCAATGTAAATATGAATAGAATGTTTATAGTATTTCTATGTCCATGGTAATACCCGAGGTAATACCATTAATTACAGTTTTGTAGGATTTTTCAAAAAAATGCGAGGAATTACTGTTATTGTGTTCAATAAGAACTATCAGTTTGTAAAAAAATAGCGTATGCAACTTTCATGTAATGTTTATTACATGATCGTTACATAATATAAAAAAAATTACCCTCGGAATATTGAATGACATACCTATGGACCTATGTTTGGTTTTACATGCCACTTCAATTTTTCCACAAATGAAAATCGCATTTGTAAAATGCATTCTGAATATTTGGATTTGTGCGAAATTATGAAAATGAAACTACTTAATTTGAATGCAATTGTGATATGCAGTGTGATCCATCAAATGTTTTTGATATTAATTATTCCATGATTATCTAGATGCACTAAGAATGGCTTTATGTCGAACAGTACGCATACAGGGCCGGCGAGAAAAAATAAAATTCATTCAAGAATGAAGTAGGATCCTCCATATCGAAAAATACAACATAATATATTTCAGAAAAAATTATCAAAATCGTTAGTCATGCTCAATCCCAAAGTCATATCTTGTTATTGAAATAATATTTTTGGAGAATTTTGTATTACTCCCGTTTGAAATGTTTTTTCAGTATTCAGATTGATTACATTAAATTCAAGCTTATTTGCAATCTTTTCTTGAGTTTTACAGGTAACAGCCAACTTCATTTTTGTCGCAATGGTTTTTAATAGAATTCTTGAATTTTGCAAATATTTTTTCACGAGCCGTAGCTTTCAACACTAGTGAAATAATGTGCATACGAGGAAAATTTCAGTCAATGTATCAATATTGAAATATTCATGAAAATGCCTTAAATTAAAACAGATATCAATAAATTATATCAAAACTATTGCAAATAGTAATAGAAAAAACAAACGAACGCTCGAAGTACATCTTGTCAAGCTGTTTGCTGTTTGATTTCAAAATTTTGATTATTAACTACTCAAATATCGTCTCAAAAAACAAAGTTGAGCGGCTAACGAAAAAAATTTGAAAACAAGTATATTTTAGAATTCGAAAAAGTTATGCCAGAAAGATCTTATTTTTTATTTTCAAACTTTTCTTGAGTTTTCATTTTTTCAGGTAACAGCTAACTTAATTTTTGTCGCAATGTTTCTTAACAGGATTCTAGAATTTTGCAAATATTTTTCCACGAGCTGAAGCCATTACCACTAGTGAAAAAATGTGCATACGGGGGAAATATCAGTCAATGATTCAATATTCAAAATATTTATGAAAATGCCTTAAATTGGAACAGATATCAAGATGAAATACTAAAAAACTTCTATTTCCACTAGTAATAGAAAAAACAAACGAACGCTCGAAGTACAACTTGACAAGCTGTTTGATTTCGAAATTCCGATTATAAGGTAACTAAATATCGTCCCAAAAAACAAAGTTAGTGGCTAACAAAAGAAGTTATATTAGAATGATCTTATATCGGCTCATCTATATTTAATCAGACCACCGAAAAAATAATCCATTGGAGAGTAATTCACAAATTTCCAAAAAAAAATTGAAATTTCGATAATAGGCGTTAAGTACATCTTATCCAATCCATCTTGGCATAGAACTGATAACATATATGCCCATCAATTTCTGTGAAGTATTTTAAGTCGAAAAAACATCTATTATATGTGTTCACTCTGTTGAAATTTATTCCCAGAAGGTATTTTTTCTTTCGATATGGTCTACACTACCAGTCTGCAATGGAAAAAGTATCTGAGTTTGTGCCAAGATGGATTGGAGAAGCTGTACATCTTTCGAATTTGAATAACTTTAATGAATAATATTTTGTTGGATTTACCCTTTTCTCTCTCCCCACCCATTTGCCCCCCTCTTCCCTCCCATCCCTCCCACCACTCCCTCGCCCTCTCTACCTGCTACTTTCTCTCTCGTGTGTGTTTCTACATTTTTTAATTCCTTTCTCAAGCAGGTGATTCACGATCAGCAAAAATTGAAAGAAAATGCTGATACCATCCCTCCCACCACTCCCTCGCCCTCTCTACCTGCTACTTTCTCTCTCGTGTGTGTTTCTACATTTTTTAATTCCTTTCTTGAGCAGGTGATTCACGATCTGCAAAAATTCAAAGAAAATGCTGATACCTATGGGATCTCCGATTCCTCGGTTCACGCTATGTTCTCAGAGGATTTTTTCCTTGTGACTGGAGATAAAAGAGTAGTTTGAACTGTTTGAAGTTTTCATTCGATAATGTCCGTATAGCAGTAACGTAAGTAACAAATATAAGTGGTATAAAAACCGGAAGATTCATAACTCAAAGAAAAGGGTTAACTCATGACATAACCGAGTATTGAAATGAATCTGGATCTGATTTTTTTCATGTATAAAACTTGGTAACAGACAAGACCTAATGAAGAGTTTGGTCAGACATCAAACTTGAGTGCTAAGTACCTATAAGTATGTAGCTGAAAAGGCAAGCAATGATGAGAGTTTCGCGTCCTGTGGGTTATCTATAGGCTACAGCCAACGTTTCTCCGAATCACCTTTTTCTTTCCGCCTCTCTACATCATCAGCTCTTGATGTTTATGAGGCGCAGACGAGGGCGCAAATAATACCTTGAATATCAGTGATGAATGATGAATTGATTGGGGTCTCTTGAAATTATGTATGAATAATCAAGAAAATATATGATTCAAGCGACGACATCCGTAAGAAAAATGCAAGGAAAGGCACGTCTTAGAAACGAACTCCCTAATGCCATCTATTAGTGGGATCCATCCCTTCAATTTGTAATTCTGTTTGGTTGGCCAACTACCCTAGTTCACTATAAACAATGGTTCTACTCAAGAAATACCTCATTTTCAATGAACTCCCTCCGACCTATCCTAGGAAACTTTTTGTATTAGAGAAGTTCGGCACCAAACAGACGTTAAGTTCTACCGCAGAAAAGTTGGCAACTAATCTCTCTTCTATAGATATTTCCTAGGATATTCATTTAAGCGGTCGTTGCTCTTATGAAATTCGATTATGAGTCGTTTCACCTTTATCTTTTTTTTTTTCGGAGCTCGAGCTTGGTTTCTCAAAGCGTTGGAACGTATTGCCGAAAGGAGGTGTTTCTCTAAACGCACAATTTTCAAGAATTCATCTTTTCATCTCGTAGTTGCCAGAAGATTTTTTTTTGTGTACACTAATTAACACAAGTTCTCCATCAGATAACACTTGATTCAGTCAAGAATCTATTAAATTTTTCTAGACTCTATAGTGCTAGACAATTTTGGAAATGAGACCATTTTCGTTCCTTAATTTTTTTGAATTTCATCTCGTAGTTGCCAAAAGATTTTTTTTTGTGTACACTAATTAACACAAGTTTTCCATCAGATAACACTTGATTCAGTCAAGAATCTATTAAATTTTTCTAGACTCTATAGTGCTAGACAATTTTGGAAATGAGACCATTTTCGTTCCTTAATTTTTTTGAATTTCATCTCGTAGTTGCCAAAAGATTTTTTTTTGTGTACACTAATTAACACAAGTTTTCCATCAGATAACACTTGATTCAGTCAAGAATCTATTAAATTTTTCTAGACTCTATAGTGCTAGACAATTTTGGAAATGAGACCATTTTCGTTCCTTAATTTTTTTGAATTGAGTAACGGCGTTCAAAGTGAAAATAGTTTCTAGACTTCATCATATCTTGCTCCGTATCAATGTTTCAGATTTTTTGAAATCCTATAGAAACGAACTCATATGAACTTGTTGCGTGAGTGAGAAACAACATGCGAATGAATTATAATATTTTTCAATAAGAATTTTCTTAAACAGTTGTGCAATATTGCGATTGTATTTGGAAATGCACAAATACGAAATATTTATGCTGAACTGAGATGCAGTCAAGGAGACTTCGAGTCAAAGTTGAATTGAAGTGGACGGTACTTGAAAAAAATCAATTTCAACAAAAATTATCACAGTTTCCTGTTCGATCCATACTAACAATGGCCTCACAAAAGCGCGACACGTGTTTCGCTATTCAATTGCTTTCTCAAGCAGGATGAAAAAAAATTATAACTTTTCTTCATGAAGTATAACAGAGAACCACCCCGTGATATTATAACAGTACATGAGAAACACTTTGTATATCGTCAATTGAAAATGCCAGACTCAAGTTAGTCATGTAACATTCTGAATAAAAGTTGGAGTTCTGTTTGAACTGGATTATCAAAGAATAAATGTTTCAGATTATAATGATAGGAATATGTTTTCATCCCCCTAAATATTGGTCGAATGTTCTTTGAGGAGGTAAATGTGTCATTGAAACCAATTTTTCAGTTTTATCTCATCTGAAAATGAATTTCCTTTATTATCAGTTTCCAGGGCAAATTGGTGTATTTTGCCCTGATACGTTATTTCAATGTTATGAAAGAGCAAAATTGACTATTTTGTCAGTTACGTATCGCATTTTTCGTAAATTTGGAGATTGAATTGAAAAATATATTGAGAACTCGGAGAAAAACATATACTTCACCTTGGCAACGTTTCATTCTGTTTTGTCATAAGTACATTTATAGTATTCCATTCAACCATGTGTAGGTATACTATTTGTTGATAGCTAATATGTGTTCAGATAATTTCAACTTAACTCAACTCAAGTTTCTTTCATGTTCAGGTATTCTTTTTCTTGAAGATCTTGATGTTTCACCGAGTGTTTTACCAATATAAACACTACCACATACACAATTTTATCAACAAATTTTCAAAATGGTTCGAAGAAGGAAGCAGACTAGCTTCCGAAACGTCGCCAAGTGAAATTATATGCGTTTATTGATGTATTCTTTTTTCCAATCTTCCAATTAAAAAAAATAGATACGTAACTGATGCACTGTTTTTCAGGTATTACGTGAAGAAAAAAATTGTTTGGCCATGTCCAGTAAGATATCAATGGATCTGGAATGTTTACCAAAAAAAAAAATAGAAATTCCACACAACTATGCAATGCAGATATATCAAATATTTGATTTTTTGGGATTTTTTCCCCCTGGAAAATCAAAAATAAGCTTTGAATTCTTATAATATCTGTTTTAATGCTTTAGGGCAACTTGCTTTTTTATAATGTTGCAGTTACGTGACGGGGCAAGTATCAATTTCCCCACAAACAGATGATATTGAAATTTTAAATTTTCTTCTTCATTTTATGGAAGAGAAAACCCAGAAAATATATTCCATGTCATCACCCTGTGTGCCATTTTTTTATGTTTGAAGTTGTTTCAAAACTGATTTCACAGTCATGTTTTCAAAATAAATATGTTTCAGTTAACATCATAAATAATAGTCGCCGTTCCTGGCAACCAATGACTATATTTCTTATTCAAATAATCAGCCAGTTACGCGTCATCTCGAAATTATCAATAAGCGAAAGATAGGTATATATTATAGACCGATTTCTCTCATTACGAACTCCAGTAGGATCTTTGAGAAAATTGAAAGAATCAGATTATCCTACTATCTGGTTGAATATAGACTTCTATCTGATATGCAGTTCAGTTTCAAACACAGCAAATCAACCGACGATGCTATTATTGAGCTGACAAATCATAATTATGGAGCTTCTGAAGAAAGTGGACCATGGCGAGGCTTTTGAAACCGTCAGCCACACCATTTTAATATCTAAACTGGAAAAAATTGAGATGAGAGTCATCTGTCTATTGTTATTTGAAAAATACCCTGAGAAACTAACAGAATGTGTCAGGATAAATGAAACTCATAGTGAACCAACAGAAAAGTTGAATATGGTGTGCTTCAGGGTACCGTGCTGGGGCCGATACTCTTCTTCCTATAAATGAAGAGCTCATTTCCATTCAGAATTTAAGAAGAATAATCAGCTTTGCAGATGATACTGCAATATTTTATGAGGGCGAGTCATGGCCTACTTTGAAAGAAGATGTAGAATCAGACTTTCTCCAATCACATCGTTTTTTGACAGGAAACTTTTAACCATCAACATAAATTGATTACCTTTTCCTAATTACGGAACAAAAAGGCCCAAATTTCATTCTCTATTCCTGGAAACCAATAAGTATACGAATAATGTCGGCAAATAAAATAAAATGTCTTGGAATAGTTATAGATACATATCGGAAATGAGACCATCACATCAACTTCTTTCCAAAAATAACAATTCGTCCTTTATGAATTCCGACAGTTGAACGATATTCTTGTTCCGAAAACAAAAAATGATAATATATCACAGTCTTGTAGAAAGACATATCTTTTATGGACTACTCGGATAGGGAGGTGTATCTGAAAGTCACATCAATTCTCTTGAATTCATTCAGAAACGATTCTTAAAACTGATGCTATCTAAGAACTCGGAATATCCAAGTGATACTCTATATTATGATGAATCGGGAGGACTAGATGTGAGATAATTGTATTACAAGAACTGAAATATATGACAGAATAAACACAAGAATCAGTTAATGACACACCCATGACTTTATTACTAGACATCGCAAACCCTTCCAATGTTCTCGGGTGCATAAATCGGTTGATCAGAAATGTTATGAGTATCTGGGTCCAAAACTATATAACAGCTCGCCTTCGGATATTCAACAGATCCGTAATATCAACCAATTGAACAGTAAACTAGTCACTTTTATAAAAAACTCACCTAGAGAGAATGTCAATAGACATTGGAAGTTTGATATCTGCGTCTACAGCAAACTGGAATGTCTTATAGGCCGAACGAAATATAACAACTACAATTATTAGTACGTGATAGGACCCTCACCGTCTTGAGTTCAGAACTTGAAAACATAAATATATCAACCAAAGATTCGAATTCAAACAAGATGTGAAGAAAGTATTGTATAGATCTAGAAATGAATCGGATCAAAACATAAGGTAGGTATTGAACATCCATACTTTCGAAGTACAAAAAAACTTGATTTATTTGGTAAGAGCATTTCAACGTGATAAACGTTTCTGAGGAATTGCAGATTTCTCAACCTCATTTTTTTCATTTTTGTGTGTTCACATGCGCATAGTGTGCCATTGTTCCTCAGATACAATCGATGTCATACATTCCTTGTGTCATTAGGGGATTGAACCCACAACCACAATCAAAAGCCGGGCACACACCTGTGCTAACCCCCGATAATTTTCTTGTTAATTTCCATATTTTGAGCTACTCAATACATCACATGTATTATCTGAATCACCAAAAATTTTCATTTGATACAAGGTGCCTGGTGTGTAATGACATATTGCCATATCGGTGGTAGCCAATCGGTCCAAAGCGCCGTTTTATATTCGATAGGGCTTCCTCGCCGTCGATTCAAACCGCGGTCGAGACAGAAAATTTCTGGCTGACTCGGTGCTGTAGGTTATTGTTGGTGCCTAGAAACCAATTCGGGTAGGTGGAATATCTTGATTGAATACACGATTATCCGGTAGTACTGTAGGTTTTCTGGGTTTTCCTGACAAATACGCTACGGTAAAATCAGTAAGACGCCCTAGACCGCTACGGTACACGAGATGAATATCCGCCCCTTGCCAGCACAAGGCACTGCGTCTTCTGGGCGCACCCTCACGAGTGTCTGGCACGGAAAAAATATATAAAAAAATGTATTATCATTATACTCAAATGCGTCTAGAGTCGCTTCTTGCGTCATAAACACATGTGAAAAAGCATAGATTGGGGTGTGAGGATCATGTTCACAAAAACAAGGTGGTAATTTGCGTGTTTTTCAATCCAGAAAGTGCAGTCCTGAATAATTAACAACGGTAGAGACTCTTTAGGATACCTGAATATTTTTGTATCATATTATTTCATTATTTTGTTTTTATTGCTCGATTACCAACTATCTAACAGTGTATTTTAAGCCCGTGCGGACATAACATTTTTCTAATTGTTTCAATATTTACTGTTTCGCCAGAAACTGGCTAGTATCTACTGAATCTACTTTTGATTTTCTTGCAAATGTTTATATTTTGGAGCAATAACAAAATAGTATGTGGAAAAAGTTGGTATAATTAGATGTTTATGCCCTCCCGGAAAAAGATTTGCGGAATGTATTGGTTGACCAAAGTAATGAAATCAGCGTAAAACGAAGTAGAGAGAGAGAGAGAATATGTGTTTATTGTCCAAGATACAAAATCTTATTGACAAACACTGGTAAAAGGAAAGCATGTAAATAACTACATTCAGATAACTATACAATTACACAATTACATGAAAACAATACACTTAAACACTCACATCTAGGTAAAATTACACATATATCATTACATATAAGCACAGTCAATTTCATATATTTTCGTCATTAAAATATTCTGTTAGATTATAATAGGCTTTAGATGTCAGTCTTTCATGTAACTTTTTCCTGAAGGTTTTGAGAGAATCTATGTTCTTTATGTCTGCAGGTAGCTTATTATACATTTTGACACCACCGTAAATTATCGAGTCTCTGATCAGTGTGGATTTAGGGATGATCAATGACAGATTCGCTGCATTTCGTGCAGTGCGATTGTTATTTTCATATGCAGCTTTATTCTTGTATATCAGACATGTAGTTTCTAAAATGTAGATTGCGGTTAGTGTCAGTATTCCGTGTTTCCGGAAAAGAGGTTTGCAGGAACTCAACCTATTTACTTGACACAAACAACGCACCGCCCGCTTTTGCAATAAAAATACACTCTCAAAGAGTTCATTACTACACGAACCCCAGAACTGAATTGCGTACCTCAGAGTTGATTCAATGAGAGCAAAATAGACATTTTTGGCCGCGGGCATAACCTAACTCTTCAGCTGTAGATCGGAGGGCAAAACAGCCGGATGACAATTTTTTGTTTAGTAGGCTAATATGATTTGAGAATTTCAAATTGGTATCTATGTTAAGTCCCAAAAATTTTATTTTGCTGTCTGATGGTATGGAGTCAGCACCTAATTCTATATCCGGAAGAAGACATTTAAATGTCAGTAATTTTGTTTTATTAAAATTCAGACAAAGAAAATTTGCATCGCACCACGACTTGATTTTTTGTAGGTCTCTTGTAACATTTTTACGAAGCAAATTCACATCTTCGGAGTGCCATAGAATGGTAGTGTCGTCAGCAAACAAAGTGAAAGCACCAGATATATCCAAAAGAGAAAGGTCATTTATATAAAGGAGAAATAGATATGGACCTAAAACTGATCCTTGGGGTACTCCCCAATTAACGTTTAGTAATCCAGATGTATGGTCAGTTTCAACCAGTTGGTTTCGTCCTGTCAGTATGTGGGAATTTTTCCCTATTTATCTTGTCAATGAAAAAATTATAGTACTCAATATTAGGAAGCGATCCAGAAAGTTTCAAATGAGCGGTAATAATTTCCTTACCTAATAGACCAGGTGACAGTGTCAGATTTTCAGACCAATTTTTAACTCTCTACCTATGAAATAGGAAATACTTGAAGCTTAAACAAAATAATCTGCCAAACAAATTACGCGCTGCGAGGTACTTCATGTCAAACCCACAATTTTCTTTTGTCGGAACACACTGTATACTTCTTAAGAGTATCTTTCTTGAATTTTCTCAATTCCTCGATTCGCTGAGGCCATAGTGTGAACAATCAGTGTGTTATCATTATATTTTCTCGCAGGCAATATGGGCAAGTTGTGGTATACTTTACTATTTTTGTACTTTGAGCGATGTTTTGAGTGTAACAAATGCAAGGCAGCCTGTAAACCATGTCAATCCAATCCACATTGTTGTTGATCTCAACGAACGTTAATTATTTTGCAGATTTCAATTTGTTATATCTTCAATAGCTGTCCGTTTCATGGGCAGACTGTGACGAATTGGCCCAAAAATCACGAGAGGCTAGATCTCCCAGTCCGTACCAACGTTGCCAAGTTCACCGAGTTTGTATTTCGCGGGAAATTACAAATTCTATAAAAATTAGGTTGTGTTAGAACTTGCTTCAGTTATACCACGGTAGAGGTAGAGATTGTCTCTACTGTGGTTTCCTTTTTTGTAAGGAACAAGCGTTCAGAAATTTACAAAATACTGAAAATATTGCAACAAAAAACTCTTGATTCATACTTTGTTTCAGCTTTGGATAATGCTTTGAGTTATATGTGCAACAATGAAGTCATTTTGGAGAGTATTTTTCTAATACCTACAGCCATAATTTCAAAAAATGGGCTAACTGTTTTAGAAAAGAAGCTAGCATTAACAGAAATATACATTTGAAGTCGATGCATGAAGTATTCAAGTATTTCTACTTGGAAAGAAAGACAGTAAAACTCCTCGACAAGGGTTCAAATATGGTATTGAAATATGTGAGAGACAAGAGTGTAGAACTAATTATTAACTTGAGCAAGAGTGAACATACCAAACAAACAAGACTGATATCTCAGAATCACAAGAAGGCAATTAAAAATAACAATGAATATAGAATTTTGAAAATTAGTAATAACTGGAAAATTTTCAAAAATCAAAATAGTTCATATACTATCCACCAGATATTAGAATCGCAATGCTGTGAACGATTATGTTTATTCTATGAGGTGTGTAATCATATGTTTTTCTGTGAGTGCAAATTCTATACAGAGAGAAAAATGATGTGCAAACATATCCTTATGATGATGAAAAATCTACAAAAACAGAAAAACACTTTATTTCCACTGAAAAAGACATTACAATGTCTGAATGCTTATCGGCTCTGGGAAAAGAACATAAAGAATCAAACATAGGAAGCAGAATAGACCAAACGAAGGAATTGAAAAGTTTAGATTTTCATCAGCTTGATGACACTATCACTAAAATACATCAGCATTCAACCATGATAAATAAATTAATGCACATAATTGAAAGAAAAGGATAATGAATTGAAACCCAAGAATAAATCTTCTAAAAGATATATTAATCCACAAATTAGGTTCACATCAGCAAAAAAGAAATGCGTTCGGAAAAACATTTCAACGGGCCTCTCAACAAGAACTGAAAACAATTCAAGAAAACCTATCACACTCCCCTGAAGATGTATTTGTTTACAAATAATTTCAACCAGTAAGTGATCACCAATATTGTTGATTATATTATTGATTATTACCATTTAGATATGTATGTTTTTTGTTTAGCGATACACTCGTATTTTCATCAAGTCGTTTTCATTAGCGTAATTCCTAAATTACATTTTGAATTTCCCGCGGAATACGAACTGGGTACACTTGGCAACGTTGGTACGGACTGGGCGGTCTAGCCTCTCGTCCAAAAATCTGTCACTGACGCCCCATCTGTAATCAACGCACGAATTCTGGAATTGCCATTTTTTCGCTTCCAGCCGAATAATTGAAACTTACTCCAAGAAGCGATATCTGAACCTTGACAAGATATTCTACAAATTTCCGTTTCAACGGGTTTTATACTTTTTTCGCATTGGAACGACGTTCTCATCGACTGCCTTCCATTCCCAATGCGCTTTTACATAATCGAAAAGTAAAAGTGCTGGTTCTCATAACATACGATTCAACATTTGAAAACTTTCACCTCGGATTACTGCCTAGACGTGGCTGTGATGTATACCGTAATATTTTCTAATCACGAACCATTCTATGTACGAGGGAAGTGCAGTATTGAGCGGTGGCTGGAATGCAAGTAAATGATGAATAAAATGTGCGAAATGTTTCAATGACTGTTGCAAATATCTCATTGCTTCGATTAATGTCTATGAAATTAGCAAAGACGCTTGCAAAAATCGACTCTAACCCATTGCTATCTTTTCCTACATCTGATTCACAGGAAAAGAAAATTCCATAACGTCCAGAAAACATCGCGCGAGCTTTGAGAAAGGAGATGATAATGTGCTGTTTTTATTATTCAGGCTGTGAGCTTTGGGAAACATCCTTTTGATGATGAATTCCACAGCTAGGTCGTTATAAAAGATATATTCGAAAGGTTCCCAAATCATAACAAAAGTTCAAGAAATCCTCACAAATTTCACAAGAGTTAATGGGCAGCATCACCGTTAACTTGATCATTTTTCATGAAGGAATATTATGATTAAAATTTGTCGAGTAAATGTCGAAAAATATTCATAACAAGAAAGATAATGAAAACTTCTGAGCATTATACTTATATTTCATTCTTACTTTCTTTGTAAGTACGCTAGACAAAACTGAGTTACCATGAAACTGTTTGATATTCAGACAAATCAGTCGACTTTCAGAAAATATCGAAAGGATTTTGGATTTGGAATTGAATTTCAGGGAATACGAAGTAAGCTTCATTCAACTTTTTTTAAATAACATTCATTGATCTGATTCTTGAAGAACGTTTTCTGGAATATAGATTCCTATTATGATTTACGCCTAATATTTTCCGAATTTATTGGGAAGGTGCAGCCTAACATCAATAAGGGTTTTGTTAAAGTGAATGATTCGAAACTTCTAAGCAATACACCTTTGTATTTTTCATTAACGATGTTTTTGGTAGAAAAAAATACAATGCTCGAAGGAACGGAAATAGAAATATTTGACTCAGACACTTTTCCCAGAGCTCATTGCTGGGGTGATTTCTGTTTTTGGCAGCATTTTTCCTCGGTTCCTGAAAAAAAACAGCTTGCTTTCGTCGATTCGAAATTTTTTCACAGGTATTTGAAAAAAAAAGCTGCTCAATTATTATAGGTAACACAACCAACATATGCGGTGTTACTAGATGATATTAAACTGTAGACATCAGGAATGAATATTTTGTTTCATTTTATTTTTTTTTATTAATGGGTCCGGCAGTCATTTAAGTAATCGATATTTATTTCACAATTAATCAAATGGGTTTGATTGATGTTTTTGCGAGTGGCCTTGCGAACTTTGTAGAGATGCTTGACACTTAGAGGTTATAAGAACAATGTTACAAGGCTGTCATATCGAACATGCTGTTGTTATAACTAATAATCCTTGTAACTCATTATCATTACGTTTTTCACCTTGTTAACACGTGATTGTGTGGAAAAATGTCTTTTTTCTCATTGATTCTCTTCGCTTGGGAACAATTCTATAAGTTCGAAAAAAACTTTTGTGAACTGAAACAATACCCTAAGCTAAGTACCAAACTCTTGATGGAGCTCAATTTTCTATAGCCTAGATATTGCGGTCAAAGGTGTCATGAATGTAAAGGAATAGTCACTATAGAATTGATGTTCACAAGCATCTGCTCACCAACCCCAATCGTTATTGTTGATATTAGACATAGTCACTATATACTACTATACTATAATTTTTGTTTCTCGATTCGACTATGGATTTGTAAGCCATACTCTCTGTGTGTGGTGTGGGTTACACAGACACCAGCCATCGTAATTGTGAATTAATCAATCGGCTATCCGTGCTAGGCATCGCATGATGAGAAGTACGACCTTTTTAATACTTTTATCTCGGACGTTTCAACTTCTGACTTTAGCCGTTTGTGTGGGGAAGTCAGCTGGATAACGGAAGATACCAATTTATTACTCTCCATGTTCCCTCTTGAAAAATGAAAAAATTCTCCCTAGAAACGGAAAATATAAGAATTTAGATCTCTTAGCATAATATTTTGCCAACAAATTTTCATTTCAAGTGGGAGTGATCCTGATAATGAAATTGTGACTTCGAAGGGAAAATAATTTTATTCAGTCACGGTTTTTCGAGTGTTCATGCAGCTACAAAAAATTTCTCTTACGGTATTTAAAACGAATTAAATGAAAATATTTATATACATAAACCTACTTTGAAAGGAATTTTCAACTGAAAAGAAGTAAAATCAAAAATTCCCCAGGAATCATGAACTCGCGTATCTCACTGTATGCCAATTTTTTACATTTCTTTGTGTTTTCTGAGATTGACATGAGATATGGTTCCTATATAGATTGTTTGGAGAGAGTTCCAAGCCTGTTTTTTTCAAGGAAATGAAAGATTGTACATAATGGAATGCCACCAGAACCATAATAAGTCACAACATCAAACTAGCAATAATGCTTAATCGTGCGGTATCTTATCATTGAAAACTTGAGGCTTCATCAGTGTATCGTGAAGAGAATGCTGACTGACTAGCCTTCGATTTTTTGTGTCGTTCGTTTTTTATATTGAAGAAATTAGTCGAGATAAAGTAATGCCTAATTTGTTGGGAATCAACTTCATCCAGCTTTGAAAATACCAGTCAACTCCAACTCAAATGAATCAGTAATTCATTTTGAAAATTTGGCCCTCTTCCTGACTGGAAAGGCCTATAAAGAAATTATATGCGAATTGACATTGTGGATTTCCACTAACAAAACAGAAATAAATATACAACCCAAACGACATCATTCTGAAAGAACCGAATTTCAACTGACGCATGTTATCCGATTTTTTTTCGTTACGCCAATGAACAATATACTCGTTCACGAAATGATACAACTTCGCTCGGGCATAGTATCAAATTAGGTGTCATTGACCTTGGCTGATAAATTTGGTGCGGTGGCATGCTCTTGAAAAAGTATTTATTTGCCACTCATCTCCTTCGAACAAAAATACCTACGTTTTGTTGAAATCAACAATAGAGACAAGGACTGATTATACGTTTCGATGAATCAATGACCGATACCTGTCGAAATTTTAATTTGTTTCGAGAACATTGAAATCATCATCAGAAGATGTATTTCGTGGTGTTTTCCATCGTAATAATATGAATTCATATCACTTTCCTTCTCAATGTGATGGTATACTTAATAATAAGAAAGGCTCCCAAAAACATCTCCTGAATTGTCGAAACATCGAATACCTATTTACCAATTTTAACTTGATGTCGTCGATTTTTTTTTGTATAATTTTTGAAGCAACAGGACCAGCTCAAATGTCTCAAGGCCATAACGATGTTTTCCATAACAGGTAACTTTTCTTTGATTCAACCTTCTCTGTAACTTCTATCGTTTTCAAGATAGAGTATAAAAAATTATCATGTCAGTACCTAGTTTCTAATGAGTATTCCGAGCTAATCTGCTCAGAATGAATAAACATTTTGATGACATGCTCATTCGGCATTATTTTACCTTATCTAATCTGTACCAAGTCTTCGGTAGTGATATTTGAAAAAGGTGATTATTTTTGTGAAGGGGTTCGAGGTACTTCTGTGGCTTTATCTACCTCCAGAAACACCTATTAAAGTAGTGAAAAATCGAAATTTTTGGTCAACACTCCTTATTTATCAATAAACATACTTAACGCACATTTGAAGAATATTTTTACAAAACATGTAAACGATGAGCTGTTGATATTGGTACAAAATTATTACCAATGCGTTCACTGTCTATCCAGGAACTATTCTCTGTTTCGAAGAAATACCTTGAAGAATAGATCGATTCAACAATTTTTTTTGGCTTTCTTCTTCTTCGAACCAAAAAATAGAAATTGCAACTTCTATGAAAGAAATAAAAAAAAACAATTCACACTTTCTGTCAAAAGGCACGAGTATATCATTCAAACCTCGTTCTCTTCAAGTGTTTCTTTGTATCAGGTAGGTATCTAGTTTGTTGAAATTGACGAGCTCACGCGATTTCATTTTGTCTCTGAGATGTACAGATGAGGAACACAGAACGTGCTCCAAGTAAGCAAGACAGCATTCACACATCAACACTCTGTGTATAATAAATATATAAATAATCAGTCGGCTTTCTTCACGACGTAATGTCCAAATTTAAAATTCAGTGTATCACTACGTCGATGAGAAAATAATGTGTAAAACTCCGCATTCAGCCTTGAAAGACAAAGTGAAATTTAGTGAACTGTGCAGTTCAAGACTTTTGTAATATATTACGAAGTTCGAATTAGCATAAGGGGTGCCGGATTGTTCAATGAAACTGGTTAGAGGTTGCACAACTGGTTATTGACATGGGGTAAAAATATCATGGATCCTTCATCTTAAAAATTCCGTTTTTACAATATTTGAAACCATTTCGATAAAATTTCATAAATGTGAGCCCGAAAAAAATCTTTTGGTCGTATATTGTTCCTGTAGTTGAAGTGGTATTATTGCCTGATACATATTTCTACTTGTTTTGTTAAAAAAACAGCGAATTATTGTGTTTTCGGTGAATCAGAAATATGAAAGCTGAAATATACACTATTCGAATCGAATATAGAAATCATGTATATGTGAAGAAGGTATCCAGAAAAAATTATAACGAAGTTTCTGTGGAATAAACTGACGATTGCTGGTATTATTATAAAATATGTATATATAATATATAATTTCGAAAAGGTGTTAAGTACCCGGTTTTCAACGGATTATTAGTGCAAATTTGTCCAGTGTGGCCTGAAGTGACATAATTATTCGAAGTTTTCTAAACGAAAGCTTCAAACCATATTTCTGCTCTCATTCGAATACTGCCCTGATATTACATTTACTTGTGGGTAGCTTTCTTCAATTTCGTGCCTATCTAGAGATTCCACACCAACCAGAAATCATGAGTCGATTTATTTTTGTTGTTTTCATTATTTGCCTTGAATAATCGTTTCTTATCACTTTGAAATAATCAAATTGATATGATTATCTAGCACTCTATTTATCATGACAATGAGCATTTTGTAAAAATTTGCAGACCAAATAAAATATATAATTTTGTCTGTCGGATTTATTGCCAACAACGTTTTTGGAATGTTGTGTCAATCTAATAATACTTATTCATTTCAACTAAAAATGGTATATCTCGAATAATAAGCATCTGAATGCTCGATTGTATCTTACGTGCACATCGAGGCAAACCTTGAACCTCAGAGACTCTTTTGAAGTGCCAACTAGGTTGGTGTCACTGAGCAGAGTAAGTAGCTATCACTGTCCATAATATTGTCAAACTACAACTACAATGAACATATACATTTCCAGTCCAACACTTGCGATTACTATCAAATTTTGTATGTTATCACTACAAGAAAAATCAATAAAAGATTATGAGAATCGCAATAATTTGAAAATACAATATCCTGCATATATCATTATAAAATGCGAAGGATATAAAGTTTTAAGTTTAGTAAGGTTATATATTTTTTAATTAGCTGTCTATGTTTTTACCAACAAAACCGACTTCACTCTGAATAATGATATCCTCAATATTGACACACGACAAAAGGGAGTAAAATACACCAAGACACTCAAATTGAACACGAAATTTATTGGGCCAAGGATTTATAAATGTTTACCAGATACAATAAGAGCCACAAAAAATTCAACGAAATTCAGAAGCAGACAGGTCGTTTTTGATCAATAATTGTTTTTATACACTGAATGAATATTTTAGCCTTCCTGCCTCATAATTACTGATAATTAATCATGTTATTTTAGTTTGTATATTTGTATTTTATTTTTCCCTTGTATTTACTGTATCATTTTGTGTGGGTATGTGCTACGCTGAAATGTAAATGTTCGTCATAATCCAGGAAATAAAGAATCTGAAACAATCAGAGAAAAAAGAATATATTCAACTCGACAGCAAGACAAATAACTATCCTCTCAATAACACAATTTACTATGATTCATCTGCTACCGAAAAAATATATATAAATGCATTTCCTAAAATTCGTGTTATTGTACAATTCTTCCAATCTTCCTAATTTCGATGAAGACCTGTACATGCAATTAACTTTCGTATATAAATCTATCAAAAAAATTAATCGTCTGCAAAATCAAATTCCATAAGTATCTAATGTTAAAGCTCGTGTGGAAGTAAAATATCAAATGGTGCTAACTTTCAGCTAATTTCAGCTGTATATGATTCCGAGGAATACACCATATATTATCGTTTGTTTTCATCAATTTCCCCACTTCAACACTATATACAATAGGAATTTGGTTCCTCTTCGTCCTGCAAATGTTTTCTTTCCGGGTTATGAAAGAGCTTTACGTAAAATCGCCCCTCGTGAACACAGCGCGAAGGCATCGCGATCGCGGTGCAGAATCTTGGGGTCAATGTACGTCCTCAAAACATTGCCGTGCCAGTTCGCTTTCCGTAAGACGCGTTTTCCGTTAACGCCGTTTTTAATTGATGCTGTTCAGCTGCTCGTATTTTATAATAGATAATTGACCACATGAGCAACTATTGGTCGAGACTTTCGAGTGGGGTACAGTTGACATCAGTGATATTTATTCTGTCAATCGTATATTGTCATTATTGTTTATTGTATGTTTTGCGAATTGTAGGGGAGACCGGGACTAGTTTTGATGTAGTGGAGGATTTTTTTATCTGAATTATACTGACCAGAGAACTTCTATTGTCTAAATTAAAGGTAGTCTATTATTCAGGCCTATTTTGGTAACTGTTTAAAAATAAAAAAATCAAGACGCACATAAAGATAAGAAACTTGAGGTGTCATTTCCAGAATTGAATTTTTTGGCAGATATTTGACAGCTGTTAGGTAATGGCTCATTCACGTGTATTCTAAATTAATACCGGCCGCTTCAAGAATTGTTTTTTTGGAAATTTTGGGGTATGTAACATTCGACCTGATAAATTTGAACTCGTGGCTACACTCAATTGCCCAGAAACCGAATTCGGCGAATTTTCATTTCAAAATCTTTGAAAAATCGAATTGAAAATGATATTTTTGGGAAATTTATTGTTTAACAGTTTGTGGATTGGTACTGGATCTTGTTATATCCATGAAGCAATCAATTGTTCTACCTACTTGATGTCATCCAGTGTCTCGTTGATCATTGAAAATGAGGGATAACGAAGAAATTTTTGTAACACCAGCAGAAATCACCGCACAAGCGCAACTCTCAGAAGTCGAGCTGAAGATTGACTAGGAATTGAATATAAAGGAATAAAATGGGCCGAAATGCTGAAGAAATGAAAACATAAATGAATCCGTAGATGAGGTTTCAATTTTTGTTATTTCCCATTTCAATTTATACCTTCAATTATTTCAATTGCATTTTGCATTTTTCCATTTCTTCTCGATTTTTTCAATTTTTCCCATAGATTCGTTTCTGAATTAGTGAAGTGCCGTAAGGCGTAAAAAATTATGAAACGAAAATTGTGCGATTTTGATTACACTTTTCATCAATAATTCACTGAGAAATGAGGACAAGGGAAAATATGTTCAGAGCAGATTCATAGCTGATAAATAATATTCGCATGGGAACTTTTATGTATATGTTGCAAATAATAACAAGTTACAGGAAAAAAGTTATTATGAACTATTTCATTATACAGTGTCTTTCTTTAATGTTTACTCCCTCCTTTTATATTTTGAACGAGTCAATTCAAAAAATTTAGACTTTGTATAATTAAATTTATGCATGATTACTATATTTTGGGGAAAAATGACAGATGAGAATTTCAATCTGGAAAAAAAAGGAAAGGGGATCTTCTGACACATCATTTCGAAGCTCCTGAAAAATACTGCACTACTCTGAAATATAAAGTCTACGAAATGGCGGAACTTTCAATAATCGACCTTCATAAATCAAGGCTTTAAGCTGAGTTCAGTTCAGAAGATGCTCAAAATGATTGCCTTGAACTTCTTCACATAAGAACAGCCTCTCCGATATTTCATGCAGAGCATTGTCGAAAACAGGAACGTCGATATTTCTAATAATTTATTATTCTCTACCGTGTATCCAAAATGGAAGCAGGTTCAGTTTCGTACACCTTTCGCTCCAAATAGCCTCATAAAAAAATCTGGAATTGTCAAATCTGCCGAGTGGGCTGGCCATTTTGTAGGACCTCGACGGCCAAACCAACGACCGGCGAAAGTATTATCTAAATAGTTTCTCACTTGTCTGGAGTGATGTTGTGGTGCTCCATCCTGTTGGAATACAATATCCATATCGAATTCATTAGAATTCACTTCGACGATTTGGTTGATTAGAAAGTCAACAGTAGTTTCCAGCATATTCAGATACAGTCTCCCTGTTAAGTTTGGTTCAATGAATAGAGGTTTTACAATATGGTTTCCTGATATCCCTGCTTTTTCTGTGTTAGAATACAATATCCATATCGAATTCATTAGAATTCACTTCGACGATTTCGGTGATTAGAAAGTCAACAGTAGTTTCCAGCATATTCAGATACAGTCTCCCTGTTAAGTTTGGTTCACTGAATAGAGGTTCTACAATATGGTTTCCTGATATCCCTGCTTTTTCTGTGTTAGATTACAATATCCATATCGAATTCATTAGAATTCACTTCGACGATTTCGGTGATTAGAAAGTCAACAGTAGTTTTCAGCATATTCAGATACAGTCTCCCTGTTAAGTTTGGTTCACTGAATAGAGGTTCTACAATATGGTTTCCTGATATCCCTGCTTTTTCTGTGTTAGAATACAATATCCATATCGAATTCATTAGAATTCACTTCGACGATTTCGGTGATTAGAAAGTCAACAGTAGTTTCCAGCATATTCAGATACAGTCTCCCTGTTAAGTTTGGTTCACTGAATAGAGGTTCTACAATATGGTTTCCTGATATCCCTGCTTTTTCTGTGTTAGAATACAATATCCATATCGAATTCATTAGAATTCACTTCGACGATTTCGGTGATTAGAAAGTCAACAATAGTTTCCAGCATATTCAGATACAGTCTCCCTGTTAAGTTTGGTTCACTGAATAGAGGTTCTACAATATGGTTTCCTGATATCCCTGCTTTTTCTGTGTTAGAATACAATATCCATATCGAATTCATTAGAATTCACTTCGACGATTTCGGTGATTAGAAAGTCAACAGTAGTTTCCAGCATATTCAGATACAGTCTCCCTGTTGAGTTCGGTTCAATGAATAGAGGTTCTACAATATGGTTTCCTGATATCCCTGCTTTTTCTGGATATTGAGCATTAGTTTGACAGAAAACTCATTCGGTTTCACTTAACGAGTTCCATTTCATCTCTCTGAATACTCGTCGACTCATATTGACCATCAAATTTCTTTTCGCTTTGTTACTCTATAGATTGTGGAGAGATTATTCCTCATACGTTTTTCGGTACCCCAGTTCGATTTGCAATATCATCGTACATTCTACGGTAGTAATTATAGAACGGATGTTTTACTGAAACCACCAGTTGCCAAAATTATAACAATATATGCCAGGATTGTGATATATTTTGTTTATCATTTAAAAATATCTACTAATCTATTTTAAGATCAATCCAATCTTCACACCTCACAAAAATTCGCTATGGAAGAAGTAGGCTGTTGAGGATCTACTATCATCTCACCAATTATTTGAATTAGCTGTTCTTCCGGAATGGACGGATGACCTGGGGCTTCTTGTTCCTAACATTATGCACATTTGTAGAAAAATCGACGTTCCAGTGTTCGAAGATGTTCGGCTTGAAATATCGAATGAGCTGCTCTTATGTCAAAAAGATCAAGGCAACCCATTCGAGCATTTTCTGAACTGAATTCGACTTATTTACTCAAATCATGAAGTTGACGGCCGATTTATTCAGGCAGTTATTAAATGTTCCGTCATTTTGTAGTCAAAAGCTTCACAATTATGTGTCACAAGACTTCCCCTTTCCATTTAATTTTCTCCTAGAAGGCGCACAGTCGCCATTTCGTAATTCTCATCTGTCAATTTTATTCCAAAATATGGTTATCATGTATACATTTCTATATCCCAAATTTCATTTTATTGAGTAGTCCCATTCAAAAAATAAAATGGGGGTAGACTTTAGAGGATGCCACCGTATGTAATATAATTTTTCTACTAGCGTGCGGAAAAGTCCACATTTCCGCACTAGTGCGGAAAAACTTTTTTCCGCACTAGTGCGGAAAGTAAATCTGTTGAGTTTTTGGGGAGTATACTGACATTTGACTATTCAAAATATATATTTGTGTGATTGTATTTTACAGAATGACCGAAAATGAAAAAATTCATTAGAATTCTGCTATAATTTTTGATAAAAAAAAGTATGTTTCAATAATTTTTCAATGGCCCTGCTATAAGCCTCATCAACTGAATGTGAAATAATAACATCTGGCATTTTCCATTTGTCACTTCGAATTACCGTAGCAACAAAGAAAACAAATCTGTCAGTAAAAAAACAACAACTTTGCAGAACCAATTTTACTGTCACAGTTTTTTCTAGTAAGATTACTTTCCATGGATTCTTCAGATGAAGATTTGCCAGAGTGAGTTTTAGAAGCGGCTAGAATTGCAAACATGGATCTGCTACCATTAAAATCCCGTTATAGGTATGAAAAAGAATATTTTTTGTTTGAAAACTGTTGCCAGAATAAGGGAATCAAAACTTTCATTTAGGGCGTTGTTTTGGCTTATTTCGCTGAAATTTTCAAAAAATGCAAGCCTAATACTCTATGGTCCAGGTACTCAATGTTAAAAAGTGTAATTAAATTCAGAAATGACGTCGATTAAAGCAAGTTCTTCAAGGTCACGGCATATATAAAAAAACAAAACTTTGGAATTAGACCAAAAAAGGCAAAAATTTTATCGCCGACCCTTCCACTAGTCAGCAGCTGTCACCAGTAAAGCCTTCCAAAATGACTTCCTCCAGCAAAATTGCTGAAAAAATAGTGAAAAAAATTTTAGCCTCTGCAGTCGATTTGCACAACGCAACAAATTGTACGTTTAGTATTAATATTAATTATATTCAATAGTTTGATATGTATTCAATAATAAATGTTTCTTTGTGTTAACTTTTTTATTTTTTCCTCACGCTAGTAGAAAAATTAGTGTACCTAACACGTGCGTAAAGTGACTTTTCCGCACGCGATTACTGGCCGAACTCCGCTGACGCGTCGTTCGGCCATCTGCAATCGCGTGCGGAAAAGTATCACTTTCCGCACTTGTTAGGTAAACTACTATTTTCCTACGACCACATAGGAAAGTGTCACATATCGCACTCTCTACTCCCATGGAATGTGACCTTCATTGTCACTAGTGCGGAAAGTACTTTCCTCATGGCTGTCAATGAGGCGTCAAACCCGTGAATTCTGTAAGATTTACAGATGCAATTAATAATTGCTCCTGTCTATTGTTATTATTTATATGGAATCTGGACTGATAGCTAACTAATTATTCATAAAAATAAAGAAAAGAAAAATAAGTTTTTTATTATAAGTACTTCATATTGTCACATTTTCAAATAAACGTTAATTATCGTTATTTCTTCATTTCATCATAGAAGTTATTGCAAATTCATGTGCACTTTTTATAGAAAGAATATTCAAACATCTGACACGAAAAAAACTTGAGATTAGTCAGGCAACTCAATATACTAATTTTGTATTCACAGTTCACACAACAATGTCCATTCAATAGTTATATTATAAGTATTCATTACAAAAATTATTATATAGGCCGACGCCAATAAATCTATATTCATGCGAAAGTGATTTTTCTCACTCGTGGAATTGTCGCACTTGAATTACGCCTTGTAAAAAATGTCATTTTCCGCACTAGTAATGAATTATAGGACATGTTAATTGTTTGCTGTAACTCGTCAAATTCACATCAAAGTTACTATGCAAATATTATTTATTAGTCATAAATCTTTGCTGTAATAGCAATTTATGATATGAGTGTTGAAAGTAAGGTTAACCCTCCGTTAGTCGCGCATGGGACTGGCAGTCCCATGATATACAATTTTCTCAATTATATTAAAACTATTATAGCTACAGCGTCGTAACTTTATGACATCTCACAGTAAAC
This sequence comes from Zygogramma bicolorata, assembly GCA_032362365.1. Taxonomy (NCBI): domain Eukaryota; kingdom Metazoa; phylum Arthropoda; class Insecta; order Coleoptera; family Chrysomelidae; genus Zygogramma; species Zygogramma bicolorata. The sequence continues at coordinate 158,435 of JAVJAQ010003311.1, read as the reverse complement.
TTCTAGAAGCCAGTTGCCTGAGTTTCATGCGAAGGGATGGTTTTATTTCTTAGAAAATTTGCAAAGAGTGTGCCAGGTACCTGCTTTGGGACTGATAGTCCCAACGTGACTGCCTACGACTCATTTTTGATCCGTACATTGAACAAGCGTCTCAGTAGCGTATTTGTAGGCTTCGTTGTTTGTAGGTTATTTTTTCTTGTTCATTTGTTACTGTGCCGTATATTTTTGAAACAAAGTGCATAATTACGGACACAAAGCGTTATAATTTTGATAACCCCGCTGACGTGGAAGAATTGAATCGTTTAGCTTTCAACCTGGGACGAGCCGAAGAGTGGTCGAGAGGAAACGTTGCGAACCTTGTTATAACAAATCTAAAAAGGACGCCAGAACAACCTATACATATCAAAAGTGTGATATCTATATATGTTTGAAAAAACATGTCCAAGTAATATGTAAAAATTGCTTAGAAAATATAACTGAAGAGGAAACAGCTGGTGAATCTGAATAAATCAAACTACCATAAAATCGGATTGATGCCATTTATAACCTACTTGCTTTTCTGTTCCCTAAATATTTTCACGTGAATTGTGTAAAGTCGTACCCACAAATACTACTATAAGAGGTATAAATATAAAAAATAATTCATAAACAATAAAAGCACTAGTTATAAAACACAATAAAATTATGATGCAATTGCAAATGCAATTTAACTTGCTTTAGTAATAAACTAATTTACCAAAAACATTTTAAGCCAAAATAATTCATATGATATGAAGATTATTGCAGGTATGGTTGAAATTAGGCTCCATTGTTGATATGGGACTGGCAGTCCCAGCGCGACTAACGACGTTACATATGGTGGCGCGCCTAACGGAAGGTTAAATTGAGCAATTTCACGAACAAAATAAAACTAAAAGAAATATCACAATGTATCATCGTTTCGTTGAAACCATTGCCAAACTTATCGAAATATTATTCATCGATATAAACATGTTTTAGTGTCAGGTGAGTTATACCCATACGGGATATAATGTGCCTAACTCGAAACAAGGCAACTCAAGAACAAATATTCAAAATGATAATTTCTCAACAAAGTATCAACATTCTACAAAAATTAAAAACATAAACTTGACAAACAATACTACGAAAGATTTTTCAAGATTATAAGAGCAACAAAGGTGCAGTATCTAGCATGTACCATAAACATTGGATTGATCGACTTACTTGTAAGGATGATCGACTTACCTGTAAGGATGATCGAACGAATTGTTCGAGCTGTTGTCCGTAATGCTGATTTGTAACACTCGGTAGCTAGCTGTGACACATCTAACAATCACATAAAAAACTGATGAAATTAGAGGTTAATTAGATCGCCGGTTATTATTATTATATTGTTAGAGGGATGGGGAGTCATAATCATTACAAACGATAGCCCGAATATATTGGATCAATCATCCTCACAGGTAAGCCGATCAATCCATTAATTATATTCTATTTTTAACACTCGGTAGGATTTACGAAGATGAAGTAAGCGATCCAATTAAAATATTACCATTTTGAGCTGTATAATTGTCAATCACACCTCACCTGCAGAATATTCTTAAATATGGGATAACTGAAGAAAGAAAACATGTAATATCGGTAGAAGTTGATGGATGGAAAATTGTACAATACAAGCCGAGAATATTGCTTTCGTAAAGTTATCTCTCTAACTTCTGATCACTTTCTAGATCAAACTATGCACGTAGTTCCAGTATAATGAAGTTATGTCAATGGGATACTGTTGTATGACATCTAATAAGTTCATGTTAGTATGTGGAATGCGTTGGAGTCAGTTCACTAAGAATACAATTGATTACCTTTGCCTCTCAAATATTCTCCCATCTAATTATTATTGTTGGCGATTGTGAATTGACCAGTACAAATATGCATCCTTTCGAAGAAAGAATACTATATCAAATCACTAATTTGGAAATTGTCCTTGAATCCTATCTGTTGGGGTGCGATGATAAAATTATCGGAAGAATAGGCCAAAACCCCTAAACCTGTTTGCAAGTATGTTCATTCCTATAAATATTGCATATGATGTGTCACAACGAACTCATGCAGAAAATAGTAAAGAAATAGTAATAAAAATACCCACCCTGACACCTACCCGTCACATTCAATCTGAAACTCTTCGTGGTATTTGCCAGGAGAATAGTACGTTTCTCACATTGTTCAAATCACTGATATTGTTGGTATTTCTTTGAAATATAACACAATCAATATTTTCCATGTACGTCCTTATGATTGTTGTCATTTAGTCAGTACTATTACTACTTTCTTGTTCATTATCAGTTTTATTTTCTCTATTCTTGTACTAAACCCAGAAATAAGACATTAAACATTTTTTTGAATGGATTCATATAAAAAAAGCGTTACAGCTAGGATACATCAACCTAAGGAATATAATCTTATGAGATATATTTAGAATCCACGATATACCATCCATATATAATCATGAACTTGTTTCGGTCTGAGAGCTCGACTCACTTAGCTGAGAACTTTTCCAGATAACCACTGTTTAACCTATCGGTATCCGGAATCGCGTTGAGTTGTTGGTCTTCATTTATTTTTT